>OY744544.1:49408324-49528324 GCA_963556195.1 Sepiola atlantica
AGGGCTCAATACCCTAGATAGAGCTACTGTAGTGATAGGTTTGGAAAATATTTAACGCCATCTTCGTTACCCTTTGGACTATTTTGCAGATGAAAAGGATAGCGGATACCTAAGTAATTTCAGTAGTGCTCATGAGGCCTCCTTGATTTTCAAAGTACTCGGCGTTGTCCGGGAGAAAAGTGCTCAATATCCTAGATAGAGCTACTGTAGTGATAGGTTTGAAAAATATTTTAACGCCATCTTCGTTCCCCTTTGGACTATTTTGCTAATGAAAAGGAGGGAGCATACCTAAGAATTTCAGTAGTGCTCAGGAGGCCTCCTTGATTTTCAAAGTACTCGGCGTTGTCCGGGAGAAAAGTGCTCAATATCCTAGATAGAGCTACTGTAGTGATAGGTTTGGAAAATATTTTAACGCCATCTTCGTTACCCTTTGGACTATTTTGCAGATGAAAAGGAGGGAGGATACCTAAGTAATTTCAGTAGTGCTCATAAGGCCTCCTTGATTTTCAAAGTACTCGGCGTTGTCCGGGAGAAAAAGTGCTCAATATCCTAGATAGAGCTACTGTAGTAATAGGTTTGGAAAATATTTTAACGCCATCTTCGTTACCCTTTGGACTATTTTGCAGATGAAAAGGAAGGAGGATACCTAAGTAATTTCAGTAGTGCTCGGAAGGCCTCCTTGATTTTCAAAGTACTCGGCGTTGTCCGGGAGAAAAGGGCTCAATACCCTAGATAGAGCTACTGTATTGATAGGTTTGGAAAATATTTTAACGCCATCTTCGTTACCCTTTGACTATTTTTGCAGATAAAAAGGAGGGGAGGATACCTAAGTAATTTCATTAGTGCTCAGGAGGCCTCCTTGATTTTCAAAGTACTCGGAGTTGTCCGGGAGAAAAGTGCTCAATATCCTAGATAGAGCTACTGTAGTGATAGGTTTGGAAAATATTTTAACGCCATCTTCGTTACCCTTTGGACTATTTTCCAGATAAAAAGGAGGGACGATACCTAAGTAATTTCAGTAATGCTCAGGAGGCCTCCTTGATTTTCAAAGTACTCGGCGTTGTCCGGGAGAAAAGTGCTCAATATCCTAGATAGAACTACTGTAGTGATAGGTTTGGAAAATATTTTAACGCCATCTTCGTTACCCTTTGGACTATTTTGCAGATGAAAAGGAGGGAGGATATCTAAGTAATTTCAGTAGTGCTCAGGAGGCCTCCTTGATTTTCAAAGTACTCGGTGTTGTCCAGGAGAAAAGTGCTCAATATCCTAGATAGAGCTACTGTAGTGATAGGTTTGGAAAATATTTTAACGCAATCTTCGTTCCCCTTTGGACTATTTTGCAGATGAAAAGGAGGGAGGATACCTAAGTAATTTACGTAGTGCTCAGAGGGCCCTCTTGATTTTCAAAGTACTCGGCGTTGTCCGGGAGAAAAGTGCTCAATATCCTAGATAGAGCTACTGTAGTGATAGGTTTGGAAAATATTTTAACGCAATCTTCTATCCCCTTTGGACTATTTTGCAGATGAAAAAGAGGAAGGATACCTAAGTAATTTCAGTAGTGCTCAGGAGGCCTCCTTGATTTTCAAAGTACTCGGCGTTGTCCGGGAGAAAAGTGCTCAATATCCTAGATAGAGCTACTGTAGTGATAGGTTTGGAAATATTTTAACGCCATCTTCGATCCCCTTTGGACTATTTTGCAGATGAAAAAGAGGGAGGATACCTAAGTAATTTCAGTAGTGCTCAGGAGGCCTCCTAGATTTTAAAAGTACTCAGCGTTGTCCAGGAGAAAAGTGCTCAATATCCTAGATAGAGCTACTGTAGTGATAGGTTTGGAAAATATTTTAACGCCATCTTCGATCCCCTTTAGACTATTTTGCAGATGAAAAGGAGGGAGGATACCTAAGTAATTTCAGTAGTGCTCAGGAGGCCTCCTTGATTTTCAAAGTATTCGGCGTTGTCCGGGAGAAAAGTGCTCAATATCTTAGATAGAGCTACTGTAGTGATAGGTTTGGAAAATATTTTAACGCCATCTTCGATCCCCTTTGGACTATTTTTCAGATGAAAAGGAGGGAGGATACCTAAGTAATTTACGTAGTGCTCAGGAGGCCTCCTTGATTTTCAAAGTAATCGGCGTAGTCCGGGAGAAAAGTGCTCAATATCCTAGATAGAGCTACTGTAGTGATAGGTTTGGAAAATATTTTAACGCCATCTTCGATCCCCTTTGGACTATTTTGCAGATGAAAAGGAGGGAGGATACCTAAGTAATTTACGTAGTGCTCAGGAGGCCTCCTTAGTTTTAAAAGTATTCGGCGTTGTCCAGGAGAAAAGTGCTCAATATCCTAGATAGAGCTACTGTAGTGATAGGTTTGGAAAATATTTTAACGCAATCTTCTATCCCCTTTGGACTATTTTGCAGATGAAAAAGAGGAAGGATACCTAAGTAATTTCAGTAGTGCTCAGGAGGCCTCCTTGATTTTCAAAGTACTCGGCGTTGTCCGGGAGAAAAGTGCTCAATATCCTAGATAGAGCTACTGTAGTGATAGGTTTGGAAAATATTTTAACGCAATCTTCTATCCCCTTTGGACTATTTTGCAGATGAAAAAGAGGGAGGATACCTAAGTAATTTCAGTAGTGCTCAGGAGGCCTCCTTGATTTTCAAAGTACTCGGCGTTGTCCGGGAGAAAAGTGCTCAATATCCTAGATAGAGCTACTGTAGTGATACGTTTGGAAAATATTTTAACGCCATCTTCGATCCCCTTTGGACTATTTTGCAGATGAAAAGGAGGGAGGATACCTAAGAAATTTACGTAGTGCTCAGGAGGCCTTCTTGATTTTCAAAGTATTCGGCGTTGTCCGGGAGAAAAGTGCTCAATATCCTAGATAGAGCTACTGTAGTGATAGGTTTGGAAAATATTTTAACGCCATCTTCGATCCCCTTTGGACTATTTTTCAGATGAAAAGGAGGGAGGATACCTAAGTAATTTCAGTAGTGCTCAGGAGGCTTCCTTGATTTTCAAAGTACTCGGCGTTGTCCGGGAGAAAAGTGCTCAATATCCTAGATAGAGCTACTGTAGTGATAGGTTTGGAAAATATTTTAACGCCATCTTCGATCCCCTTTGGACTATTTTGCAGATGAAAAGGAGGGAGGATACCTAAGTAATTTACGTAGTTCTCAGGAGGTCTCCTTGATTTTCAAAGTATTCGGCGTTGTCCGGGAGAAAAGTGCTCAATATCCTAGATAGAGCTACTGTAGTGATAGGTTTAGAAAATATTTTAATGCCATCTTCGTTCCCCTTTGGACAATTTTGCAGATGAAAAGGAGGGAGGATACCTAACTGATTTCAGTTGTCCCCAGGAGGCCTCTTTGATTTTCAAAGTACTCGGCGTTGTCCGGGAAAAAAGTGCTCAATGTCCTAGATAGAGCTACTGTAGTGATAGGTTTGGATAATATTTTAACAGCATCTACGCTGAAAAGGATGGGGGAATGGATAAGAATTATTTCAGTAGTCCCCAGGAGGCCTCTTTGATTTTGAAATACTCGGCGTTGTCCGGGAGAAAAGTGCTCAATATCCTAGATAGAGCTACTGTAGTGATAGGTTTGGAAAATATTTTAACGCCATCTTCGTTCCCCTTTGGACTATTTCGCAGATCCGAAGGAGAGAGGATACCTAAGGGATTTCAGGAGTGCTCATGAAGCCTCCTCGATTTTCAAAGTACTCGGCGGTGTCCGGGAGAAAAGTGCTCAATATCCTAGATAGAGCTACTGTAGTGATAGGTTTGGATAATATGTTAACAGCGTCTACGCTGAAAAGGATGGGGAATCGATAAGAGTTATTTCAGTAGTGCTCAGGAGGCCTCTTTGATTTTGAAATACTCGGCGTTGTCCGGGAGAAAAGTGCTCAATATCCTAGGTAGAGCTACTGTAGTGATAGGTTTAGAACATATTTTAACACCATCTTCGTTCCCCTTTGGACAATTTTGCAGATGAAAAGGAGAGAATGATACCTAAGTGATTTCAGTAGTCCCCAGGAGGCCTCTTTGATTTTCAAAGTACTCGGCGTTGTCCGGGAAAAAAGTGCTCAATGTCCTAGATAGAGCTACTGTAGTGATAGGTTTGGATAATATGTTAACAGCGTCTACGCTGAAAAGGATGGGGAATCGATAAGAGTTATTGCAGTAGTGCTCAGGAGGCCTCTTTGATTTTGAAATACTCGGCGTTGTCCGGGAGAAAAGTGCTCAATATTCTAGATAGAGCTACTGTAGTGATAGGTTTGGAAAATATTTTAACGCCATCTTCGTTCTTCTTTGGACTATTTCGCAGATCAGAAGGAGAGAGGATACCTAAGTGATTTCAGTAGTCCCCAGGAAGCCTCCTTTATTATCAAAGTACTCGGCGTTGTCCGGGAGAAAAGTGCTCAATGTCCTAGATAGAGCTACTGTAGTGATAGGTTTAGAAAATATTTAAACGCCATCTTCGTTCCCCTTTGGACTATTTCGCAGATCAGAATGAGAGAGGATACCTAAGTTATTTCAGGAGTGCTCATGAAGCCTCCTCGATTTTCAAAGTACTTGGCGTTGTCCGGGAGAAAAGTGCTCAATATCGTAGATAGAGCTACTGTAGTGATAAGTTTAGAAAATATTTTAACGCCATCTTCGTTCCCCTTTGGACAATTTTGCAGATGAAAAGGAGGGAGGATACCTAACTGATTGCAGTTGTCCCCAGGAGGCCTCTTTGATTTTCAAAGTACTCGGCGTTGTCCGGGTTAAAAAGTGCTCAATGTCCTATATAGAGCTACTGTAGTGATAGGTTTGGATAATATTTTAACAGCATCTACGCTGAAAAGGATGGGGGAATGGATAAGAATTATTTCAGTAGTCCCCATGAGGCCTCTTTGATTTTGAAATACTCGGCGTTGTCCGGGAGAAAAGTGCTCAATATCCTAGATAGAGCAACTGTAGTGATAGGTTTGGAAAATATTTTAACGCCATCTTCGTTCCCCTTTGGACTATTTCGCAGATCCGAAGGAGAGAGGATACCTAAGGGATTTCAGGAGTGCTCATGAAGCCTCCTCGATTTTCAAAGTACTCGGCGTTGTCCGGGAGAAAAGTGCTCAATATCCTAGATAGAGCTACTGTAGTGATAGGTTTGGAAAATATTTTAACGCCATCTTCGTTCCCCTTTGGACTATTTCGCAGATAAGAAGTAGAGAGGATACCAAAGTGATTTCAGTAGTCCCCAGGAGGCCTCCTTGATTATCAAAGTACTCGGCGTTGTCCGGGAGAAAAGTGCTCAATGTCCTAGATAGAGCTACTGTAGTGATAGGTTTGGATAATATTTTAACAGCATCTACGCTGAAAAGGATGGGGGAATGGATAAGAATTATTTCAGTAGTCCCCAGGAGGCCTCTTTGATTGTGAAATACTCGGCGCTGTCCGGGAGAAAAGTGCTCAATATCCTAGATAGAGCTACTGTAGTGATAGGTTTGGAAAATATTTTAACGCCATCTTCGTTCCCCTTTGGACTATTTCGCAGATCCGAAGGAGAGAGGATACCTAAGTTATTTCAGGAGTGCTCATGAAGCCTCCTCGATTTTAAAAGTACTCGGCGTTGTCCGGGAGAAAAGTGCTCAATATCCTAGATAGAGCTACTGTAGTGATAGGTTTAGAAAATATTTTAACGCCATCTTCTTTCCCCTTTGGACAATTTTGCAGATGAAAAGGAGGGAGGATACCTAACTGATTTCAGTTGTCCCCAGGAGGCCTCTTTGATTTTCAAAGTACTCGGCGCTGTCCGGGAAAAAAAGTGATGACTGTCCTATATAGAGCTACTGTAGTGATAGTTTGGATAATATTTTAACGCCATATTCGTTCCCCTTTGGACTATTTCGCAGATCAGTAGGAGAGAGGACACCTAAGTTATTTCAGGAGTGCTCATGAAGCCTTCTCTGTTTTCAAAGTACTCGGCGTTGTCCGGGAGAAAAGTGCTCAATGTACTAGATAGAGCTATAGTAGTGATAGGTTTGGAAAATATTTCAACGCCATCTTCGTTCCCCTTTGGACTATTTCGCAGATCAGAAGGAGAGAGGATACCTAAGTGATTTCAGTAGTCCTCAGGAGGCATCCTTGATTATCAAAGTACTCGGCGTTGGCCGGGAGAAAAGTGCTCAATGTCCTAGATAGAGCTACTGTAGTGATAGGTTTGGAAAATATTTTAACGCCATCTTTGTTCCCCTTTGGACTATTTCGCAGATCAGAAGGAGAGAGGATACCTAAGTGATTTCAGTAGTACTCATGAGGCCTCCTTGATTTTCAAAGTACTCAGTGTTGTCCGAGAGAAATGTGCTCAATATCCTAGCTAGAGCTATGATAAAGACTATCATGAGAGGATTGAAAATGATGAAGACTATCATGAGAGGATTGAAAATGATGAAGACTATCATGAGAGGATTTAAAATGATGAAGACTATCATGAGAGGATTGAAAATGATGAAGACTATCATGAGGGGATTGAAAATGATGAAGACTATCATGAGGGGATTGAAAATGATGTACACTATCATGAGGGGATTGAAAATGATAAAGACTATCATGAGGGGATTGAAAATGATGAAGAATGTCATGAGAGGATTGAAAATGATGAAGAATTTCATGAGAGGATTGAAAATGAAGAAGGATAGACTGACATGATTGGAAATGATGAAGAATACCATGAGGGGATTTAAAATGATGAATAATATCATGAGGGGATTGAAAATGATGAAGAATATCATGAGAGGATTGAAAATGATGAAGACTATCATGAGAAGTTTAAAAATGATGAAGACTATCATGAGAGGATTGAAAATGATGAAGACTATCATGAGAGGATTGAAAATGATGAAGACTATCATGAGAGGGTTGAAAATGATGAAGACTATCATGAGAGGATTGAAAATGATGAAGACTATCATGAGAGGATTGAAAATGATGAAGACTATCATGAGAGGATTCAAAATGATGAAGACTATCATGAGAGGATTCAAAATGATGAAGACTATCATGAGAGGATTGAAAATGATGAAGACTATCATGAGAGGATTGAAAATGATGAAGACTATCATGAGAAGATTGAAAATGATGAAGACTATCATGAGGGAATTGAAAATAATGAAGACTATCATGAGGGGATTGAAAATGATGAAGAATGTCATGAGAGGATTGAAAATGATGAAGAATGTCATTAGAGGATTGAAAATGATGAAGAATGTCATGAGAGGATTGAAAATGATGAAGAATGTCATGAGAGGATTGAAAATGATGAAGAATGTCATGAGAGGATTGAAAATGATGAAGAATGTCATGAGAGGATTGAAAATTATGAAGAATAGACTGACAGGATTGGAAATGATGAAGAATACCATGAGAGGATTGAAAATGATGAATAATATCATGAAGGGATTGAAAATGAGAAGAATATCATGAGGGGATCGAAAATGATGAAATATACCATGAGAGGATTGAAAATGATGAAGAATATCATGAGGGGATTGAAAATGATGAAGAATATCATGAGGGGATTGAAAATAATAAAGAATATCATGAGAGGATTGAAAAAATGAAGAATATCATGAGAGGATTGAAAATTATTAAGAATATCATGAGCGGATTGAAAATGATGAGGAATATTACGAGAGGATTGAAAATGATGAAGAATATTATGAGGGGATTGAAAATGATTAATAGTATGAGGAGATTGAAAATGATGAAGAATATTATGAGGGGATTGAAAATGATTAATAGTATGAGGAGATCGAAAATGATGAATACAACGAGGGGAGTTAAAATGATGAAGGATATCATGAGGGGATTCAAAATATATAGTATGAACACCGGTGCGGTTATAAGTACCTATATAGAAGGCGCAGACAGTGGTGGTACTTTTTATAGAAATAAGTCATACTATTGCCCTGTGAAACGTAGGATGAAATGGTGGGGAAGAAACAGCTTTCGCAAAAGGCAAAATTTAAAAGTAGCGACCAGGGTAGATAAAAGTAGAAAGATAAAGAGACAGCTATAGAGAGAGAGGGAGAGAAATAGAAGTTTTAATATAAAGATGTTACACACGCGATTTTTCTTCAATTATGTTTTTATGACCCCGAGCAACGCCGGGTAGCCCCGCTAGTCTATTATATAAACGTCACCTGTCTGTATGGATGTATGTATGTATGTATGTATGTATGTATGTATGTATGTATGTATGTATGTATGTAAAGCTTCTCCTCCGAAAGTACCCAACACACGGTCACACGGGTGACATCATTCCGACCGGCCAGCCCAGACGCGTGTAATATCTCGGAACCGGAAAAAAAAAATTGACTCTGCCGGGGTCGACTGAGCACTTTATTCCAATGGGGGGTGGCTTTTAACTCCACTTTTCAACGTTATTTATACTAATTTGAGAAGAAAAATAATGCAAAGTCACGATAAACTAGATATGACGTCAGAGTAAGGGAGTGGCGGGTAGAAATTCACTCACACTACAACCATTTTTTTTCTTTCTTTCTTCTTCCCCTCTCACTCCCACACTTTCTTTCTTAATTATTAATAGACGCTAATATTCCTTCCCCCCTCCCTTCCTCACTATGGCCGTTCTGTTATCCTGATATAATACTTCCAGGCATTACCTCCTCCTTTCAGGCCAAATAGGGGGGGGGGGGGAGGGGGAATGACGGCATTCACCGATGTGAGCGCCACAGGCCAAATCTGGGGAGAGGGAGTGTCGGCATTCGGCGGTGGGGCGCCTCAGGCCAAATCTGGGGAGGGGGAATGTCGGTATTCGCCGGTATGAGCGCCCCAGGCCAAATTTGGGGAGGGGGAGTGTCGACATTCGCCGGTGTGAGCGCCTCAGGCCAAATTTGGGGGATAGGAGAGTATCGGTATTCGCCGGTGGGGCGCCAGGCTAAATCTGGGGAGGGGGAATGTCGGCATTCGCCGGTATGAGCGCCTCAGACCAAATCTGGGGAGGGGGAGCGCCTCAGGCCAAATCTGGGGAGGGGGGTGTCGGCATTCGCCGGTGTGAGCGCCTTAGGCCAAATTTGGGGCAGAGGAGAGTATCGGTATTCGCCGGTGGGGCGCCAGGCTAAATCTGGGGAGGGGGAATGTCGGCATTCGCCGGTATGAGCGCCTCAGGCAAAATCTGGGGAGGGGGAGCGCCTCAGGCCAAATCTGGGGAGGGGGGGTGTCGGCATTCGCCGGTGTGAGCGCCTCAGGCCAAATTTGGGGCAGAGGAGAGTATCGGTATTCGCCGGTGCCAGGCTAAATCTGGGGAGGGGGAATGTCGGCATTCGCCGGTATGAGCGCCTCAGGCAAAATCTGGGGAGGGGGAGCGCCTCAGGCCAAATCTGGGGAGGGGGGGTGTCGGCATTCGCCGGTGTGAGCGCCTCAGGCCAAATTTGGGGCAGAGGAGAGTATCGGTATTCGCCGGTGGGGCGCCAGGCTAAATCTGGGGAGGGGGAATGTCGGCATTCGCCGGTATGAGTGCCTCAGGCAAAATCTGGGGAGGGGGAGCGCCTCAGGCCAAATCTGGGGAGGGGGAGTGTCGGCATTCGCCGGTATGAGCGCCTCAGGCCAAATCGGGGGGGAAATCAGTATTCGCCAGTGGGGCCTCAGGCGAAACTTGAGGAGGTGGAGTTCCAGCATTCGCAGGTGTGAACGCCTCAGGTGAAATTCAGGGGAGGGGGGGGAGTATGAGTAATCGTCGGTGAGATCACGACCTCAGCCTGTACTTTAGGGGAGAAGAAATGCCCAAAAGGAAAAGGGATTAAAAAAAAAAATGATAATCTGATTTTTGATTCGACAGTGTAAAACCGACACCTACTGGATAGGACTAGATAATACACTTGATCTCAAGGCAAAAATGCCGAGAACAGATACTACACTTTGATCTTAGCCAAAAGGCCAGGAAAGCATACGAAATTAAAAGGTATTTACTCCTCCCCAGGAGTTAGGCACAAGGCCAGTTTTATCCTACTCCCACAAGTAAGATGTGACCACAGATTGGGTCGAGAAAGTGGGGTTAAAAGCCAGCGCTCGAGAGGTGAGCACTCTGGCCATTTAAAAATTGCCTGGGCAGCCCCGTCGGCATTCCCCGGTAGGGGCGCCTCAGACAGTAAGCAATAAACTTACTCCTCCCCAAAGAGGGGAGGCGAAGCCTGGGAGGGTGGACCTCCTAGAACTGCACAGGACAATCCCATAGACCGGCGTAAATCAAGCCCCGGAGGCCAAGACAATACCAGTCTATGGGGTGCAGTATACATCGGAACAGATACTACACTTTGATCTTAGCCAAAAGGCCAGGAAAGCATACGAAATTAAAAGGTATTTACTCCTCCCCAGGAGTTAGGCACAAGGCCAGTTTTATCCTACTCCCACAAGTAAGATGTGACCACAGATTGGGTCGAGAAAGTGGGGTTAAAAGCCAGCGCTCGAGAGGTGAGCACTCTGGCCATTTAAAAATTGCCTGGGCAGCCCCGTCGGCATTCCCCGGTAGGGGCGCCTCAGACAGTAAGCAATAAACTTACTCCTCCCCAAAGAGGGGAGGCGAAGCCTGGGAGGGTGGACCTCCTAGAACTGCACAGGACAATCCCATAGACCGGCGTAAATCAAGCCCCGGAGGCCAAGACAATACCAGTCTATGGGGTGCAGTATCCATCGGAACAGATACTACACTTTGATCTTAGCCAAAAGGCCAGTTTATTTAGGCAGGTGAGTTCCTTCGGACAACCCTCATCTTTATCTACAGATGAAGATTTTACAAACCTTGGGAACTCACCAGACCTTAGGCATAGTGCCCGTTATGTAGGGGGAGGGGGGTCGGGGATAAGTGAGACAAGCTGTTCAATGTTTTTTATTTCACAAAATTTTACAAACAACATAAAAAGAACATTTGCTGACTCTAAACTAGATTCTTGCACCAAAATACCGCATTCACTCTGTGGGTGGATCCCTACTTAAAATATCCCCAAAAAACATCGATGTAAAAAAGAATTATCGTGGGAGTGGGAAAAAATATTAAAAACACCCAAAAAGAAAGAAAAATAAAGAACAAAATAAAATGGTAGAAAAGTTAGTATGGCCCGGCTTTCCCTCATGACTAAGTGTTAGACCGCCCACTGTTTTCCGGCACGAGACCGAAAACAAGCGGGTCGGTCACTAAGTGGGAGTGGGAACTTAAGAGAGGAGTGTTCAAAAAATAAATTCATCGGGAATGGGATCATTGGGTGGATGGCGTCTTCCAAGATAGTAATGCCAAGGGTTTCAAAAGACCGGGGACAAAATAAAACAGTGGAAGTGGGAATCTTTGGAAGCTCTCTAGTGCCGGCAAAAATAAAATAGGGACAGGATAACTTTCATTCCTACTAGTTTAAGAGGTTACCAGTTTTTTTAAATAAATCAAAAAACTCTACAGGGGTGGGTTCCGTAGAACCCAGTACCGCGTGTGCCATAACTATGGAGGGAACACGAACTCAAACTTGGCGCCTCGTCGGATGCACAAACTAGTGTCATGCACCCATCTCCTATCGAAATCCATGCGATGTAATCGTTTCCAATCGCATCTGATCTTCACTTTAAGTTGGTGTTTAAAGTAAACTACCAGATCCCGATCCGAAACAGATCCAACCCCATGAACCTCATTAAGACGTGTAACCCACGTCACTAGTCTTGCTACGGCTAGGATGGCTAGAAACACCATTCGTTTCTCCCCAGACCACGGCGGTGCTGCGTTGTTGATGACAGATGCTACATCCAGGACCATCGGCTGCTCGGCGTCGATGCGGGCCGTCACCTCCCTGACGTATCCCCAGAGATGTCGAAGTTTGCTGCAGGTGAAGAAGGCGTGCTCGGCCGTTTCTTCTTCGTCGTCTTCACAGCGCGGGCATAAGGGGACGTCCCTTAAACCATCTCTGCATAATCTGCCATAGAGGGGCAGTGCGTTCCGAACCAGTCGCCAGGTCAGAGAATACTCAGAATTGTTGAGATAACTCTGGCCTGGCGCCCAATTCCACTGGGAGCGGGCCTCCTCCCTCGACAATCCAAGCCGCTCCTCAAGTGGGTCCGAAGCGGTACCCTCCACTAGATCCCGATATAGTCTCTTCCTAGACCGGGCAAGGTTACTGGACCCCGGCAACGCTCTAAGCGCGGCCCGGCATTCGGCGAAGAACAAGGGCTCCCCTCTCGGCCTACGTCGTCCTTCGACCGAGAGGTCGGGTATGAGGTTGGGAAAGGCGCTCCCGACCGCAGGGACCCACGGAGTGTCTTCCATCAAAGTCCGACTCAGGAAAGCCAGTCTCTCGGCATGTCGATGACTTGCCAAGTCAGGCATCCCCAAGCCTCCCACACTCGGAACTTGAGTACAGACCTGTCTGCGGACGTACGCTTTCCGGCCCTTCCAAAGAAGCGAGAAGAGTAAGCGCGTGAAAGCGATAAGGCGGGCCGCAGGCAGTGGTAGTACAGACAGCCGGTAAAGGATGAGAGGAAAGACGTAAGTGGCGCACGCCTCCGCTCTGCCCTTTAAGGAAAGCTTCCTTCGAATCCAAGCCCGGACCGACGATTCGACCTTTGTCTGTACTTCCGACCAGTTCTTTTCCAGCTGGAGGCCCGGCCCGAACCACACGCCGAGGATTCGAACCGGGCCATCCGACCAGCTGAAGTCACCTGGAAGAGCGGTCTCTCCGCTCCAGGCACCCAACCGCAGGCCGTTCGACTTGCTGCGGTTGACTATGGCCCCTGTCACTTCTTCGTACCGAGCGAGCGCCTTAATCACCGTTCGAATGTCAGTACGGCTCGACACGAAAACGGTGACATCATCGGCAAACGCGGAAACCCTGACTCGCGCTTTGCGAGGAGGGATAGCGATCCCGCGCAGGACTGGTGTTGTCGCCTCATCCCTTAATTTGCGAAGGAAGGGTTCCAACGCCAGGATGTAGAGCAGGGGCGACAGCGGACAACCCTGACGTACCGACCGAGAAACAACGAACGATTCCGACCTCTTTCCATTGACTTGCACCACTGCCGTCGGCGAGTCATACAGAATAGAGATCCACCTGCGGAAGTCCGGACCAAAACCGGCAGCCGCTAAAACAGCTTTCAGGAAACCATGGTCGACCCTATCGAAAGCCTTGGACTGATCTAAATTGATCAGCGCGGCTTCAGCGTCGTCTTCTGTCCCCTCTATGATCATGCGAATCAAATGCAAGTTGTTCTGAATCGACCTCCCCTTCACAGCAAAGTTCTGCTCCGGCTTGATCAAATCACCGATAACAACCTGCAGGCGGTTCGCAAGAACGCGGGCCAAAATCTTTAACTCTGTGTTTAGCAGAGTTATGGGCCTGTAGTCGTCTAAATTTCCCCCACCAGGTTGGTCCCTCTTCTTCAGTAATGTGACCACTCCTTTGGTTACCTGTCCAGGGATTGACTCCTGAACAAACCAGTGGTTAAACACATCCTTCAGAATTGGGACAAACATGGGCGACAGCCTCAAATACATTTCGTACGGCAGACCATCGAGTCCCGGAGATTTGTTCAAGCCGACCTGCTTCAACGCAGTAACGATCTCGCCCTCCGTAATCCTGCCATCACAGCCAGCTGCTCGAGCCGCCTCGAGGCGGGGCGAGTCAGCCAAATAGCTGTCAAACTCCTGGCCGCGGAGTCTGGGCAGTTGGGTGAAGCGTTCCTCCAAATGCTCACGGAACCCCTCACAGATCTCACGAGACGATACGAGGGTATGTCCTTCCAGGTTTTTCACCTTCCGAATGTACCCATCCGAACCACGACGTAAAGCAGCCTTACGCTCAACAGCGTCAACGTTCACGGCTTCGTTAGAGACTTTCTTTAATCTAGCTCTAACTACTTGACCTTCATATCGCTCGCTAGCCAAGCGATTGAGGTCCCCCGTAATTAATGCTATCTCTAGGGGATCCCCCCCAGCCACCGCCCGGGTCATCTTATCCTCTACTTGCTTTTGCGTCCTAGCCCTATCTTGAGCGAGGCGCTGGCTGTAGCGGACACAAAAGTTCCTAACCTGAGCCTTAGTTTTAACCCAGTACCTACTCCCGATAACCACCCCCACTAATCCCCGCTGGAGTAGTAACGTTAGCTGTTCCCGGAAGTCTCGTATCTCCAGTAAGGAGGTATTAAACTTCCAGTACCCAGCCAACCTAGGCCTATCACTTAAGTTCAACCGGGCCGTAACCAATTTATGGTCCGAATGTCCTAACCAAGTGAACGTGGGACAAGATATGAAATCTACGTCGCCTCTTCTAACTAACATTCTGTCCAAGTAAGTACTCGGACAGAAGGCCGCGCTAGTATGCCACGTCCACATCTCCCGCCCTGGGTGATCAACGCGAAATCTGTCGACAAGATCGCATGAGGCCATCAGGTCAGACAGACTGCTTTCCCACCTCGCCGACCCTCTATTCCCACCGACCTTATCTATCTTGGGGTCTAGGATGGCATTCCAGTCCCCCATTAAAACTACTCGCTCCGGACCCTTGAGGAACGCCTCCAACCGTCGAAAAAAGGAAACCCTCTCGCCAGCAATGTTGGGCGCATAAACCGCAACGATCCGAAACTTGCTGTTTTCAACGGCAACATCGACCACGACCAGTCGTCCCACCGCATCCGCATGAACAACGCTCACCGCCGCAGGCAGGGTGCGTCTCACTAACAAAGAGATGCCACAACTATGAGCATCGCCATATGCTGAGTAGACGTCATAGTCGTCAGTCAGCACATCACAATCCCCATACGAATCGAAGTGGGTCTCTTCAATCGCAGCTACATCTACCTCACGGGCCACGAGATCCCTCAGCGCGCGAGCAGCCCTGCTTCGGGATCTCATGCCCCTCACATTCCAACAAGCCAAGTTTAAATTTGTGGTCCCCATCAATTAGTGTCACACACGGGGCTAAAGTCCTCGGGAGTGAGGACGCCGAAGGTCTGACTGAGACTGCCGGTCAGCAGTTCGGACGAAATCCGTCCGTCTCGTGCCAAACCTCCCACGTCCACGGGGAAAGTTAATTTTAAAGCCCGAAAAAATGAGGGGTGAACATAAATGGGGACCCTCCCACTACATTTGGACTTAATTTCCTTAAATGAAGGGTGCTCCTCTTCTATAAGGGGTTGCTCCGGGATTGCGTCCTTGGCCGCCCTAAGCATTCTCCATAATGCTTTCTCCCTCCCGTTCCCGGTTTCCTGCCTCACAAACGTTATAATTTTGGGTGCATTTTTAAAATTTCGGGGGTCTTGCACCTGTTTTCCTCCTACGTGGGTGAAGCTCTCCAGCTGCTTAATGTATCGCCTCTGCCTTCCATTGAGGTCTGATTGGACCTGTAATGAATCCGCCTCACAGATCCTTACCCCCGGCAGAAAGGGGAACCTCCTAGTCTTCTCCCGTCTCACTGGCGTAGGAGGAGGTGGTACCGGGACGACTTCTGGAATGACCTCTTGCTTTCTTCCTGGAACGACTTCTGGCATGACTCCCTCAGCAGCTCCTTCTGGTTCAGAGGCCGGCGGCGCTACTGGGATGGGAGCCTCCTCTTCCCTCTGTCTCGCCGACACTGGGGACCTATCCCGAGGGCTGTTTAAGGGAGTGTAAAACTTGAGAGGAACATTTTCCTGTTCCATTGACTCGGAGGGGGCTAAAGATTTAATGTTTTCCTCCTCTCTTGCTGACTCCCGGACTTTTTTAGCTTTTGGGTCCTTTCTTTTGGGAGGCTCCATTGCTGCTTCCACCTCCTTTCCCTCTTCCTCCGATTCTGATGAGAGGGCTGTCAGCTTCCTCTTCAAAGCTGCAGGCATCGGTCTCTCCTTGGTTGGTATAGGGGTCGGGGTGGGCTTCCTCCCCTTCTCTGTGGACTCCTTGTCTACTGCTGCTGACGATGATGCCGACACGGCTGGCGCTTTTTGGGGAACAGCCGCCGGGGGCTTTGCTGTTATTCTTTGGGGGCAGTCCTTTGCCACATGCCCTGGCGTCTGACAGCGCCAGCAATGTGGCCTTCTTCCCTCCACGATGATCGACATAGACCAGGATTCGCATTTTAACTGCGCTGGAATCGCCTGAAACCCCTGCCGGTTGACCCTCATCTTCAGCCTGTATTCTCCTGTCAGAATACCATGCATTCCGCGATTCGGCACCACCTCCTCGACGTCGCCATACTGCGACATTATCGCTCCCAGATGGTCGGAGTCGATGCAGCATGGGACGCCGAGAACCGAAACTGACGCGCTTCTCCTTTCCATATATTCGGGTCTTAATTTCATGCCCTTCCAGACTACGTCTCCGCCCATTGCTAGCTTTTCTGCTACCTCCTGGGTTGGGAGCAGCACATCCCACATTGCAAAGCTTTTCCTGAGGATATAGGAAGCTGGGATCTTCAAGCCCACCAGTGCTTCCATGACTCTCTCCTTCAGGACTCCTACCAACCCATTCGCCTTTGCGTCCAAAGTTACGAAGGAGATGATCCTCTTCCTCAATTTTTCCAGCGTTCCCGGAGGCAGCTTCACTGTGTTTCCTTCAGTGAACTCCTTGTATTTTTCCTCGAACACTCTCCTATAATGTTCAGGAGTCTTCTGCTGTTTGGGCCCCCACACTGAACTAGTGGGTTTAGCGGAAGCCGTTACCTCGATCTTCTTTTTATTGGGGATCCGCGAACCAGAGTTGGACGGCCTTGGCCATGGTTCATTAGCCGCGATCCCCTTCCTCCTTTCCGGTCTGTGAGCTGGTTTACTTGGGCCCTCTCCCCCTGATAGACTTTCATCCCCTGAGGAGCACCCTACAAATAAACCTGGGCGGTAGTTTTGTTCCGCCACCTTTAAGTCCCACGACTGGCTTTTCGTTAGTTTACTTTTATGAAAAGGGGTATCATCATACCCTTGGAAGAAAACTTCCGGAGACACCAATACTCTTGGAACCGCTGGCGTCTCCATTTCCAAAAGGAAATCCGACAACGCTGGATTGTCGCTCGACGCGACACTCCCTCGTCGCGATGAAGAGGTGCCCTGCGTGGCAACACCTCCTGGGGAGCACTCGAGCGTGTCTCCCCCCGACCGAACTGGAGTATCGCACGGCACGACACTCCCCAACAAAGCTCCAGAGGTGCCCTGCGAGGCAACACCTCCTGGGGAGCACTCGAGCGTGTCTCCCCCCGACCGAACTGGAGTATCGCACGGCACGACACTCCCCAACAAAGCTCCAGAGGTGCCCTGCGAGGCAACACCTCCTGGGGAGCACTCGAGCGTGTCTCCCCCCGACCGAACTGGAGTATCGCACGGCACGACACTCCCCGTGCCCTGCGGGGCAACACCTCCTGGGGAGCACTCGAGCGTGTCTCCCCCCGACCGGACTGGAGTGTCGCTCGACGCGGCACTCACCGAACTCGCAACTGGGGCGCCCTTCGCGGCCGCACCCCTCTCGCTGTCTTTAGCCAAGACAGCTCTGGCTTTTGAGACCCAGGTGGCCTCCATCTCAATCTGTGTCTGTCTGCCGACCACAACCCGCCGATTCGGAATCAGGGAGACCGTCGCCAAAAGGCACGTGAGTCTTCCCCGAACCTGCCGGCTGCTTAAGTTGGGACAAGCAGTCAGACTCTGAAAAAAAGAATTAATTAATATTAATTGCCAAAAAAGTGGCTACAAGAAAGAAAAAAGTAAGAAACTTAGCTCTAAAACCAAGTGGGAGCTGGAACTAGATAGAGGAAAGTGAGAAATTAGCTCTAAAACCAAGTGGGAGCTGCCTCCCCAACGGGGGAGGAACTAGAAAGATCATATAAAAAAAAAAAAAAAAAAAAGAGAAAAAATCCCCAAAAGGGGGAGGAAAAAAGTAACAAAAGCCCCAAAAGGGGGCAAGAAAACGCTTTAAACCTAGCCAACGGGCCCGGTAGCGGGATGCTTGGTCTTTGGGAAGACGAAAATGTCGTAACTGAGAACAGATACTACACTTTGATCTTAGCCAAAAGGCCAGGAAAGCATACGAAATTAAAATTTTGGGAACGATTTCTATCAGTATTTATAACGAATCTACCACAGTACAGCGGTCTATCCACTATACACTGTTTAAATGACGTTAATAAATTAACAAGTAATAATAACTATGATTTTCTTTCAAAAAACATTGTATCATACTATTTAACAACTTATTACATGAGTTTTGAATATCAACAAATAATTTTAAACTCCCCCAGACCGTTTTTCTCTAATTCAACATAGCTTTTAGACGCCATTTTTTTTTTTTACCGAAAATTACATTAATTCACTTCTTTTGGCTAATATCAAGGTGTAGTATCTTCCGATGGATACTGCACCCCATAAACTGGAATCGTCTTGGCCAGCGGGGCTTCATTCCGCCGGTCTATGAGTTTGTCATGTGCAGTTCTAGGAGGTCCACACTCCCAGGATTTGCCTCCCCTCTTTGGGGAGGAATAAGTTTATTGCTTACTGCCTGAGGCGCCCCTACCGGGGAATGCCGAATAACAGCTTCTACGTTTCTCTTTGGACTATTTTGCAGATGAAAAGCGGGGTGGGGGGATCGGTAAGAGTGATTTCATTACTGCTCCAGAAGCCTCCTTGATTTTTTTAAATACTCGGCGTTGTCCGGGAGAAAAGTGCTCAATATCCTAGATAGAGCTACTGTAGTGATAGGTTTGGAAAATATTTTAACGCCATCTTCGTTACCCTTTGGACTATTTTGCAGATGAAAAGGAGGGAGGATACCTAAGTAATTTACGTAGTGCTCATGAGGCCTCCTTGATTTTCAAAGTACTCGGCGTTGTCCGGGAGAAAAGTGCTCAATATCCTAGATAGAGCTACTGTAGTGATAGGTTTGGAAAATATTTTAACGCCATCTTCGTTACCCTTTGGACTATTTTGCAGATGAAAAGGAGGGAGGATACCTAAGTAATTTCAGTAGTGCTCAGGAGGCCTCCTTGATTTTCAAAGTACTCGGCGTTGTCCGGGAGAAAAGTGTTCAATATCTTAGATAGAGCTACTGTAGTGATAGGTTTGGAAAATATTTTAACGCCATCTTCGATCCCTTTTAGACTATTTTGCAGATGAAAAGGAGGGAGGATACCTAAGTAATTTACGTAGTGCTCAGGAGGCCTCCTTGATTTTCAAAGTATTCGGCGTTGTCCGGGAGAAAAGCGCTCAATATCCTAGATAGAGCTACTGTAGTGATAGGTTTGGAAAATATTTTAACGCCATCTTCGTTCCCCTTTGGACTATTTTGCAGATGAAAAGGAGGGAGGATACCTAAGTAATTTCAGTAGTGCTAAGAAGGCCTACTTGATTTTCAAAGTACTCGGCGTTGTCCGGGAGACAAGCGCTCAATATCCTAGATAGAGCTACTGTAGTGATAGGTTTGGAAAATATTTTAACGCCATCTTCGTTACCCTTTGGACTATTTTGCAGATAAAAAGGAGGGAGGATACCTAAGTAATTTCATTAGTGCTTAGGAGGCCTCTTTGATCTTCAAAGTACTCGGCGTTGTCCGAGAGAAAAGTGCTCAATATCCTAGATAGAGCTACTGTAGTGATAGGTTTGGAAAATATTTTAACGCCATCTTCGTTACCCTTTGGACTATTTTGCAGATAAAAAGGAGGGACGATACCTAAGTAATTTCAGTAGTGCTCAGGAGGCCTCCTTGATTTTCAAAGTACTCGGCGTTGTCCGGGAGAAAAGTGCTCAATATCCTGGATAGAGCTACTGTAGTGATAGGTTTGGAAAATATTTTAACGCCATCTTCGTTACCCTTTGGACTTTTTTGCAAATAAAAAGGAGGGAGGATACCTAAGTAATTTCATTAGTGCTTAGGAGGCCTCTTTGATCTTCAAAGTACTCGGCGTTGTCCGAGAGAAAAGTGCTCAATATCCTAGATAGAGCTACTGTAGTGATAGGTTTGGAAAATATTTTAACGCCATCTTCGTTACCCTTTGGACTATTTTGCAGATAAAAAGGAGGGACGATACCTAAGTAATTTCAGTAGTGCTCAGGAGGCCTCCTTGATTTTCAAAGTACTCGGCGTTGTTCGGGAGAAAAGTGTTCAATATCTTAGATAGAGCTACTGTAGTGATAGGTTTGGAAAATATTTTAACGCCATCTTCGATCCCCTTTAGACTATTTTGCAGATAAAATAGAGGGAGGATACCTAAGTAATTTCAGTAGTGCTCAGGAGGCCTCCTTGATTTTCAAAGTACTCGGCGTTGTCCGGGAGAAAAGTGCTCAATATCCTAGATAGAGCTACTGTAGTGATAGGTTTGGAAAATATTTTAACGCCATCTTCGATCCCTTTTAGACTATTTTGCAGATGAAAAGGAGGGAGGATACCTAAGTAATTTACGTAGTGCTCAGGAGGCCTCCTTGATTTTCAAAGTATTCGGCGTTGTCCGGGAGAAAAGCGCTCAATATCCTAGATAGAGCTACTGTAGTGATAGGTTTGGAAAATATTTTAACGCCATCTTCGTTCCCCTTTGGACTATTTTGCAGATGAAAAGGAGGGAGGATACCTAAGTAATTTCAGTAGTGCTAAGAAGGCCTACTTGATTTTCAAAGTACTCGGCGTTGTCCGGGAGACAAGCGCTCAATATCCTAGATAGAGCTACTGTAGTGATAGGTTTGGAAAATATTTTAACGCCATCTTCGTTACCCTTTGGACTATTTTGCAGATAAAAAGGAGGGAGGATACCTAAGTAATTTCATTAGTGCTTAGGAGGCCTCTTTGATCTTCAAAGTACTCGGCGTTGTCCGAGAGAAAAGTGCTCAATATCCTAGATAGAGCTACTGTAGTGATAGGTTTGGAAAATATTTTAACGCCATCTTCGTTACCCTTTGGACTATTTTGCAGATAAAAAGGAGGGACGATACCTAAGTAATTTCAGTAGTGCTCAGGAGGCCTCCTTGATTTTCAAAGTACTCGGCGTTGTCCGGGAGAAAAGTGCTCAATATCCTAGATAGAGCTACTGTAGTGATAGGTTTGGAAAATATTTTAACGCCATCTTCGTTACCCTTTGGACTATTTTGCAGATAAAAAAGAGGGAGGATACCTAAGTAATTTCAGTAGTGCTCAGGAGGCCTCCTTGATTTTCAAAGTACTCGGCGTTGTCCGGGAGAAAAGTGCTCAATATCCTAGATAGAGCTACTGTAGTGATAGGTTTGGAAAATATTTTAACGCCATCTTCGTTACCCTTTGGACTATTTTGCAGATGAAAAGGAGGGAGGATACCTAAGTAATTTACGTAGTGCTCATGAGGCCTCCTTGATTTTCAAAGTACTCGGCGTTGTCCGGGAGAAAAGTGCTCAATATCCTAGATAGAGCTACTGTAGTGATAGGTTTGGAAAATATTTTAACGCCATCTTCGTTACCCTTTGGACTATTTTGCAGATGAAAAGGAGGGAGGATACCTAAGTAATTTCAGTAGTGCTCATGAGGCCTCCTTGATTTTCAAAGTACTCGGCGTTGTCCGGGAGAAAAGTGCTCAATATCCTGGATAGAGCTACTGTAGTGATAGGTTTGGAAAATATTTTAACGCCATCTTCGTTACCCTTTGGACTATTTTGCAGATAAAAAGGAGGGAGGATACCTAAGTAATTTCATTAGTGCTTAGGAGGCCTCTTTGATCTTCAAAGTACTCGGCGTTGTCCGAGAGAAAAGTGCTCAATATCCTAGATAGAGCTATTGTAGTGATAGATTTGGAAAATATTTTAACGCCATCTTCGTTACCCTTTGGACTATTTTGCAGATAAAAAAGAGGGACGATACCTAAGTAATTTCAGTAGTGCTCAGGAGGCCTCCTTGATTTTCAAAGTACTCGGCGTTGTCCGGGAGAAAAGTGCTCAATATCCTAGATAGAGCTACTGTAGTGATAGGTTTGGAAAATATTTTAACGCCATCTTCGATCCCCTTTAGACTATTTTGCAGATGAAAAAGAGGGAGGATACCTAAGTAATTTCAGTAGTGCTCAGGAGGCCTCCTTGATTTTCAAAGTACTCGGCGTTGTCCGGGAGAAAAGTGCTCAATATCCTAGATAGAGCTACTGTAGTGATAGGTTTGGAAAATATTTTAACGCCATCTTCGATCCCTTTTAGACTATTTTGCAGATGAAAAGGAGGGAGGATACCTAAGTAATTTACGTAGTGCTCAGGAGGCCTCCTTGATTTTCAAAGTATTCGGCGTTGTCCGGGAGAAAAGCGCTCAATATCCTAGATAGAGCTACTGTAGTGATAGGTTTGGAAAATATTTAAACGCCATCTTCGTTCCCCTTTGGACTATTTTGCAGATGAAAAGGAGGGAGGATACCTAAGTAATTTCAGTAGTGCTCAGAAGGCCTACTTGATTTTCAAAGTACTCGGCGTTGTCCGGGAGACAAGCGCTCAATATCCTAGATAGAGCTACTGTAGTGATAGGTTTGGAAAATATTTTAACGCCATCTTCGTTACCCTTTGGACTATTTTGCAGATAAAAAGGAGGGAGGATACCTAAGTAATTTCATTAGTGCTTAGGAGGCCTCTTTGATCTTCAAAGTACTCGGCGTTGTCCGAGAGAAAAGTGCTCAATATCCTAGATAGAGCTACTGTAGTGATAGGTTTGGAAAATATTTTAACGCCATCTTCGTTACCCTTTGAACTATGTTGCAGATAAAAAGGAGGGACGATACCGAAGTAATTTCAGTAGTGTTCAGGAGGCCTCCTTGATTTTCAAAGTACTCGGCGTTGTCCGGGAGAAAAGTGCTCAATATCTTAGATAGAGCTACTGTAGTGATAGGTTTGGAAAATATTTTAACGCCATCTTCGTTACCCTTTAGACTATTTTGCAGATAAAAAAGAGGGAGGATACCTAAGTAATTTCAGTAGTGCTCAGAAGGCCTACTTGATTTTCAAAGTACTCGGCGTTGTCCGGGAGAAAAGTGCTCAATATCCTAGATAGAGCTACTGTAGTGATAGGTTTGGAAAATATTTTAACGCCATCTTCGTTACCCTTTGGACTATTTTGCAGATAAAAAGGAGGGAGGATACCTAAGTAATTTCATTAGTGCTTAGGAGGCCTCTTTGATCTTCAAAGTACTCGGCGTTGTCCGAGAGAAAAGTGCTCAATATCCTAGATACAGCTACTGTAGTGATAGGTTTGGAAAATATTTTAACGCCATCTTCGTTACCCTTTGGACTATTTTGCAGATAAAAAGGAGGGACGATACCTAAGTAATTTCAGTAATGCTCAGGAGGCCTCCTTGATTTTCAAAGTACTCGGCGTTGTCCGGGAGAAAAGTGCTCAATATCCTAGATAGAGCTACTGTAGTGATAGGTTTGGAAAATATTTTAACGCCATCTTCGATCCCCTTTAGACTATTTTGCAGATAAAAAAGAGGGAGGATACCTAAGTAATTTCAGTAGTGCTCAGGAGGCCTCCTTGATTTTCAAAGTACTCGGCGTTGTCCGGGAGAAAAGTGCTCAATATCCTAGATAGAGCTACTGTAGTGATAGGTTTGGAAAATATTTTAACGCCATCTTAGATCCCTTTTAGACTATTTTGCAGATGAAAAGGAGGGAGGATACCTAAGTAATTTCAGTAGTGCCCAGAAGGCCTACTTGATTTTCTAAAGTACTCGGCGTTGTCCGGGAGAAAAGTGCTCAATATCCTAGATAGAGCTACTGTAGTGATAGGTTTGGAAAATATTTTAACGCCATCTTCGTTACCCTTTGGACTATTTTGCAGATAAAAAGGAGGGAGGATACATAAGTAATTTCATTAGTGCTCAGGGGGCCTCCTTGATTTTCAAAGTACTCGGCGTTGTCCGGGAGAAAAGTGCTCAATATCCTAGATAGAGCTACTGTAGTGATAGGTTTGGAAAATATTTTAACGCCATCTTCGTTACCCTTTGAACTATTTTGCAGATAAAAAGGAGGGACGATACCTAAGTAATTTCAGTAGTGCTCAGGAGGCCTCCTTGATTTTCAAAGTACTCGGCGTTGTCCGGGAGAAAAGTGCTCAATATCTTAGATAGAGCTACTGTAGTGATAGGTTTGGAAAATATTTTAACGCCATCTTCGTTACCCTTTGGACTATTTTGCAGATAAAAAAGAGGTAGGATACCTAAGTAATTTCAGTAGTGCTCAGGAGGACTCCTATTTTTTCACAGTACTCGGGTCAGCAATAGGTACGTATGTAGCATTTACACCATGGCAGCAATGGGTACTTATATAGTATATGCACCGGGGCGGCAATATGTACGTATATAGTCTGCACACCACGGTGGCGATACATACGTATATAGTATGAATACCGGAGCGGAGATAAGTACCTATATAGAAAGCGCAGATAGAGGTGGTACTTTTTATAGAAATATGTCATACTATTGCCCTGGGCAACGTAGGAGAAATGGTGGGGAAGAAGCAGCCTTCCCAAAAGGCAAAATTAAAAAGAAGCGGTGAAATGGGGCGACCAGGGAAGAGAAAGGTAGAAAGATAAATAGACGGCTATAGAGGAGGGGGGGAATAGAAGTTTGAATATAAAGATGTTACACACGCGATTTCTCCTCAATTTTATGTTTTCATGACCCCGAGCAACGCCGGGTAGCCCCGCTAGTCTATTATATAAACGTCACCTGTCTGTATGGATGTATGTATGTATGGATGTATGTATGTATGTATGTATGTATGTATGTAAAGCTTCTCCTCCGAAAGTACCCAACACACGGTCACACGGGTGACATCATTCCGACCGGCCAGCCCAGACGCGTGTAATATCTCGGAACCGGAAAAAAAAAATTGACTCTGCCGGGGTCGACTGAGCACTTTATTCCAATGGGGGGTGGCTTTTAACTCCACTTTTCAACGTTATTTATACTAATTTGAGAAGAAAAATAATGCAAAGTCACGATAAACTAGATATGACGTCAGAGTAAGGGAGTGGCGGGTAGAAATTCACTCACACTACAACCATTTTTTTTCTTTCTTTCTTCTTCCCCTCTCACTCCCACACTTTCTTTCTTAATTATTAATAGACGCTAATATTCCTTCCCCCCTCCCTTCCTCACTATGGCCGTTCTGTTATCCTGATATAATACTTCCAGGCATTACCTCCTCCTTTCAGGCCAAATAGGGGGGGGGAGGGGGAATGACGGCATTCACCGATGTGAGCGCCACAGGCCAAATCTGGGGAGAGGGAGTGTCGGCATTCGGCGGTGGGGCGCCTCAGGCCAAATCTGGGGAGGGGGAATGTCGGTATTCGCCGGTATGAGCGCCCCAGGCCAAATTTGGGGAGGGGGAGTGTCGACATTCGCCGGTGTGAGCGCCTCAGGCCAAATTTGGGGCAGAGGAGAGTATCGGTATTCGCCGGTGGGGCGCCAGGCTAAATCTGGGGAGGGGGAATGTCGGCATTCGCCGGTATGAGCGCCTCAGGCCAAATCTGGGGAGGGGGAGCGCCTCAGGCCAAATCTGGGGAGGGGGGGGGGGTGTCGGCATTTGCCGGTGTGAGCGCCTCAGGCCAAATTTGGGGCAGAGGAGAGTATCGGTATTCGCTGGTGGGGCGCCAGGCGAAACTTGAGGATGTGGAGTTCCAGCATTCGCAGGTGTGAACGCCTCAGGTGAAATTCAGGGGAGGGGGGGAGTATGAGTAATCGTCGGTGAGATCACGACCTCAGCCTGTACTTTAGGGGAGAAGAAATGCCCAAAAGGAAAAGGGATTAAAAAAAAAAATGATAATCTGATTTTTGATTCGACAGTGTAAAACCGACACCTACTGGATAGGACTAGATAATACACTTGATCTCAAGGCAAAAATGCCGAGAACAGATACTACACTTTGATCTTAGCCAAAAGGCCAGTTTATTTAGGCAGGTGAGTTCCTTCGGACAACCCTCATCTTTATCTACAGATGAAGATTTTACAAACCTTGGGAACTCACCAGACCTTAGGC
This sequence comes from Sepiola atlantica, assembly GCA_963556195.1. Classification (NCBI taxonomy): domain Eukaryota; kingdom Metazoa; phylum Mollusca; class Cephalopoda; order Sepiida; family Sepiolidae; genus Sepiola; species Sepiola atlantica. The sequence continues at coordinate 49,434,270 of OY744544.1, forward strand.
ATAGTGCCCGTTATGTAGGGGGAGGGGGGTCGGGGATAAGTGAGACAAGCTGTTCAATGTTTTTTATTTCACAAAATTTTACAAACAACATAAAAAGAACATTTGCTGACTCTAAACTAGATTCTTGCACCAAAATACCGCATTCACTCTGTGGGTGGATCCCTACTTAAAATATCCCCAAAAAACATCGATGTAAAAAAGAATTATCGTGGGAGTGGGAAAAAATATTAAAAACACCCAAAAAGAAAGAAAAATAAAGAACAAAATAAAATGGTAGAAAAGTTAGTATGGCCCGGCTTCCCCTCATGACTAAGTGTTAGACCGCCCACTGTTTTCCGGCACGAGACCGAAAACAAGCGGGTCGATCACTAAGTGGGAGTGGGAACTTAAGAGAGGAGTGTTCAAAAAATAAATTCATCGGGAATGGGATCATTGGGTGGATGGCGTCTTCCAAGATAGTAATGCCAAGGGTTTCAAAAGACCGGGGACAAAATAAAACAGTGGAAGTGGGAATCTTTGGAAGCTCTCTAGTGCCGGCAAAAATAAAATAGGGACAGGATAACTTTCATTCCTACTAGTTTAAGAGGTTACCAGTTTTTTTAAATAAATCAAAAAACTCTACAGGGGTGGGTTCCGTAGAACCCAGTACCGCGTGTGCCATAACTATGGAGGGAACACGAACTCAAACTTGGCGCCTCGTCGGATGCACAAACTAGTGTCATGCACCCATCTCCTATCGAAATCCATGCGATGTAATCGTTTCCAATCGCATCTGATCTTCACTTTAAGTTGGTGTTTAAAGTAAACTACCAGATCCCGATCCGAAACAGATCCAACCCCATGAACCTCATTAAGACGTGTAACCCACGTCACTAGTCTTGCTACGGCTAGGATGGCTAGAAACACCATTCGTTTCTCCCCAGACCACGGCGGTGCTGCGTTGTTGATGACAGATGCTACATCCAGGACCATCGGCTGCTCGGCGTCGATGCGGGCCGTCACCTCCCTGACGTATCCCCAGAGATGTCGAAGTTTGCTGCAGGTGAAGAAGGCGTGCTCGGCCGTTTCTTCTTCGTCGTCTTCACAGCGCGGGCATAAGGGGACGTCCCTTAAACCATCTCTGCATAATCTGCCATAGAGGGGCAGTGCGTTCCGAACCAGTCGCCAGGTCAGAGAATACTCAGAATTGTTGAGATAACTCTGGCCTGGCGCCCAATTCCACTGGGAGCGGGCCTCCTCCCTCGACAATCCAAGCCGCTCCTCAAGTGGGTCCGAAGCGGTACCCTCCACTAGATCCCGATATAGTCTCTTCCTAGACCGGGCAAGGTTACTGGACCCCGGCAACACTCTAAGCGCGGCCCGGCATTCGGCGAAGAACAAGGGCTCCCCTCTCGGCCTACGTCGTCCTTCGACCGAGAGGTCGGGTATGAGGTTGGGAAAGGCGCTCCCGACCGCAGGGACCCACGGAGTGTCTTCCATCAAAGTCCGACTCAGGAAAGCCAGTCTCTCGGCATGTCGATGACTTGCCAAGTCAGGCATCCCCAAGCCTCCCACACTCGGAACTTGAGTACAGACCTGTCTGCGGACGTACGCTTTCCGGCCCTTCCAAAGAAGCGAGAAGAGTAAGCGCGTGAAAGCGATAAGGCGGGCCGCAGGCAGTGGTAGTACAGACAGCCGGTAAAGGATGAGAGGAAAGACGTAAGTGGCGCACGCCTCCGCTCTGCCCTTTAAGGAAAGCTTCCTTCGAATCCAAGCCCGGACCGACGATTCGACCTTTGTCTGTACTTCCGACCAGTTCTTTTCCAGCTGGAGGCCCGGCCCGAACCACACGCCGAGGATTCGAACCGGGCCATCCGACCAGCTGAAGTCACCTGGAAGAGCGGTCTCTCCGCTCCAGGCACCCAACCGCAGGCCGTTCGACTTGCTGCGGTTGACTATGGCCCCTGTCACTTCTTCGTACCGAGCGAGCGCCTTAATCACCGTTCGAATGTCAGTACGGCTCGACACGAAAACGGTGACATCATCGGCAAACGCGGAAACCCTGACTCGCGCTTTGCGAGGAGGGATAGCGATCCCGCGCAGGACTGGTGTTGTCGCCTCATCCCTTAATTTGCGAAGGAAGGGTTCCAACGCCAGGATGTAGAGCAGGGGCGACAGCGGACAACCCTGACGTACCGACCGAGAAACAACGAACGATTCCGACCTCTTTCCATTGACTTGCACCACTGCCGTCGGCGAGTCATACAGAATAGAGATCCACCTGCGGAAGTCCGGACCAAAACCGGCAGCCGCTAAAACAGCTTTCAGGAAACCATGGTCGACCCTATCGAAAGCCTTGGACTGATCTAAATTGATCAGCGCGGCTTCAGCGTCGTCTTCTGTCCCCTCTATGATCATGCGAATCAAATGCAAGTTGTTCTGAATCGACCTCCCCTTCACAGCAAAGTTCTGCTCCGGCTTGATCAAATCACCGATAACAACCTGCAGGCGGTTCGCAAGAACGCGGGCCAAAATCTTTAACTCTGTGTTTAGCAGAGTTATGGGCCTGTAGTCGTCTAAATTTCCCCCACCAGGTTGGTCCCTCTTCTTCAGTAATGTGACCACTCCTTTGGTTACCTGTCCAGGGATTGACTCCTGAACAAACCAGTGGTTAAACACATCCTTCAGAATTGGGACAAACATGGGCGACAGCCTCAAATACATTTCGTACGGCAGACCATCGAGTCCCGGAGATTTGTTCAAGCCGACCTGCTTCAACGCAGTAACGATCTCGCCCTCCGTAATCCTGCCATCACAGCCAGCTGCTCGAGCCGCCTCGAGGCGGGGCGAGTCAGCCAAATAGCTGTCAAACTCCTGGCCGCGGAGTCTGGGCAGTTGGGTGAAGCGTTCCTCCAAATGCTCACGGAACCCCTCACAGATCTCACGAGACGATACGAGGGTATGTCCTTCCAGGTTTTTCACCTTCTGAATGTACCCATCCGAACCACGACGTAAAGCAGCCTTACGCTCAACAGCGTCAACGTTCACGGCTTCGTTAGAGACTTTCTTTAATCTAGCTCTAACTACTTGACCTTCATATCGCTCGCTAGCCAAGCGATTGAGGTCCCCCGTAATTAATGCTATCTCTAGGGGATCCCCCCCAGCCACCGCCCGGGTCATCTTATCCTCTACTTGCTTTTGCGTCCTAGCCCTATCTTGAGCGAGGCGCTGGCTGTAGCGGACACAAAAGTTCCTAACCTGAGCCTTAGTTTTAACCCAGTACCTACTCCCGATAACCACCCCCACTAATCCCCGCTGGAGTAGTAACGTTAGCTGTTCCCGGAAGTCTCGTATCTCCAGTAAGGAGGTATTAAACTTCCAGTACCCAGCCAACCTAGGCCTATCACTTAAGTTCAACCGGGCCGTAACCAATTTATGGTCCGAATGTCCTAACCAAGTGAACGTGGGACAAGATATGAAATCTACGTCGCCTCTTCTAACTAACATTCTGTCCAAGTAAGTACTCGGACAGAAGGCCGCGCTAGTATGCCACGTCCACATCTCCCGCCCTGGGTGATCAACGCGAAATCTGTCGACAAGATCGCATGAGGCCATCAGGTCAGACAGACTGCTTTCCCACCTCGCCGACCCTCTATTCCCACCGACCTTATCTATCTTGGGGTCTAGGATGGCATTCCAGTCCCCCATTAAAACTACTCGCTCCGGACCCTTGAGGAACGCCTCCAACCGTCGAAAAAAGGAAACCCTCTCGCCAGCAATGTTGGGCGCATAAACCGCAACGATCCGAAACTTGCTGTTTTCAACGGCAACATCGACCACGACCAGTCGTCCCACCGCATCCGCATGAACAACGCTCACCACCGCAGGCAGGGTGCGTCTCACTAACAAAGAGATGCCACAACTATGAGCATCGCCATATGCTGAGTAGACGTCATAGTCGTCAGTCAGCACATCACAATCCCCATACGAATCGAAGTGGGTCTCTTCAATCGCAGCTACATCTACCTCACGGGCCACGAGATCCCTCAGCACGCGAGCAGCCCTGCTTCGGGATCTCATGCCCCTCACATTCCAACAAGCCAAGTTTAAATTTGTGGTCCCCATCAATTAGTGTCACACACGGGGCTAAAGTCCTCGGGAGTGAGGACGCCGAAGGTCTGACTGAGACTGCCGGTCAGCAGTTCGGACGAAATCCGTCCGTCTCGTGCCAAACCTCCCACGTCCACGGGGAAAGTTAATTTTAAAGCCCGAAAAAATGAGGGGTGAACATAAATGGGGACCCTCCCACTACATTTGGACTTAATTTCCTTAAATGAAGGGTGCTCCTCTTCTATAAGGGGTTGCTCCGGGATTGCGTCCTTGGCCGCCCTAAGCATTCTCCATAATGCTTTCTCCCTCCCGTTCCCGGTTTCCTGCCTCACAAACGTTATAATTTTGGGTGCATTTTTAAAATTTCGGGGGTCTTGCACCTGTTTTCCTCCTACGTGGGTGAAGCTCTCCAGCTGCTTAATGTATCGCCTCTGCCTTCCATTGAGGTCTGATTGGACCTGTAATGAATCCGCCTCACAGATCCTTACCCCCGGCAGAAAGGGGAACCTCCTAGTCTTCTCCCGTCTCACTGGCGTAGGAGGAGGTGGTACCGGGACGACTTCTGGAATGACCTCTTGCTTTCTTCCTGGAACGACTTCTGGCATGACTCCCTCAGCAGCTCCTTCTGGTTCAGAGGCCGGCGGCGCTACTGGGATGGGAGCCTCCTCTTCCCTCTGTCTCGCCGACACTGGGGACCTATCCCGAGGGCTGTTTAAGGGAGTGTAAAACTTGAGAGGAACATTTTCCTGTTCCATTGACTCGGAGGGGGCTAAAGATTTAATGTTTTCCTCCTCTCTTGCTGACTCCCGGACTTTTTTAGCTTTTGGGTCCTTTCTTTTGGGAGGCTCCATTGCTGCTTCCACCTCCTTTCCCTCTTCCTCCGATTCTGATGAGAGGGCTGTCAGCTTCCTCTTCAAAGCTGCAGGCATCGGTCTCTCCTTGGTTGGTATAGGGGTCGGGGTGGGCTTCCTCCCCTTCTCTGTGGACTCCTTGTCTACTGCTGCTGACGATGATGCCGACACGGCTGGCGCTTTTTGGGGAACAGCCGCCGGGGGCTTTGCTGTTATTCTTTGGGGGCAGTCCTTTGCCACATGCCCTGGCGTCTGACAGCGCCAGCAATGTGGCCTTCTTCCCTCCACGATGATCGACATAGACCAGGATTCGCATTTTAACTGCGCTGGAATCGCCTGAAACCCCTGCCGGTTGACCCTCATCTTCAGCCTGTATTCTCCTGTCAGAATACCATGCATTCCGCGATTCGGCACCACCTCCTCGACGTCGCCATACTGCGACATTATCGCTCCCAGATGGTCGGAGTCGATGCAGCATGGGACGCCGAGAACCGAAACTGACGCGCTTCTCCTTTCCATATATTCGGGTCTTAATTTCATGCCCTTCCAGACTACGTCTCCGCCCATTGCTAGCTTTTCTGCTACCTCCTGGGTTGGGAGCAGCACATCCCACATTGCAAAGCTTTTCCTGAGGATATAGGAAGCTGGGATCTTCAAGCCCACCAGTGCTTCCATGACTCTCTCCTTCAGGACTCCTACCAACCCATTCGCCTTTGCGTCCAAAGTTACGAAGGAGATGATCCTCTTCCTCAATTTTTCCAGCGTTCCCGGAGGCAGCTTCACTGTGTTTCCTTCAGTGAACTCCTTGTATTTTTCCTCGAACACTCTCCTATAATGTTCAGGAGTCTTCTGCTGTTTGGGCCCCCACACTGAACTAGTGGGTTTAGCGGAAGCCGTTACCTCGATCTTCTTTTTATTGGGGATCCGCGAACCAGAGTTGGACGGCCTTGGCCATGGTTCATTAGCCGCGATCCCCTTCCTCCTTTCCGGTCTGTGAGCTGGTTTACTTGGGCCCTCTCCCCCTGATAGACTTTCATCCCCTGAGGAGCACCCTACAAATAAACCTGGGCGGTAGTTTTGTTCCGCCACCTTTAAGTCCCACGACTGGCTTTTCGTTAGTTTACTTTTATGAAAAGGGGTATCATCATACCCTTGGAAGAAAACTTCCGGAGACACCAATACTCTTGGAACCGCTGGCGTCTCCATTTCCAAAAGGAAATCCGACAACGCTGGATTGTCGCTCGACGCGACACTCCCTCGTCGCGATGAAGAGGTGCCCTGCGTGGCAACACCTCCTGGGGAGCACTCGAGCGTGTCTCCCCCCGACCGAACTGGAGTATCGCACGGCACGACACTCCCCAACAAAGCTCCAGAGGTGCCCTGCGAGGCAACACCTCCTGGGGAGCACTCGAGCGTGTCTCCCCCCGACCGAACTGGAGTATCGCACGGCACGACACTCCCCAACAAAGCTCCAGAGGTGCCCTGCGAGGCAACACCTCCTGGGGAGCACTCGAGCGTGTCTCCCCCCGACCGAACTGGAGTATCGCACGGCACGACACTCCCCGTGCCCTGCGGGGCAACACCTCCTGGGGAGCACTCGAGCGTGTCTCCCCCCGACCGGACTGGAGTGTCGCTCGACGCGGCACTCACCGAACTCGCAACTGGGGCGCCCTTCGCGGCCGCACCCCTCTCGCTGTCTTTAGCCAAGACAGCTCTGGCTTTTGAGACCCAGGTGGCCTCCATCTCAATCTGTGTCTGTCTGCCGACCACAACCCGCCGATTCGGAATCAGGGAGACCGTCGCCAAAAGGCACGTGAGTCTTCCCCGAACCTGCCGGCTGCTTAAGTTGGGACAAGCAGTCAGACTCTGAAAAAAAGAATTAATTAATATTAATTGCCAAAAAAGTGGCTACAAGAAAGAAAAAAGTAAGAAACTTAGCTCTAAAACCAAGTGGGAGCTGGAACTAGATAGAGGAAAGTGAGAAATTAGCTCTAAAACCAAGTGGGAGCTGCCTCCCCAACGGGGGAGGAACTAGAAAGATCATATAAAAAAAAAAAAAAAAAAAAGAGAAAAAATCCCCAAAAGGGGGAGGAAAAAAGTAACAAAAGCCCCAAAAGGGGGCAAGAAAACGCTTTAAACCTAGCCAACGGGCCCGGTAGCGGGATGCTTGGTCTTTGGGAAGACGAAAATGTCGTAACTGAGAACAGATACTACACTTTGATCTTAGCCAAAAGGCCAGGAAAGCATACGAAATTAAAATTTTGGGAACGATTTCTATCAGTATTTATAACGAATCTACCACAGTACAGCGGTCTATCCACTATACACTGTTTAAATTACGTTAATAAATTAACAAGTAATAATAACTATGATTTTCTTTCAAAAAACATTGTATCATACTATTTAACAACTTATTACATGAGTTTTGAATATCAACAAATAATTTTAAACTCCCCCAGACCGTTTTTCTCTAATTCAACATAGCTTTTAGACGCCATTTTTTTTTTTACCGAAAATTACATTAATTCACTTCTTTTGGCTAATATCAAGGTGTAGTATCTTCCGATGGATACTGCACCCCATAAACTGGAATCGTCTTGGCCAGCGGGGCTTCATTCCGCCGGTCTATGAGTTTGTCATGTGCAGTTCTAGGAGGTCCACACTCCCAGGATTTGCCTCCCCTCTTTGGGGAGGAATAAGTTTATTGCTTACTGCCTGAGGCGCCCCTACCGGGGAATGCCGAATAACAGCTTCTACGTTTCTCTTTGGACTATTTTGCAGATGAAAAGCGGGGTGGGGGGATCGGTAAGAGTGATTTCATTACTGCTCCAGAAGCCTCCTTGATTTTTTTAAATACTCGGCGTTGTCCGGGAGAAAAGTGCTCAATATCCTAGATAGAGCTACTGTAGTGATAGGTTTGGAAAATATTTTAACGCCATCTTCGTTACCCTTTGGACTATTTTGCAGATAAAAAGGAGGGAGGATACCTAAGTAATTTACGTAGTGCTCATGAGGCCTCCTTGATTTTCAAAGTACTCGGCGTTGTCCGGGAGAAAAGTGCTCAATATCCTAGATAGAGCTACTGTAGTGATAGGTTTGGAAAATATTTTAACGCCATCTTCGTTACCCTTTGGACTATTTTGCAGATGAAAAGGAGGGAGGATACCTAAGTAATTTCAGTAGTGCTCAGGAGGCCTCCTTGATTTTCAAAGTACTCGGCGTTGTCCGGGAGCAAAGTGCTCAATATCCTGGATAGAGCTACTGTAGTGATAGGTTTGGAAAATATTTTAACGCCATCTTCGTTACCCTTTGGACTATTTTGCAGATAAAAAGGAGGGAGGATACCTAAGTAATTTCATTAGTGCTTAGGAGGCCTCTTTGATCTTCAAAGTACTCGGCGTTGTCCGAGAGAAAAGTGCTCAATATCCTAGATAGAGCTACTGTAGTGATAGGTTTGGAAAATATTTTAACGCCATCTTCGTTACCCTTTGGACTATTTTGCAGATAAAAAGGAGGGACGATACCTAAGTAATTTCAGTAGTGCTCAGGAGGCCTCCTTGATTTTCAAAGTACTCGGCGTTGTCCGGGAGAAAAGTGTTCAATATCCTAGATAGAGCTACTGTAGTGATAGGTTTGGAAAATATTTTAACGCCATCTTCGATCCCCTTTAGACTATTTTGCAGATAAAAAAGAGGGAGGATACCTAATAAATTTCAGTAGTGCTCAGGAGGCCTCCTTGATTTTCAAAGTACTCGGCGTTGTCCGGGAGAAAAGTGCTCAATATCCTAGATAGAGCTACTGTAGTGATAGGTTTGGAAAATATTTTAACGCCATCTTCGATCCCTTTTAGACTATTTTGCAGATGAAAAGGAGGGAGGATACCTAAGTAATTTACGTAGTGCTCAGGAGGCCTCCTTGATTTTCAAAGTATTCGGCGTTGTCCGGGAGAAAAGCGCTCAATATCCTAGATAGAGCTACTGTAGTGATAGGTTTGGAAAATATTTTAACGCCATCTTCGTTCCCCTTTGGACTATTTTGCAGATGAAAAGGAGGGAGGATACCTAAGTAATTTCAGTAGTGCTAAGAAGGCCTACTTGATTTTCAAAGTACTCGGCGTTGTCCGGGAGACAAGCGCTCAATATCCTAGATAGAGCTACTGTAGTGATAGGTTTGGAAAATATTTTAACGCCATCTTCGTTACCCTTTGGACTATTTTGCAGATAAAAAGGAGGGAGGATACCTAAGTAATTTCATTAGTGCTTAGGAGGCCTCTTTGATCTTCAAAGTACTCGGCGTTCTCCGAGAGAAAAGTGCTCAATATCCTAGATAGAGCTACTGTAGTGATAGGTTTGGAAAATATTTTAACGCCATCTTCGTTACCCTTTGGACTATTTTGCAGATAAAAAGGAGGGACGATACCTAAGTAATTTCAGTAGTGCTCAGGAGGCCTCCTTGATTTTCAAAGTACTTGGCGTTGTCCGGGAGAAAAGTGCTCAATATCCTAGATAGAGCTACTGTAGTGATAGGTTTGGAAAATATTTTAACGCCATCTTCGATCCCCTTTAGACTATTTTGCAGATAAAAAAGAGGGAGGATACCTAAGTAATTTCAGTAGTGCTCAGGAGGCCTCCTTGATTTTCAAAGTACTCGGCGTTGTCCGGGAGAAAAGTGCCTAATATCCTAGATAGAGCTACTGTAGTGATAGGTTTGGAAAATATTTTAACGCCATCTTCGTTACCCTTTGGACTATTTTACAGATGAAAAGGAGGGAGGATACCTAAGTAATTTACGTAGTGCTCATGAGGCCTCCTTGATTTTCAAAGTACTCGGCGTTGTCCGGGAGAAAAGTGCTCAATATCCTAGATAGAGCTACTGTAGTGATAGGTTTGGAAAATATTTTAACGCCATCTTCGTTACCCTTTGGACTATTTTGCAGATGAAAAGGAGGGAGGATACCTAAGTAATTTCAGTAGTGCTCATGAGGCCTCCTTGATTTTCAAAGTACTCGGCGTTGTCCGGGAGAAAAGTGCTCAATATCCTGGATAGAGCTACTGTAGTGATAGGTTTGGAAAATATTTTAACGCCATCTTCGTTACCCTTTGGACTATTTTGCAGATAAAAAGGAGGGAGGATACCTAAGTAATTTCATTAGTGCTTAGGAGGCCTCTTTGATCTTCAAAGTACTCGGCGTTCTCCGAGAGAAAAGTGCTCAATATCCTAGATAGAGCTACTGTAGTGATAGGTTTGGAAAATATTTTAACGCCATCTTCGTTACCCTTTGGACTATTTTGCAGATAAAAAAGAGGGACGATACCTAAGTAATTTCAGTAGTGCTCAGGAGGCCTCCTTGATTTTCAAAGTACTCGGCGTTGTCCGGGAGAAAAGTGCTCAATATCCTAGATAGAGCTACTGTAGTGATAGGTTTGGAAAATATTTTAACGCCATCTTCGATCCCCTTTAGACTATTTTGCAGATAAAAAAGAGGGAGGATACCTAAGTAATTTCAGTAGTGCTCAGGAGGCCTCCTTGATTTTCAAAGTACTCGGCGTTGTCCGGGAGAAAAGTGCTCAATATCCTAGATAGAGCTACTGTAGTGATAGGTTTGGAAAATATTTTAACGCCATCTTCGATCCCTTTTAGACTATTTTGCAGATGAAAAAGAGGGAGGATACCTAAGTAATTTACGTAGTGCTCAGGAGGCCTCCTTGATTTTCAAAGTATTCGGCGTTGTCCGGGAGAAAAGCGCTCAATATCCTAGATAGAGCTACTGTAGTGATAGGTTTGGAAAATATTTTAACGCCATCTTCGTTCCCCTTTGGACTATTTTGCAGATGAAAAGGAGGGAGGATACCTAAGTAATTTCAGTAGTGCTCAGAAGGCCTACTTGATTTTCAAAGTACTCGGCGTTGTCCGGGAGACAAGCGCTCAATATCCTAGATAGAGCTACTGTAGTGATAGGTTTGGAAAATATTTTAACGCCATCTTCGTTACCCTTTGGACTATTTTGCAGATAAAAAGGAGAGAGGATACCTAAGTAATTTCATTAGTGCTTAGGAGGCCTCTTTGATCTTCAAAGTACTCGGCGTTGTCCGAGAGAAAAGTGCTCAATATCCTAGATAGAGCTACTGTAGTGATAGGTTTGGAAAATATTTTAACGCCATCTTCGTTACCCTTTGAACTATTTTGCAGATAAAAAGGAGGGACGATACCTAAGTAATTTCAGTAGTGCTCAGGAGGCCTCCTTGATTTTCAAAGTACTCGGCGTTGTCCGGGAGAAAAGTGCTCAATATCTTAGATAGAGCTACTGTAGTGATAGGTTTGGAAAATATTTTAACGCCATCTTCGTTACCCTTTAGACTATTTTGCAGATAAAAAAGAGGGAGGATACCTAAGTAATTTCAGTAGTGCTCAGAAGGCCTACTTGATTTTCAAAGTACTCGGCGTTGTCCGGGAGACAAGCGCTCAATATCCTAGATAGAGCTACTGTAGTGATAGGTTTGGAAAATATTTTAACGCCATCTTCGTTACCCTTTGGACTATTTTGCAGATAAAAAGGAGGGAGGATACCTAAGTAATTTCATTAGTGCTTAGGAGGCCTCTTTGATCTTCAAAGTACTCGGCGTTCTCCGAGAGAAAAGTGCTCAATATCCTAGATAGAGCTACTGTAGTGATAGGTTTGGAAAATATTTTAACGCCATCTTCGTTACCCTTTGGACTATTTTGCAGATAAAAAGGAGGGACGATACCTAAGTAATTTCAGTAGTGCTCAGGAGGCCTCCTTGATTTTCAAAGTACTTGGCGTTGTCCGGGAGAAAAGTGCTCAATATCCTAGATAGAGCTACTGTAGTGATAGGTTTGGAAAATATTTTAACGCCATCTTCGATCCCCTTTAGACTATTTTGCAGATAAAAAAGAGGGAGGATACCTAAGTAATTTCAGTAGTGCTCAGGAGGCCTCCTTGATTTTCAAAGTACTCGGCGTTGTCCGGGAGAAAAGTGCCTAATATCCTAGATAGAGCTACTGTAGTGATAGGTTTGGAAAATATTTTAACGCCATCTTCGTTACCCTTTGGACTATTTTACAGATGAAAAGGAGGGAGGATACCTAAGTAATTTACGTAGTGCTCATGAGGCCTCCTTGATTTTCAAAGTACTCGGCGTTGTCCGGGAGAAAAGTGCTCAATATCCTAGATAGAGCTACTGTAGTGATAGGTTTGGAAAATATTTTAACGCCATCTTCGTTACCCTTTGGACTATTTTGCAGATGAAAAGGAGGGAGGATACCTAAGTAATTTCAGTAGTGCTCATGAGGCCTCCTTGATTTTCAAAGTACTCGGCGTTGTCCGGGAGAAAAGTGCTCAATATCCTGGATAGAGCTACTGTAGTGATAGGTTTGGAAAATATTTTAACGCCATCTTCGTTACCCTTTGGACTATTTTGCAGATAAAAAGGAGGGAGGATACCTAAGTAATTTCATTAGTGCTTAGGAGGCCTCTTTGATCTTCAAAGTACTCGGCGTTCTCCGAGAGAAAAGTGCTCAATATCCTAGATAGAGCTACTGTAGTGATAGGTTTGGAAAATATTTTAACGCCATCTTCGTTACCCTTTGGACTATTTTGCAGATAAAAAAGAGGGACGATACCTAAGTAATTTCAGTAGTGCTCAGGAGGCCTCCTTGATTTTCAAAGTACTCGGCGTTGTCCGGGAGAAAAGTGCTCAATATCCTAGATAGAGCTACTGTAGTGATAGGTTTGGAAAATATTTTAACGCCATCTTCGATCCCCTTTAGACTATTTTGCAGATAAAAAAGAGGGAGGATACCTAAGTAATTTCAGTAGTGCTCAGGAGGCCTCCTTGATTTTCAAAGTACTCGGCGTTGTCCGGGAGAAAAGTGCTCAATATCCTAGATAGAGCTACTGTAGTGATAGGTTTGGAAAATATTTTAACGCCATCTTCGATCCCTTTTAGACTATTTTGCAGATGAAAAAGAGGGAGGATACCTAAGTAATTTACGTAGTGCTCAGGAGGCCTCCTTGATTTTCAAAGTATTCGGCGTTGTCCGGGAGAAAAGCGCTCAATATCCTAGATAGAGCTACTGTAGTGATAGGTTTGGAAAATATTTTAACGCCATCTTCGTTCCCCTTTGGACTATTTTGCAGATGAAAAGGAGGGAGGATACCTAAGTAATTTCAGTAGTGCTCAGAAGGCCTACTTGATTTTCAAAGTACTCGGCGTTGTCCGGGAGACAAGCGCTCAATATCCTAGATAGAGCTACTGTAGTGATAGGTTTGGAAAATATTTTAACGCCATCTTCGTTACCCTTTGGACTATTTTGCAGATAAAAAGGAGAGAGGATACCTAAGTAATTTCATTAGTGCTTAGGAGGCCTCTTTGATCTTCAAAGTACTCGGCGTTGTCCGAGAGAAAAGTGCTCAATATCCTAGATAGAGCTACTGTAGTGATAGGTTTGGAAAATATTTTAACGCCATCTTCGTTACCCTTTGAACTATTTTGCAGATAAAAAGGAGGGACGATACCTAAGTAATTTCAGTAGTGCTCAGGAGGCCTCCTTGATTTTCAAAGTACTCGGCGTTGTCCGGGAGAAAAGTGCTCAATATCTTAGATAGAGCTACTGTAGTGATAGGTTTGGAAAATATTTTAACGCCATCTTCGTTACCCTTTAGACTATTTTGCAGATAAAAAAGAGGGAGGATACCTAAGTAATTTCAGTAGTGCTCAGAAGGCCTACTTGATTTTCAAAGTACTCGGCGTTGTCCGGGAGAAAAGTGCTCAATATCCTAGATAGAGCTACTGTAGTGATAGGTTTGGAAAATATTTTAACGCCATCTTCGTTACCCTTTGGACTATTTTGCAGATAAAAAGGAGGGAGGATACCTAAGTAATTTCATTAGTGCTTAGGAGGCCTCTTTGATCTTCAAAGTACTCGGCGTTGTCCGAGAGAAAAGTGCTCAATATCCTAGATAGAGCTACTGTAGTGATAGGTTTGGAAAATATTTTAACGCCATCTTCGTTACCCTTTGGACTATTTTGCAGATAAAAAGGAGGGACGATACCTAAGTAATTTCAGTAATGCTCAGGAGGCCTCCTTGATTTTCAAAGTACTCGGCGTTGTCCGGGAGAAAAGTGCTCAATATCCTAGATAGAGCTACTGTAGTGATAGGTTTGGAAAATATTTTAACGCCATCTTCGATCCCTTTTAGACTATTTTGCAGATAAAAAAGAGGGAGGATACCTAAGTAATTTCAGTAGTGCTCAGGAGGCCTCCTTGATTTTCAAAGTACTCGGCGTTGTCCGGGAGAAAAGTGCTCAATATCCTAGATAGAGCTACTGTAGTGATAGGTTTGGAAAATATTTTAACGCCATCTTAGATCCCTTTTAGACTATTTTGCAGATGAAAAGGAGGGAGGATACCTAAGTAATTTACGTAGTGCTCATGAGGCCTCCTTGATTTTCAAAGTATTCGGCGTTGTCCGGGAGAAAAGCGCTCAATATCCTAGATAGAGCTACTGTAGTGATAGGTTTGGAAAATATTTTAACGCCATCTTCGTTCCCCTTTGGACTATTTTGCAGATGAAAAGGAGGGAGGATACCTAAGTAATTTCAGTAGTGCTCATGAGGCCTCCTTGATTTTCAAAGTACTCGGCGTTGTCCGGGAGAAAAGTGCTCAATATCCTAGATAGAGCTACTGTAGTGATAGGTTTGGAAAATATTTTAACGCCATCTTCGTTCCCCTTTGGACTATTTTGCAGATAAAAAGGAGGGACGATACCTAAGTAATTTCAGTAGTGCTCAGGAGGCCTCCTTGATTTTCAAAGTACTCGGCGTTGTCCGGGAGAAAAGTGCTCAATATCTTAGATAGAGCTACTGTAGTGATAGGTTTGGAAAATATTTTAACGCCATCTTCGTTACCATTTAGACTATTTTGCAGATAAAAAAGAGGGAGGATACCTAAGTAATTTTAGTAGTGCTCAGAAGGCCTACTTGATTTTCAAAGTACTCGGCGTTGTCCGGGAGAAAAGTGCTCAATATCCTAGATAGAGCTACTGTAGTGATAGGTTTGGAAAATATTTTAACGCCATCTTCGTTACCCTTTGGACTATTTTGCAGATAAAAAGGAGGGAGGATACCTAAGTAATTTCATTAGTGCTTAGGAGGCCTCTTTGATCTTCAAAGTACTCGGCGTTGTCCGACAGAAAAGTGCTCAATATCCTAGATAGAGCTACTGTAGTGATAGGTTTGGAAAATATTTTAACGCCATCTTCGTTACCCTTTGGACTATTTTGCAGATAAAAAGGAGGGACGATACCTAAGTAATTTCAGTAATGCTCAGGAGGCCTCCTTGATTTTCAAAGTACTCGGCGTTGTCCGGGAGAAAAGTGCTCAATATCCTAGATAGAGCTACTGTAGTGATAGGTTTGGAAAATATTTTAACGCCATCTTCGATCCCCTTTAGACTATTTTGCAGATAAAAAAGAGGGAGGATACCTAAGTAATTTCAGTAGTGCTCAGGAGGCCTCCTTGATTTTCAAAGTACTCGGCGTTGTCCGGGAGAAAAGTGCTCAATATCCTAGATAGAGCTACTGTAGTGATAGGTTTGGAAAATATTTTAACGCCATCTTAGATCCCTTTTAGACTATTTTGCAGATGAAAAGGAGGGAGGATACCTAAGTAATTTACGTAGTGCTCATGAGGCCTCCTTGATTTTCAAAGTATTCGGCGTTGTCCGGGAGAAAAGCGCTCAATATCCTAGATAGAGCTACTGTAGTGATAGGTTTGGAAAATATTTTAACGCCATCTTCGTTCCCCTTTGGACTATTTTGCAGATGAAAAGGAGGGAGGATACCTAAGTAATTTCAGTAGTGCTCATGAGGCCTCCTTGATTTTCAAAGTACTCGGCGTTGTCCGGGAGAAAAGTGCTCAATATCCTAGATAGAGCTACTGTAGTGATAGGTTTGGAAAATATTTTAACGCCATCTTCGTTCCCCTTTGGACTATTTTGCAGATGAAAAGGAGGGAGGATACCTAAGTAATTTCAGTAGTGCCCAGAAGGCCTACTTGATTTTCTAAAGTACTCGGCGTTGTCCGGGAGAAAAGTGCTCAATATCCTAGATAGAGCTACTGTAGTGATAGGTTTGGAAAATATTTTAACGCCATCTTCGTTACCCTTTGGACTATTTTGCAGATAAAAAGGAGGGAGGATACATAAGTAATTTCATTAGTGCTCAGGGGGCCTCCTTGATTTTCAAAGTACTCGGCGTTGTCCGGGAGAAAAGTGCTCAATATCCTAGATAGAGCTACTGTAGTGATAGGTTTGGAAAATATTTTAACGCCATCTTCGTTACCCTTTGAACTATTTTGCAGATAAAAAGGAGGGACGATACCTAAGTAATTTCAGTAGTGCTCAGGAGGCCTCCTTGATTTTCAAAGTACTCGGCGTTGTCCGGGAGAAAAGTGCTCAATATCTTAGATAGAGCTACTGTAGTGATAGGTTTGGAAAATATTTTAACGCCATCTTCGTTACCCTTTAGACTATTTTGCAGATAAAAAAGAGGGAGGATACCTAAGTAATTTCAGTAGTGCTCAGAAGGCCTACTTGATTTTCAAAGTACTCGGCGTTGTCCGGGAGAAAAGTGCTCAATATCCTAGATAGAGCTACTGTAGTGATAGGTTTGGAAAATATTTTAACGCCATCTTCGTTACCCTTTGGACTATTTTGCAGATAAAAAGGAGGGAGGATACCTAAGTAATTTCATTAGTGCTTAGGAGGCCTCTTTGATCTTCAAAGTACTCGGCGTTGTCCGAGAGAAAAGTGCTCAATATCCTAGATAGAGCTACTGTAGTGATAGGTTTGGAAAATATTTTAACGCCATCTTCGTTACCCTTTGGACTATTTTGCAGATAAAAAGGAGGGACGATACCTAAGTAATTTCAGTAATGCTCAGGAGGCCTCCTTGATTTTCAAAGTACTCGGCGTTGTCCGGGAGAAAAGTGCTCAATATCCTAGATAGAGCTACTGTAGTGATAGGTTTGGAAAATATTTTAACGCCATCTTCGATCCCTTTTAGACTATTTTGCAGATAAAAAAGAGGGACGATACCTAAGTAATTTCAGTAGTGCTCAGGAGGCCTCCTTGATTTTCAAAGTACTCGGCGTTGTCCGGGAGAAAAGTGCTCAATATCTTAGATAGAGCTACTGTAGTGATAGGTTTGGAAAATATTTTAACGCCATCTTCGTTACCCTTTGGACTATTTTGCAGATAAAAAAGAGGGAGGATACCTAAGTAATTTCAGTAGTGCTCAGGAGGCCTCCTTGATTTTCAAAGTACTCGGCGTTGTCCGGGAGAAAAGTGCTCAATATCCTAGATTGAGCTACTGTAGTGATAGGTTTGGAAAATATTTTAACGCCATCTTCGATCCCCTTTAGACTATTTTGCAGATGAAAAGGAGGGAGGATACCTAAGTTATTTACGTAGTGCTCAGGAGGCCTCCTTGATTTTCAAAGTATTCGGCGTTGTCCGGGAGACAAGCGCTCAATATCCTAGATAGAGCTACTGTAGTGATAGGTTTGGAAAATATTTTAACGCCATCTTCGTTCCCCTTTGGACTATTTTGCAGATGAAAAGGAGGGAGGATACCTAAGTAATTTCAGTAGTGCTCAGGAGGCCTCCTTGATTTTCAAAGTACTCGGCGTTGTCCGGGAGAAAAGTGCTCAATATCCTAGATAGAGCTACTGCAGTGATAGGTTTGGAAAATATTTTAACGCCATCTTCGTTACCCTTTGAACTATTTTGCAGATAAAAAAGAAGGGACGATACCTAAGTAATTTCAGTAGTGCTCAGGTGGCCTCCTTGATTTTCAAAGTACTCGGCGTTGTCCGGGAGAAAAGTGCTCAATATCCTAGATAGAGCTACTGCAGTGATAGGTTTGGAAAATATTTTAACGCCATCTTCGTTTCCCTTCGGACTATTTTGCAGATGAAAAGGCGGGAAGATACCTAAGTAATTTACGTAGTGCTCATGAGGCCTCCTTGAATTTCAAAGTACTCGGCGTTGTCCGGGAGAAAAGTGCTCAATATCCTAGATAGAGCTACTGTAGTGATAGGTTTGGAAAATATTTTAACGCCATCTTCGTTCCCCTTTGGACTATTTTGCAGATGAAAAGGAGGGAGGATACCTAAGTAATTTCAGTAGTGCTCAGAAGGCCTACTTGATTTTCAAAGTACTCGGCGTTGTCCAGGAGAAAAGTGCTCAATATCCTAGATAGAGCTACTGTAGTGATAGGTTTGGAAAATATTTTAACGCCATCTCTGTTACCCTTTGGACTATTTTGCAGATAAAAAGGAGGGAGGATACATAAGTAATTTCATTAGTGCTCAGGGGGCCTCCTTGATTTTCAAAGAACTCGGCGTTGTCCGGGAGAAAAGTGCTCAATATCTTAGATAGAGCTACTGTAGTGATAGGTTTGGAAAATATTTTAACGCCATCTTCGTTACCCTTTGAACTATTTTGCAGATAAAAAAGAGGGACGATACCAAAGTAATTTCAGTAGTGCTCAGGAGGCCTCCTTGATTTTCAAAGTACTCGGCGTTGTCCGGGAGAAAAGTGCTCAATATCTTAGATAGAGCTACTGTAGTGATAGGTTTGGAAAATATTTTAACGCCATCTTCGTTACCCTTTGGACTATTTTGCAGATAAAAAAGAGGGAGGATACCTAAGTAATTTCCGTAGTGCTCAGGAGGCCTCCTTGATTTTCAAAGTACTCGGCGTTGTCCGGGAGAAAAGTGCTCAATATCCTAGATAGAGCTACTGTAGTGATAGGTTTGGAAAATATTTTAACGCCATCTTCAATCCCTTTTAGACTTCTTTGCAGATGAAAAGGAGGGAGGATACCTAAGTTATTTACGTAGTGCTCAGGAGGGCTCCTTGATTTTCAAAGTATTCGGCGTTGTCCGGGAGACAAGCGCTCAATATACTAGATAGAGCCACTGTAGTGATAGGTTTGGAAAATATTTTAACGCCATCTTCGTTCCCCTTTGGACTATTTTGCAGATGAAAAGGAGGGAGGATACCTAAGTAATTTCAGTAGTGCTCAGGAGGCCTCCTTGATTTTCAAAGTACTCGGCGTTGTCGGGGAGAAAAGTGCTCAATATCCTAGATAGAGCTACTGCAGTGATAGGTTTGGAAAATATTTTAACGCCATCTTCGTTACCCTTTGAACTATTTTGCAGATAAAAAGGAGGGACGATACCTAAGTAATTTCAGTAGTGCTCAGGAGGCCTCCTTGATTTTCAAAGTACTCGGCGTTGTCCGGGAGAAAAGTGCTCAATATCCTAGATAGAGCTACTGTAGTGATAGGTTTGGAAAATATTTTAACGCCATCTTCGTTTCCCTTTGGACTATTTTGCAGATAAAAAAGAGGTAGGATACCTAAGTAATTTCAGTAGTGCTCAGGAGGACTCCTATTTTTTCACAGTACTCGGCGTTGTCCGGGAGAAAAGTGCTCAATATCTTAGATAGAGCTACTGTAGTGATAGGTTTGGAAAATATTTTGACGCCATCTTCGTTCCAATTTGGACTATTTTGCAGATAAAAAGGAGGGAGGATACCTAAGTGATTTCAGTAGTGCTCAGGAGGCGTTCTCGATTTTGAAAGTACTGGGGCTGCGATAGGAACATATGTAGCATTGCACCGGGGCAGCAATAGGTACGTATGTAGCATTTACACCATGGCAGCAATGGGTACTTATATAGTATATGCACGGGGGCGGCAATAGGTACGTATATAGTCTGCACACCACGGTGGCGATACATACGTATATAGTATGAATACCGGAGCGGAGATAAGTACCTATATAGAAAGCGCAGATAGAGGTGGTACTTTTTATAGAAATATGTCATACTATTGCCCTGGGCAACGTAGGAGAAATGGTGGGGAAGAAGCAGCCTTCCCAAAAGGCAAAAATAAAAAGAAGCGGTGAAATGGGGCGACCAGGGAAGAGAAAGGTAGAAAGATAAATAGACGGCTATAGAGGAGGGGGGGAATAGAAGTTT
The DNA here is from genome assembly GCA_963556195.1 of Sepiola atlantica. Lineage (NCBI taxonomy): Eukaryota > Metazoa > Mollusca > Cephalopoda > Sepiida > Sepiolidae > Sepiola > Sepiola atlantica. The sequence goes on from OY744544.1 coordinate 49,454,278, forward strand.
GAATATAAAGATGTTACACACGCGATTTCTCCTCAATTTTATGTTTTCATGACCCCGAGCAACGCCGGGTAGCCCCGCTAGTCTATTATATAAACGTCACCTGTCTGTATGTATGTATGTATGTATGTATGTATGTATGTATGTATGTATGTAAAGCTTCTCCTCCGAAAGTACCCACCACACGGTCACACGGGTGACATCATTCCGACCGGCCAGCCCAGACGCGTGTAATATCTCGGAACCGGAAAAAAAAAATTGACTCTGCCGGGGTCGACTGAGCACTTTTTTCCAATGGGGGGTGGCTTTTAACTCCATTTTTCAACGTTATTTATACTAATTTGAGAAGAAAAATAATGCAAAGTCACGATAAACTAGATATGACGTCAGAGTAAGGGAGTGGCGGGTAGAAATTCACTCACACTACAACCATTTTTTTTCTTTCTTTCTTCTTCCCCTCTCACTCCCACACTTTCTTTCTTAATTATTAATAGACGCTAATATTCCTTCCCCCCTCCCTTCCTCACTATGGCTGTTCTGTTATCCTGATATACTTCCAGGCATTACCTCCTCCTTTCAGGCCAAATGGGGGGGGGAATTTCGGCATTCACCGATGTGAGCGCCACAGGCCAAATCTGGGGAGAGGGAGTGTCGGCATTCGGCGGTGGGGCGCCTCAGGCCAAATCTGGGGAGGGGGAATGTCGGCATTCGCCGGAATGAGCGCCTCAGGCCAAATCTGGGGATGGGGGAGTGTCGGCGTTCGAGCCAAATTTGGGGGGGAGGGAGAGTCTCGGTATTCGGTCGCGGGGCGGGGCTCCTCAGGCCAAATTTGGGGGAGGAGGGGGGGGGGGGGTTCGGCATTCGCCGGTATGAGCGCCTCAGGCCAAATTTAAGGAGGGGGAGTGTCGACATTCGCCGGTGTGAGCGCCTCAGGCCAAATTTGGGGGAGAGGAGAGTATCGGTATTTGCCGGTGGGGTGCCAGGCTAAATCTGGGGAGGGGGAATGTCGGCATTCGCCGGTATGAGCGCCTCAGGCCAAATCTGGGGAGGGGGAGTGTCGGCATTCGCCGGTATGAGCGCCTCAGGCGAAATCTGGGGGAAATCGGTATTCGCCAGTGGGGCGCCTCAGGCGATACTTGGGGAGGTGGAGTGCCAGCATTCGCAGGTGTGAACGCCCCAGGTGAAATTCAGGGGAGGGGGGGGGGGAGTATGAGTATCCATCGGTGAGATAACGACCTCAGCCTGTACTTTAGGGGAGAAGAAATGCCCAAAAGGAAAAGGGATTAAAAAAAAAAAAAAATGATAATCTGATTTTTGATTCGACAGTGTAAAACCGACACCTACTGGATAGGACTAGATAATACACTTTATCTCAAGGCAAAAATGCCGAGAACAGATACTACACTTTGATCTTAGCCAAAAGGCCGGGAAAGCATCAGAAATTAAAAGGTATTTACTCCTCCCCAGGAGTTAGGCACAAGGCCAGTTTTATCTTACTCCCACAAGTAAGATGTGACCACAGATTGGGTCGAGAAAGTGGGGTTAAAAGCCAGCGCTCGAGAGGTGAGCACTCTGGCCATTTAAAAATTGCCTGGGCAGCCCCGTCGGCATTCCCCGGTAGGGGCGCCTCAGACAGTAAGCAATAAACTTACTCCTCCCCAAAGAGGGGAGGCAAAGCCTGGGAGGGTGGACCCCCTAGAACTGCACAGGACAATCCCATAGACCGGCGTAAATCAAGCCCCGGAGGCCAAGACAATACCAGTCTATGGGGAACAGATACTACACTTTGATCTTAGCCAAAAGACCAAGGAAGCATAAAAGGTATTTACTCCTCCCCAGGAGTTAGGCACAAGGCCAGTTTTATCCTACTCCCACAAGTAAGATGTGACCACAGATTGGGTCGAGAAAGAGGGGTTAAAAGCCAGCGCTCGAGAGGTGAGCACTCTGGCCATTTAAAAATTGCCTGGGCAGCCCCGTCGGCATTCCCCGGTAGGGGCGCCTCAGACAGTAAGCAATAAACTTACTCCTCCCCAAAGAGGGGAGGCGAAGCCTGGGAGGGTGGACCTCCTAGAACTGCACAGGACAATCCCATAGATAGGCGTAAATCAAGCCCCGGAGGCCAAGACAATACCAGTCTATGGGGAACAGATACTACACTTTGATCTTAGCCAAAAGACCAAGGAAGCGGCACGATTTCTATCAGTATTTATAACGAATCTACCACAGTACAGCGGTCTATCCACTATACACTGTTTAAATTACATTAATAAATTAACAAGTAATAATAACTATGATTTTCTTTCAACAAACATTGTATAATACTATTTAACAACTTATTACATGAATTTTGAATATCAACAAATAATTTTAGACTTCCCCAGGCCGTTTTTCTCTAATTCAACATAGCTTTTAGACGCCATTTTTTTTTAACCGAAAATTACATTAATTCACTTCTTTTGGCTAAGATCAAGGTGTAGTATCTGTTCCGATTGATACTGCACTCCATAGACTGGTATCGTCTTGGCCTTCGGGGCTTCATTCCGCCGGCCTATGGGTCTGTCCTGTGCAGTTCTAAGAGGTCTACACTCCCAGGCTTTGCCTCCCCTCTTTGGGGAGGAGTAAGTTTATTGCTTACTGAGGCGCCTCTACCGGGGGAATCCCGACGGGGCGGCCCAGGCAATTTTGAATGGCCAGAGTGCTAACCTTTTTGAGAAGTGTTGAGGTAGGGTCGTATCGGGTCCGTTGTCATGATGCACTCATCCCATGCATGATCTCCTCCTTTTTTGAGAAGTGTGAGGTAGGGTTGTATCGGTTCCGTTGTCATGATGCACTATTCCCATGCATTATCTCCTCCTTTTTTGCTCAACGTCCTAGATAGAGGTACTGTAGTGATAGGTTTGGATAATATTTTAACAGCATCTACGCTGAAAAGGATGGGGGAATGGATAAGAGTTATTTCAGTAGTCCCCAGGAGGCCTCTTTGATTTTGAAATACTCGGCGTTGTCCGGGAGAAAAGTGCTCAATATCCTAGATAGAGCTACTGTAGTGATAGGTTTGGAAAATATTTTAACGCCATCTTCGTTCCCCTTTGGACTATTTCGCAGATCAGAAGGAGAGAGGATACCTAAGGGATTTCAGGAGTGCTCATGAAGCCTCCTCGATTTTCAAAGTACTTGGCGTTGTCCGGGAGAAAAGTGCTCAATATCCTAGATAGAGCTACTGTAGTGATAAGTTTAGAAAATATTTTAACGCCATCTTCTTTCCCCTTTGGACAATTTTGCAGATGAAAAGGAGGGAGGATACCTAACTGATTGCAGTTGTCCCCAGGAGGCCTCTTTGATTTTCAAAGTACTCGGCGTTGTCCGGGAAAAAAGTGCTCAATGTCCTAGATAGAGCTACTGTAGTGATAGGTTTGGATAATATTTTAACAGCATCTACGCTGAAAAGGATGGGGGAATGGATAAGAATTATTTCAGTAGTCCCCATGAGGCCTCTTTGATTTTGAAATACTCGGCGTTGTCCGGGAGAAAAGTGCTCAATATCCTAGATAGAGCAACTGTAGTGATAGGTTTGGAAAATATTTTAATGCCATCTTCGTTCCCCTTTGGACTATTTCGCAGATCCGAAGGAGAGAGGATACCTAAGGGATTTCAGGAGTGCTCATGAAGCCTCCTCGATTTTCAAAGTACTCGGCGTTGTCCGGGAGAAAAGTGCTCAATATCCTAGATAGAGCTACTGTAGTGATAGGTTTGGAAAATATTTTAACGCCATCTTCGTTCTCCTTTGGACTATTTCGCAGATAAGAAGTAGAGAGGATACCAAAGTGATTTCAGTAGTCCCCAGGAGGCCTCCTTGATTATCAAAGTACTCGGCGTTGTCCGGGAGAAAAGTGCTCAATGTCCTAGATAGAGCTACTGTAGTGATAGGTTTGGATAATATTTTAACAGCATCTACGCTGAAAAGGATGGGGGAATGGATAAGAGTTATTTCAGTAGTCCCCAGGAGGCCTCTTTGATTTTGAAATACTCGGCGTTGTCCGGGAGAAAAGTGCTCAATATCCTAGATAGAGCTACTGTAGTGATAGGTTTGGAAAATATTTTAACGCCATCTTCGTTACCCTTTGGACTATTTCGCAGATCAGAAGGAGAGAGGATACCTAAGTGATTTCAGTAGTCCCCAGGAGGCCTCTTTTATTATCAAAGTACTCGGCGTTGTCCGGGAGAAAAGTGCTCAATGTCCTAGATAGAGCTACTGTAGTGATAGGTTTGGAAAATATTTTAACGCCATCTTCGTTCCCCTTTGGACTATTTCGCAGATCCGAAGGAGAGAGGATACCTAAGGGATTTCAGGAGTGCTCATGAAGCCTCCTCGATTTTCAAAGTACTCGGCGTTGTCCGGGAGAAAAGTGCTCAATATCCTAGATAGAGCTACTGTAGTGATAGGTTTGGAAAATATTTTAACGCCATCTTCGTTCCCCTTTGGACTATTTCGCAGATAAGAAGTAGAGAGGATACCAAAGTGATTTCAGTAGTCCCCAGGAGGCCTCCTTGATTATCAAAGTACTCGGCGTTGTCCGGGAGAAAAGTGCTCAATGTCCTAGATAGAGCTACTGTAGTGATAGGTTTGGAAAATATTTTAACGCCATCTTCGTTCCCCTTTGGACTATTTCGCAGATCAGAAGGAGAGAGGATACCTAAGGGATTTCAGGAGTGCTCATGAAGCCTCCTCGATTTTCAAAGTACTCGGCGTTGTCCGGGAGAAAAGTGCTCAATATCCTAGATAGAGCTACTGTAGTGATAGGTTTGGAAAATATTTTAACGCCATCTTCGTTCCCCTTTGGACTATTTCGCAGATCAGAAGGAGAGAGGATACCTAAGGGATTTCAGGAGTGCTCATGAAGCCTCCTCGATTTTCAAAGTACTTGGCGTTGTCCGGGAGAAAAGTGCTCAATATCCTAGATAGAGCTACTGTAGTGATAAGTTTAGAAAATATTTTAACGCCATCTTCTTTCCCCTTTGGACAATTTTGCAGATGAAAAGGAGGGAGGATACCTAACTGATTGCAGTTGTCCCCAGGAGGCCTCTTTGATTTTCAAAGTACTTGGCGTTGTCCGGGAAAAAAGTGCTCAATGTCCTAGATAGAGCTACTGTAGTGATAGGTTTGGATAATATTTTAACAGCATCTACGCTGAAAAGGATGGGGGAATGGATAAGAATTATTTCAGTAGTCCCCATGAGGCCTCTTTGATTTTGAAATACTCGGCGTTGTCCGGGAGAAAAGTGCTCAATATCCTAGATAGAGCAACTGTAGTGATAGGTTTGGAAAATATTTTAATGCCATCTTCGTTCCCCTTTGGACTATTTCGCAGATCCGAAGGAGAGAGGATACCTAAGGGATTTCAGGAGTGCTCATGAAGCCTCCTCGATTTTCAAAGTACTCGGCGTTGTCCGGGAGAAAAGTGCTCAATATCCTAGATAGAGCTACTGTAGTGATAGGTTTGGAAAATATTTTAACGCCATCTTCGTTCCCCTTTGGACTATTTCGCAGATAAGAAGTAGAGAGGATACCAAAGTGATTTCAGTAGTCCCCAGGAGGCCTCCTTGATTATCAAAGTACTCGGCGTTGTCCGGGAGAAAAGTGCTCAATGTCCTAGATAGAGCTACTGTAGTGATAGGTTTGGATAATATTTTAACAGCATCTACGCTGAAAAGGATGGGGGATTGGATAAGAATTATTTCAGTAGTCCCCAGGAGGCCTCTTTGATTTTGAAATACTCGGCGTTGTCCGGGAGAAAAGTGCTCAATATCCTAGATAGAGCTACTGTAGTGATAGGTTTGGAAAATATTTTAATGCCATCTTCGTTCCCCTTTGGACTATTTCGCAGATCAGAAGGAGAGAGGATACCTAAGTGATTTCAGTAGTCCCCAGGAGGCCTCTTTTATTATCAAAGTACTCGGCGTTGTCCGGGAGAAAAGTGCTCAATGTCCTAGATAGAGCTACTGTAGTGATAGGTTTGGAAAATATTTTAACGCCATCTTCGTTCCCCTTTGGACTATTTCGCAGATCAGAAGGAGAGAGGATACCTAAGGGATTTCAGGAGTGCTCATGAAGCCTCCTCGATTTTCAAAGTACTCGGCGTTGTCCGGGAGAAAAGTGCTCAATATCCTAGATAGAGCTACTGTAGTGATAGGTTTGGAAAATATTTTAACGCCATCTTCGTTCCCCTTTGGACTATTTCGCAGATCAGAAGGAGAGAGGATACCTAAGGGATTTCAGGAGTGCTCATGAAGCCTCCTCGATTTTCAAAGTACTTGGCGTTGTCCGGGAGAAAAGTGCTCAATATCCTAGATAGAGCTACTGTAGTGATAAGTTTAGAAAATATTTTAACGCCATCTTCGTTCCCCTTTGGACAATTTTGCAGATGAAAAGGAGGGAGGATACCTAACTGATTGCAGTTGTCCCCAGGAGGCCTCTTTGATTTTCAAAGTACTCGGCGTTGTCCGGGAAAAAAGTGCTCAATGTCCTAGATAGCTACTGTAGTGATAAATTTGGATAATATTTTAACAGCATCTACGCTGAAAAGGATGGGGGAATGGATAAGAATTATTTCAGTAGTCCCCATGAGGCCTCTTTGATTTTGAAATACTCGGCGTTGTCCGGGAGAAAAGTGCTCAATATCCTAGATAGAGCAACTGTAGTGATAGGTTTGGAAAATATTTTAACGCCATCTTCGTTCCCCTTTGGACTATTTCGCAGATCCGAAGGAGAGAGGATACCTAAGGGATTTCAGGAGTGCTCATGAAGCCCTCTCGATTTTCAAAGTACTCGGCGTTGTCCGGGAGAAAAGTGCTCAATATCCTAGATAGAGCTACTGTAGTGATAGGTTTGGAAAATATTTTAACGCCATCTTCGTTCCCCTTTGGACTATTTCGCAGATAAGAAGTAGAGAGGATACCAAAGTGATTTCAGTAGTCCCCAGGAGGCCTCCTTGATTATCAAAGTACTCGGCGTTGTCCGGGAGAAAAGTGCTCAATGTCCTAGATAGAGCTACTGTAGTGATAGGTTTGGATAATATTTTAACAGCATCTACGCTGAAAAGGATGGGGGAATGGATAAGAATTATTTCAGTAGTCCCCAGGAGGCCTCTTTGATTTTGAAATACTCGGCGTTGTCCGGGAGAAAAGTGCTCAATATCCTAGATAGAGCTACTGTAGTGATAGGTTTGGAAAATATTTTAACGCCATCTTCGTTCCCCTTTCGACTATTTCGAAGATCCGAAGGAGAGAGGATACCTAAGTTATTTCAGGAGTGCTCAGTAAGCCTTCTCGATTTTCAAAGTACTCGGCGTTGTCCGGGAGAAAAGTGCTCAATATCCTAGATAGAGCTACTGTAGTGATAGGTTTAGAAAATATTTTAACGCCATCTTCGTTCCCCTTTGGACAATTTTGCAGATGAAAAGGAGGGAGGATACCTAACTGATTTCAGTTGTCCCCAGGAGGCCTCTTTGATTTTCAAAGTACTCGGCGCTGTCCGGGTAAAAAAGGTGATGACTGTCCTATATAGAGCTACTGTAGTGATAGTTTGGATAATATTTTAACGCCATATTCGTTCCCCTTAGGACTATTTCGCAGATCAGTAGGAGAGAGGACACCTAAGTGATTTCAGTAGTCCTCAGGAGGCTTCCTTTATTATTAAAGTACTCGGCGTTGTCCGGGAGAAAAGTGCTCAATGTACTAGATAAAGCTATAGTAGTGATAGGTTTGGAAAATATTTCAACGCCATCTTCGTTCCCCTTTGGACTATTTCGCAGATCAGAAGGAGACAGGATACCTAAGTGATTTCAGTAGTCCTCAGGAGGCATCCTTGATTATCAAAGTACTCGGCGTTGGCCGGGAGAAAAGTGCTCAATGTCCTAGATAGAGCTACTGTAGTGATAGGTTTGGAAAATATTTTAACGCCATCTTTGTACCCCTTTGGACTATTTCGCAGATCAGAAGGAGAGAGGATACCTAAGTTATTTCAGTAGTACTCATGAGGCCTTCTTGATTTTCAAAGTACTCAGTGTTGTCCGAGAGAAATGTGCTCAATATCCTAGATAGAGCTATGATAAAGACTATCATAAGAGGATTGAAAATGATGAAGACTATCATGAGAGGATTGAAAATGATGAAGACTATCATGAGAGGATTTAAAATGATGAAGACTATCATGAGGGGATTGAAAATGATGAAGACTATCATGAGGGGATTGAAAATGATGTACACTATCATGAGGGGATTGAAAATGATAAAGACTATCATGAGGGGATTGAAAATGATGAAGACTATCATAAGGGGATTGGAAATGATAAAGAATGTCATGAGAGGATTGAAAATGATGAAGATTTTCATGAGAGGATTGAAAATGAAGAAGGATAGACTGACAGGATTGGAAATGATGAAGAATACCACGAGGGGATTTAAAATGATGAATAATATCATGAGGGGATTGAAAATGATGAAGAATATCATGAGAGGATTGAAAATGATGAAGACTATCATGAGAAGTTTGAAAATGATGAAGACTATCATGAGAGGATGGAAAATGATGAAGACTATCATGAGAGGATTGAAAATGATGAAGACTATCATGAGAGGATTGAAAATGATGAAGACTATCATGAGAGGATTGAAAATGATGAAGACTATCATGAGGGAATTGAAAATGATGAAGACTATCATGAGGGGATTGAAAATGATGAAGAATGTCATGAGAGGATTGAAAATGATGAAGAATGTCATTAGAGGATTGGAAATGATAAAGAATGTCATGAGAGGATTGAAAATGATGAAGAATGTCATGAGAGGATTGAAAATTATGAAGAATAGACTGACAGGATTGGAAATGATGAAGAATACCATGAGAGGATTGAAAATGATGAATAATATCATGAAGGGATTGAAAATGAGAAGAATATCATGAGGGGATCGAAAATGATGAAATATACCATGAGAGGATTGAAAATGATGAAGAATATCATGAGGGGATTGAAAATGATGAAGAATATCATGAGGGGATTGAAAATAATAAAGAATATCATGAGAGGATTGAAAAAATGAAGAATATCATGAGAGGATTGAAAATTATTAAGAATATCATGAGCGGATTGAAAATGATGAGGAATATTACGAGAGGATTGAAAATGATGAAGAATATTATGAGGGGATTGAAAATGATTAATAGTATAGGGAGATTGAAAATGATGAAGAATATTATGAGGGGATTGAAAATGATTAATAGTATGAGGAGATCGAAAATGATGAATACAACGAGGGGAGTTAAAATGATGAAGGATATCATGAGGGGATTCAAAATATATAGTATGAACACCGGTGCGGTTATAAGTACCTATATAGAAGGCGCAGACAGTGGTGGTACTTTTTATAGAAATAAGTCATACTATTGCCCTGTGAAACGTAGGATGAAATGGTGGGGAAGAAACAGCTTTCGCAAAAGGCAAAATTTAAAAGTAGCGACCAGGGTAGATAAAAGTAGAAATATAAAGAGACAGCTATAGAGAGAGAGGGAGAGAAATAGAAGTTTTAATATAAAGATGTTACACACGCGATTTTTCTTCAATTATGTTTTTATGACCCCGAGCAACGCCGGGTAGCCCCGCTAGTCTATTATATAAACGTCACCTGTCTGTATGGATGTATGTATGTATGTATGTATGTATGTATGTATGTATGTATGTTGGTCTTCTCCTCCGAAAGTACCCAACACACGGTCACGCGGGTGACATTATTAAAACCGGCCAGCCCCCAGACGTGCTAACTCTGAGAATTGGGGGGAAACGTTCATGTTTTCGTATAGAAATGGCTCGAAACGTTGAGGGGGGGGGGGATATCTTACACAATCAAGACATAGTACAAAAACGAATTGCGCATGCGTGAAATATATGTCACTTCCTCAATAAGACCATTTTGAACGCGGCAAGTATGAAAACGTAAGTTTACGACTTTTTTTTTATTTGTTTCTGTAATCAACAATTATAAACAACTTAATTTTTATTTAAACAAAAAAATTCGCTAATATTATTTGTTTATTAAACGTATCGTAAAAAAAATATATATATGAGTTTATTATGCATTCTGTCCTCGTGGGGAGGCAAGTAAATATTTACATTTCTCTTCGTAAGCCCACTCCAAATAAAACGGTATTTTCACACTTAAATAAAAACATTCACATGTACACATTTGACTGACAATTGTTAATCCCCCCCCCAAAAAAAATAAACACAACAAATTAAAATATATTTATTGCTAATATTATTTGTTTATTAAACGTATCGCAAAAAAAATATATATATATATATATGAGTTTATTATGCATTCTGTCCTCGTGGGGAGGCACGTAAATACTGACACAAAAACATGTTTGTTTAGTTTCCCAACGTGAAACGCAATATATTTTAATAAATAAACAAAATATATACATTTTAAAAAATAACCCTACATTGGCCTCACCATCCATAATCAACAATTAAGATCGATAATTTTATTTACAAATATTTCTATAACTTATTTTTTTTGTTTATTAAACGTATCGTAAAAAAAAAAAACACGATATGACTTTATTATGCAATCTCTCTTCGTGGGGAGGCAAGTAAATATTTACATTTCTCTTCGTAAGCCAACTCCAAATAAAACGGTATTTTCACACTTAAATAAAAACATTCACATGTACACATTTGACTGACAATTGTTAATCCCCCCCCCCCCCCCAAAAAAAAACACAACAAATTAAAATATATTTATTGCTAATATTATTTGTTTATTAAACGTATCGCAAAAAAAAAAAATATATATATATATGAGTTTATTATGCATTCTGTCCTCGTGGGGAGGCAAGTAAATATTTACATTTCTCTTCGTAAGCCAACTCTAAATAAAACGGTATTTTCACACTTAAATAAAAACATTCACATGTACACATTTGACTGACAATTGTTAATCCCCCCCCCCCCAAAAAAAAACACAACAAATTAAAATATATTTATTGCTAATATTATTTGTTTATTAAACGTATCGCAAAAAAAAAAAAATATATATATATATGAGTTTATTATGCATTCTGTCCTCGTGGGGAGGCACGTAAATACTGACACAAAAACATGTTTGTTTAGTTTCCCAACGTGAAACGCAATATATTTTAATAAATAAACAAAATATATACATTTTAAAACATAACCCTACATTGGCCTCACCATCCATAATCAACAATTAAGATCGATAATTTTATTTACAAATATTTCTATAACTTAATTTTTTTGTTTATTAAACGTATCGTAAAAAAAAAACCGGATATGACTTTATTATGCAATCTCCCTTCGTGGGGAGGCAAGTAAATATTTACATTTCTCTTCGTAAGCCAACTCCAAATAAAACGGTATTTTCACACTTAAATAAAAACATTTACATGTACATTTGACTGACAATTGTTCATTCCCCCCCCCCAAAAAAAAACACAACAAATTAAAATATATTTATTTATAATTCTTATGTATTTTTCTTTACAAGTATTAAGAGTTTTACTTATTTACATGAAATTAAAACAACTGTTACTTATACAGAATTTGAACTTTCTTAAAATCGTTTTAAACGATCACTATTGACTAATCACTAACTACTCATTTCATTGATAAATTTTCACTTCAGAAATTACTGTTGCCTACTTTCAGAAACTTTTCATTCATACAATAAGATAAATCGATGACTTTACATTCAGTTTGGCACTTCCGGTTGACTCGGTGGAATGAATGGAACTCTTCAATTATTAAGTCCAAGTGACGTTTGAAATGCAGAACTACCCTTACTTATTACAATAAAATATCAGAATTTGTTAAAGTTTTTGTATTGTTTCTTTTCTTATTTTTTAGAGTTTAAAGTTTTATTTTTTTCCTTTTGTATAATATAAAGTATAAGAATTTGGCATAATTATTTTGTCGTGTAAATGAAAAATCTGTGTAAACGGAATAAATGTTCCCCCACCCACCCCACCTAAATATATAAGACAGCGACTACATAATAACGTGCCACCCATTATAAATAATATTACAATATTTTTATAAATAATATTACAATATTTTTAAGTATAAAAACTCATCGGACATAATCAAATATGAATTCGTAAACGTCGATAATTAAATATGATATACTTCTTTTTAAGGCATTAGAACTTTACACGATAAAAAACAATTGACAAATTCGGATATTTTCCATTATAATAAATTAAATTAAAAAAAAAAAAACATTAAACTCACAAAAAAAAATAAAACAATTGCTGAATTTTTTTAATAAACACTTACTCTGTGATAAGGGGGCCTTTGAAAATTAAAGAGGCCTACAGAGCCACATTAAAATTACCCCCCCCCCCAAACTGCTGCCCTTATATTAAATACATTTTCTTCTTTTTTCAACATACACTAATTGACATTAATTTAGACTTAGATTTACCCGTGAGGCGGTGGCAAGCGACATATTGTCGATAGTGTTCACCACTCGACTACAACAATATTTCTGTTTCACACTTACTACAATAACTTCCAGTAGTATTTACTGACCAACACATCAGATTTGTTTGCCTTTCAAGCTCCATACGGAAATAGAATTTACGTGCTTTAAATAGTAATTAATGCCCCCCTTCATTTGCCCAATTGATACACATCAGAAACATATTACATACAATAACATATCCTTTGGACTTTTAACACAATACATGGTTCAGATCAAAATTGGTTTAATTTCTTGCAAATCAGACGTGACTAACCTGCCACATTTTCAAGATTTTCATAGCAAGAGTTTTCCATCTAAAGCTAGGTATCCAACTCCTAACGAAAGGAAACATTTTAGGAGTGGTCATAGCATACATTTACACTGTTGAGTGGCAGAAAAGAGGATTGCCACATGCTCATTGTCTGGTTTGGCTTCAACAAAAATTGAGATCCTCTGACATAGATTCAGTTATCAGTGCGGAAATTCCGGATCCAGTGGCAGATCCGCTTTTACATGATATCATTAGGCACCATATGATTCATGGACCATGTGGAAACATAAACAGATGTTCACTCTGTCTCAAAGATGGACACTGCAGTAAGAGATATCCCAGACACTTCTTGAGTGAAACTCAATCGGATACAAATGGCTACCCACAATATCGACGACTAGCTCCTTTAGCTGGAGGTTTTGAGACGACAGTTACCCTACCTGGCAACATAACGGTTCCTGTAGACAACCGATGGGTTGTACCACATAATAAACTGCTTTGTAAGATTTTTGATGCACATATCAATGTTGAATACTGCAACAGCGTGAAATCAATAAAATACATTTGTAAATATGTAAATAAAGGTAGTGATCAAGCTATCTTCACAATTGAAAGTAATGCTCATGATGAAGTTAAGAGATACGAAACAGGACGTTACATATCAACCAATGAAGCCATTTGGAGAATACTTAACTATCACATACATGTACATCATCCCCCAGTTATTCACCTATCAGTTACTCTAGAAAATGGACAGCGAATATACTTTACTGAAAGTACTGCAGCAGATAGAGTTGCAAATCCACCTACAACCACTCTAACAGCTTTCTTCAAATTGTGTCAAACAGATTTTTTTGCACGTACACTTTTTTACTCGGAAGTTCCACTTTATTATACCTGGGACAGTAAAACTAAGCTCTTCAAGCGACAACTGAACTGTGTAGAACACAATAAAAATTCCAATATTCATTGCCACCATGTTCTTTTTCAGTAAGTCACCAATTTCAAACTCCTCAAGAGTTTTCAGAATTCTAAATTCATTTTAACTACATTTTGTTTATACAAATTACCTATTCTAAAATGACAACTCTCCCAGAGTTTAGAATAATTAAATAATGAATGATGCCCCCCCCCCCCCCTGAGTTGAGAATGACTTAAAAATGAATGACAACTCCTCCAGAGTTGAGAATAACTTACAAATGAATGACAGTTGAGAATTGACTAAAAGAACATGGTTTTGGTTGCTTAACATCCAAATATGCCTCCCAAAATCCAACCTCTGGTCCCTGTTCTGGGAGGTGGTAACAGGGTAAAACAGTGTAAATGCTTAGGAGGTTATGGATGCAACTTTACACCAGTTCTTATAGCCCGTTTCACTCTGTATAACCCTGGCTAACAAGGCTCTGGTAATGTATTCTTCAACTATTTTGTTTCAAACAAGTATTTTTATTTGCTTGCTATTTAATCTATTAGTCTGTCGATGTTACATTCAATAAACAGCATGTGTATTATTCTATTAACTATGCAACACCATATAAATACTGCTACATGATATAAACCAAACCATGCACACAGATGAAGTAAGGGAGACAGTCGGACAGATAGGGGAAAACAGTCATTATCAGAGAAAATATTTTTGTTTACTTTTTTGGTGCACATTCTTTTTTTTATAATTATTTTCACTTTCTAAGTAAATGTTTGAAAACTATTAGCACTGAAACTTAGTGAAAACAATGGCACTTTGGTGAGAAGTGAAATGACTGTATAGTCCCATTGAGACTCCCTCGTGAATATAGTAAGGCACCTCACCCAACAGGCAATAGTAAATACATCTCCTATTAGAAAGTTACACAAAGGAAAACATCAACACAAATTTACACTAGAGTATAGATTTACTCCTCTCCAGGAGTTAGGCACAAGGCCAGTTTTTATCTTAATCCCACAAGTCGGGTTGGGAAAGTGGGGTTTAAAAATTGCCTGGGCAGCCCCGTCGGCATTCCCCGGTAGGGGCGCCTCAGGCAGTAAGCAATAAACTTACTCCTCCCCAAAGAGGGGAGGTAAAGCCTGGGAGGGTGGACCTCCTAGAACTGCACAGGACAGATCAGACCCACAGACCGGCGGAAACCAAGCCCCAGAAGGCCAAGACAATACCGATCTATGAAGTGCAGTATCCATCGGAACAGATACTACACTTTGATCTTAGCCAAAAGGCGTTATTTAACCCCCACCCACAATAGGAATATGTGACACAAGGACTGAAAGTGGGATTTGAAAAGCCAGCGCTCGAGAAGGTGAGCACTCTGGCCATTAAAAATTGCTTGGGCAGCCCTGTCGGCATTCCCCGGTAGGGGCGCCTCAGGCAGTAAGCAATTAACTTACTCCTTCCCAAAGAGGGGAGGTAAAACCTGGGAGGGTGGACCTCCTAGAACTGCACAGGACAGATCAGACCCACAGACCGGCGGAAACCAAGCCCCAGAAGGCCAAGACAATACCGATCTATGAAGTGCAGTATCCATCGGAACAGATACTACACTTTGATCTTAGCCAAAAGGCGTTATTTAACCCCCACCCACAATAGGAATATGTGACACAAGGTCGGAAAGTGGGATTTGAAAAGCCAGCGCTCGAGAAGATGAGCACTCTGGCCATTAAAAATTGCCTGGGCAGCCCTGTCGGCATTCCCCGGCAGAGGCGCCTCAGGCAGCAAGCAATTAACTTACTCCTCCCTAAAGAGGGGAGGTAAAGCCTCGGAGGGTGGACCTCCTAGAACTGCACAGGACAGATCAGACCCACAGACCGGCGGAAACCAAGCCCCGAAGGCCAAAACAACACCGATCCATGAAGTGCAGCACCCATCAGAACAGATACCACACTTTGATCTTAGCAAAATGGCCAAGCTATTTTACTACTAAACAATATCTTAGTTCTGTTTCAGTTTGGAATTGCTTAACAGCCTGAGACCCCCCAGTACCAGAAAATCTCAATTGAAGCAGCCTTTTTCAATAGAGTACAGCATTTGTTCTTTGTAATTATATATCTTTTACTACAAAACTATCTATTTTTAAACAAACTGCATTTTATCCTTTTCTATTCACAATTCAGAACACCTTTTAAATAGATTCCTTTATGTTCTATATATTTGATGCTTTCTTTCCTTCAGATTTGATTATCAGAGTCCGGCTTTACCACAATTTGAATTAAGAGAAATTCAGACTACCCATTATCTTATGCATGGATTAATAGACACCATTTATTCTTATAAACACAGGACTCACTGCTTCAGTTATTTTTTGTGTTTGTGTGTAATCGTTATGAACAATTTCTTTTTAATACATGACTTTAGTTTGATGTATGATTAGTAAAAAAAAAATTTAAAAAAAAGATCAGTGATCATCACAAACGAAGGACTCTGTTCTTGCAATAATAACTACGTCATAGCTCTCATGTTTTTAATTATCTATTCCTCAAAATCATAAAAGAAAGAACATTCTTTGGGGTGGATTCTTGATGATAGCAAGTCACTAATAAGAACTTAACACAAACATTTCAGTACTTTCATATTTTGAGTTTTAAAAAGTGATTATTAATGATGTACATTTTTAGCCACATCATTTTGATTACTGTACTCATTCAATTGAATAGTATATTTTCTAATTTCATCTTCCATTTCAGACAATTTGGTCGTTTTTCCCAATTACATCTTTCATTTAAGTGAATTTGCCTACTTAGTTTCATTAACCACACAAGCTACATTGTCATCATCGAAATCTCCAGGTTGATTGAAATTTATTTTTATATTCTTTTATATAAAATGAAGACTATAGCAAAAATCTTATTACAAATAATCAAACGGTTAAAAAAACGTTTTATTACTAAAACATCACGGTTGAACAATGTGTTTCTGTGATTGATATCATTAAGTGCTGCAGTTCCTTTTTTAAATTTGTGTTTTTATCTTTTGACACAATTACACATTCTCAAAAGACACATTAAAATAAAAATCACCCATTTAAATATAAAATTGTTTTTGTTTTTTTACAATATATTCTTGCTTGAAAGTGGTGAACAAACTTAAAATAAATGTGTTTCAATATATTGAGCAATAAACTAATCATTTTTCATAAATATGTTAAGCACATTTTTTGACTATTGTTTTGTTGTTCATGCCTAGGTTTATAATCTGAAACAAACTCAGGAGCAATAAATTATTACTGCACTAGGACACTTTCTAAATGTTATATTTTGTAGAAAACACTGATCAGTTCCCTAGATGCAACAGATGTGTGCAATAATGCAGTAGGACACTCAAAACATAGTAAATGCTGCATTCGGATGTATTTAATACTCTAGATAGAGCAAGTATGTGTTATAATATAGTGTGACTCTTAGTATGTCTTATGGTGAATCTAACAGTGCACAATATCATAGAGATAGCATGTGTGTAATTTACTAATGGATATATACTAAATCAGTAACTGTTCAATATGTTAGATAGAACAGTGTAACACTTGGTAAGGTGTACCTGCTTAATCTGTCGGTGTTCTTTACCTTAAATACAGCAGCTTTCTGTAAATTCGGTCTATTCTACTTTTAACTAGAATGATCAGTCACCACAATACCACATTTACTCATAACCTTATATTTGCTTTTTGCTTTATTGAACAAGTTGTAAACTTTCATTCTTTTTAGTTTTTATGGACGTTAACCAAACACTTAGACTGGTACCGACTTCAGTTACCAATTAAGGGTTGTAGCATCCATCTGAACAAATACTAAACTTTGAATTATTTACTTGCAGAAAATATGAAAAAATTACATTCAAAACAAGGCTTTCAAAAGTGTTCTAAAGTAATAAAAATGTATATCCTACTATAACTAGAATGTTAGTCACCACAATACCACATTTACTCATAACACAAATTAGACACAAGACCATCAGAAGTGTGGGAAAGAGTGTCGTCGGTCATCATTGTTCTAACATATGAAAAAAAATTAATATTTCTATGTTTCCCCAGCTAAGACATTTTTTTGCTGAGTAAGGTTAGTGGAAGGTTAACATAAAATAGTAAATTCTTTACAGTAAGGTAACATTGGCATTTTCCCTTTAATGTTATCAATAATTAAACACTGCTTTTAATGTTATCCAGTAAAAGAGAATAGCAAATCAGTCATCATTTTTTTACATTGAACTTTAACAAGTTCTAGGCGCTTGATTGTGATAGTGCTCTCTTGACCTCCTTATTTTACAAGTGCTCATTATCCTACATAGAACGAGTGTTTAATTAAATAGAGTTCAATATCCTAGATAGAGCAGATGTGTTTATTATACACACCATAGCACAGGATTAAAAAAAACAAACTGATGTTCGGGGAGCAGTGAAACAGTGAAACAGTCAAAGCTGGAGGTTCGGGAAAAGATTCAGAGCTTGCAGTATATGAAAGAGTCACCCTGATGTTTAAGGAGTCGGAGCCAGCTCTTCAGGAAGTAGTCAGGTCCTAATTGTTCGGGTAGGAGTCAGAGCCTGATGTTCAGGAAAGAGTCAAGGCCTGGAGTTCAACCCGAATGGTATATTACGGAGTCTGAGTAGAATGGTTTAGGAAGGGTCCCCATTGTTAGCACTATTATTTATATTCATATAAAATAATGTCTCGATCGGTGAATTTAAAAGAAAAAATTATTCTTCCCCATTGATACCATTTATTATATTCATATAAAATATTTAATCGGTGATCAACCTAGGTTATTTAATCTAACATACACAAACATGAAAGAAGTAAATAGACACCATTATTATCATTAACAAAGACTGCTGTCAGAGGGGCCTGATCAACCTAGGTTATTTTATCTAACATACACGGACATGAAGAAGTAAATAAACAAACACCCTTATTAACAATACTAATGAAGACAAATATGGTACTTTTAATAGAAATGTTACATTTTTACTCCAGGGAATGGAGAGGTAGTGCAGAGTTTTGGGGAGGCCTGAAAATAGTGTAGCCAGGGTGAATTGGCAACCATGTACGTGACATCTTTTACTCCTGGCAACTGTGGAAGGAGGGCGACTGGAGAAGTGATCCCCGTGCAACGCCAATAGGTACGTATATAGTATGCGCACCGAGTCTGTAATAGGTACGTAAGAATCTAAAACAAACAGATAAACAAAACAAAATTGACAACTGAAATGTGTAGAACACAATAAAAATTCCAATATTAATTGTCATCATGTTCTTTTCCAGTAAGTCACCAATTTCAAACTCCTCAAGAGTTTTCAGAATTCTAAACTCATTTTAACTACATTTTGTTTATACAAATTACCAATTCTAAAATGACAACTCTCCCAGTGTTTAGAATAATTAAATAATGAATGATGCCCCCCCCCTGAGTTGAGAATAATTAGAAAATGAATGACACATCCACCAGAGTTGAGAATGACTTAAAAATGAATGACACCTCTCCAGAGTTGAGAATAACTTAAAAATGAATGACAGTTGAGAATTGACTAAAAGAACATGGTTTTGGTTGTTTAACATCCAAACATGCCTCCCAAAATCCAACCTCTGGTCCCCGTTCTGGGAGGTGGTAACAGGGTAAAACAGTGTAAATGCTTAGGAGGTTATGGATGTAACTTTACACCAGTTATTATAGCCCGTTTCACTCTGTATAACCCTGGCTAACAAGGCTCTGGTAATGTATTCTTCAACTATTTTGTTTCAAACAAGTATTTTTATTTGCTTGCTATTTAATCTATTAGTCTGTCGATGTTACATTCAATAAACAGCATGTGTATTATTCTATTAACTATGCAACACCATATAAATACTGCTACATGATATAAACCAAACCATGCACACAGATGAAGCAAGGGAGACAGTCGGACAGATAGGGGAAAACAGTCATTATCAGAGAAAATATTTTTGTTTACTTTTTTGGTGCACATTCTTTTTTTTATAATTATTTTCACTTTCTAAGTAAATGTTTGAAAACTATTAGCACTGAAACTTAGTGAAAACAATGGCACTTTGGTGAGAAGTGAAATGACTGTATAGTCCCATTGAGACTCCCTCGTGAATATAGTAAAGCACCTCACCCAACAGGCAATAGTAAATACATCTCCTATTAGAAAGTTACACAAAGGAAAACGTCAACACAAATTTACACTAGAGTATTGATTTACTCCTCTCCAGGAGTTAGGCACAAGGCCAGTTTTTATCTTACTCCCACAAGTCGGGTTGGGAAAATGGGGTTTAAAAATTGCCTGGGCAGCCCCGTCGGCATTCCCCGGTAGGGGCGCCTCAGGCAGTAAGCAATAAACTTACTCCTCCCCAAAGAGGGGAGGCAAAGCCTGGGAAGGTGGACCTACTAGAACTGCACAGGACAGACCCATAGACCGGCGTAAATCAAGCCCCGAAGGCCAAGACGATACCAGTTTATGGGGTGCAGTATCAATCGGAACAGATACTACACTTTAATCTTAGCTAATAGGCGTTATTTAACCCCCACCCACAATAGGAATATGTGACACAAGGACTGAAAGTGGGATTTGAAAAGCCAGCGCTCGAGAAGGTGAGCACTCTGGCCATTAAAAATTGCTTGGGCAGCCCTGTCGGCATTCCCCGGTAGGGGCGCCTCAGGCAGTAAGCAATTAACTTACTCCTTCCCAAAGAGGGGAGGTAAAACCTGGGAGGGTGGACCTCCTAGAACTGCACAGGACAGATCAGACCCACAGACCGGCGGAAACCAAGCCCCAGAAGGCCAAGACAATACCGATCTATGAAGTGCAGTATCCATCGGAACAGATACTACACTTTGATCTTAGCCAAAAGGCGTTATTTAACCCCCACCCACAATAGGAATATGTGACACAAGGACTGACAGTGGTATTTGAAAAGCCAGCGCTCGAGAAGGTGAGCACTCTGGCCATTAAAAATTGCCTGGGCAACCCTGTCGACATTCCCCGGCAGGGGCGTTTCAGGCAGCAAGCAATTAACTTACTCCTCCCCAAAGAGGGGAGGTAAAGCCTGGGAGGGTGGACCTCCTAGAACTGCACAGGACAGATCAGACCCACAGACCGGCGGAAACCAAGCCCCGAAGGCCAAAACAACACCGATCCATGAAGTGCAGCACCCATCAGAACAGATACCACACTTTGATCTTAGCAAAATGGCCAAGCTATTTTACTACTAAACAATATCTTAGTTCTGTTTCAGTTTGGAATTGCTTAACAGCCTGAGACCCCCCAGTACCAGAAAATCTCAATTGAAGCAGCCTTTTTCAATAGAGTACAGCATTTGTTCTTTGTAATTATATATCTTTTACTACAAAACTATCTATTTTTAAACAAACTGCATTTTATCCTTTTCTATTCACAATTCAGAACACCTTTTAAATAGATTCCTTTATGTTCTATATATTTGATGCTTTCTTTCCTTCAGATTTGATTATCAGAGTCCGGCTTTACCACAATTTGAATTAAGAGAAATTCAGACTACCCATTATCTTATGCATGGATTAATAGACACCATTTATTCTTATAAACACAGGACTCACTGCTTCAGTTATTTTTTGTGTTTGTGTGTAATCGTTATGAACAATTTCTTTTTAATACATGACTTTAGTTTGATGTATGATTAGTAAAAAAAAAATTTTAAAAAAAGATCAGTGATCATCACAAACGAAGGACTCTGTTCTTGCAATAATAACTACGTCATAGCTCTCATGTTTTTAATTATCTATTCCTCAAAATCATAAAAGAAAGAACATTCTTTGGGGTGGATTCTTGATGATAGCAAGTCACTAATAAGAACTTAACACAAACATTTCAGTACTTTCATATTTTGAGTTTTAAAAAGTGATTATTAATGATGTACATTTTTAGCCACATCATTTTGATTACTGTACTCATTCAATTGAATAGTATATTTTCTAATTTCATCTTCCATTTCAGACAATTTGGTTGTTTTTCCCAATTACATCTTTCATTTAAGTGAATTTGCCTACTTAGTTTCATTAACCACACAAGCTACATTGTCATCATCGAAATCTCCAGGTTGATTGAAATTTATTTTTATATTCTTTTATATAAAATGAAGACTATAGCAAAAATCTTATTACAAATAATCAAACGGTTAAAAAAACGTTTTATTACTAAAACATCACGGTTGAACAATGTGTTTCTGTGATTGATATCATTAAGTGCTGCAGTTCCTTTTTTAAATTTGTGTTTTTATCTTTTGACACAATTACACATTCTCAAAAGACACATTAAAATAAAAATCACCCATTTAAATATAAAATTGTTTTTGTTTTTTTACAATATATTCTTGCTTGAAAGTGGTGAACAAACTTAAAATAAATGTGTTTCAATATATTGAGCAATAAACTAATCATTTTTCATAAATATGTTAAGCACATTTTTTGACTATTGTTTTGTTGTTCATGCCTAGGTTTATAATCTGAAACAAACTCAGGAGCAATACATTATTACTGCACTAGGACACTTTCTAAATGTTATATTTTGTAGAAAACACTGATCAGTTCCCTAGATGCAACAGATGTGTGCAATAATGCAGTAGGACACTCAAAACATAGTAAATGCTGCATTCGGATGTATTTAATACTCTAGATAGAGCAAGTATGTGTTATAATATAGTGTGACTCTTAGTATGTCTT
The DNA here is from genome assembly GCA_963556195.1 of Sepiola atlantica. Taxonomy (NCBI): domain Eukaryota; kingdom Metazoa; phylum Mollusca; class Cephalopoda; order Sepiida; family Sepiolidae; genus Sepiola; species Sepiola atlantica. The sequence continues at coordinate 49,476,756 of OY744544.1, forward strand.
ATGGTGAATCTAACAGTGCACAATATCATAGAGATAGCATGTGTGTAATTTACTAATGGATATATACTAAATCAGTAACTGTTCAATATGTTAGATAGAACAGTGTAAAACTTGGTAAGGTGTACCTGCTTAATCTGTCGGTGTTCTTTACCCTAAATACAGCAGCTTTCTGTAAATTCGGTCTATTCTACTTTTAACTAGAATTATCAGTCACCACAATACCACATTTACTCATAACCGTATATTTGCTTTTTGCTTTATTGAACAAGTTGTAAACTTTCATTCTTTTTAGTTTTTACGGACGTTAACCATCCATCTGAACAAATACTAAACTTTGAATTATTTACTTGCAGAAAATATGAAAAAATTACATTCAAAACAAGGCTTTCAAAAGTGTTCTAAAGTAATAAAAATGTATATCCTACTATAACTAGAATGTTAGTCACCACAATACCACATTTACTCATAACACAAATTAGACACAAGACCATCAGAAGTGTGGGAAAGAGTGTCGTCGGTCATCATTGTTCTAACATATGAAAAAAAATTAATATTTCTATGTTTCCCCAGCTAAGACATTTGTTGCTGAGTAAGGTTAGTGGAAGGTTAACATAAAATAGTAAATTCTTTACAGTAAGGTAACATTGGCATTTTCCCTTTAATGTTATCAATAATTAAACACTGCTTTTAATGTTATCCAGTAAAAGAGAATAGCAAATCAGTCATCATTTTTTTACATTGAACTTTAACAAGTTCTAGGCGCTTGATTGTGATAGTGCTCTCTTGACCTCCTTATTTTACAAGTGCTCATTATCCTACATAGAACGAGTGTTTAATTAAATAGAGTTCAATATCCTAGATAGAGCAGATGTGTTTATTATACACACCATAGCACAGGATTAAAAAAAACAAACTGATGTTCGGGGAGCAGTGAAACAGTGAAACAGTCAAAGCTGGAGGTTCGGGAAAAGATTCAGAGCTTGCAGTATATGAAAGAGTCACCCTGATGTTTAAGGAGTCGGAGCCAGCTCTTCAGGAAGTAGTCAGGTCCTAATTGTTCGGGTAGGAGTCAGAGCCTGATGTTCAGGAAAGAGTCAAGGCCTGGAGTTCAACCCGAATGGTATATTACGGAGTCTGAGTAGAATGGTTTAGGAAGGGTCCCCATTGTTAGCACTATTATTTATATTCATATAAAATAATGTCTCGATCGGTGAATTTAAAAGAAAAAATTATTCTTCCCCATTGATACCATTTATTATATTCATATAAAATATTTAATCGGTGATCAACCTAGGTTATTTAATCTAACATACACAAACATGAAAGAAGTAAATAGAAACCATTATTATCATTAACAAAGACTGCTGTCAGAGGGGCCTGATTGACCTAGGTTATTTTATCTAACATACACGGACATGAAGAAGTAAATAAACAAACACCCTTATTAACATTAATAATGAAGACAAATATGGTACTTTTAATAGAAATATTACATTTTTACTCAAGGGAATGGAGAGGTAGTGCAGAGTTTTGGGGAGGCCGGAGATAGTGTAGCCAGGGTGAATTGGCAACCATGTACGTGACATCTTTTACTCCTGGCAACTGTGGAAGGAGGGCGACTGGAGAAGTGATCCCCGTGCAACGCCAATAGGTACGTATATAGTATGCGCACCGGGGCTGTAATAGGTACGTATATAGCATGTGAACAGGGATGGTGATAAGTAAGTACATACCATGCGCACCTGGGCGACAATAGATACGGATTTAGCATTCACACCAGAGTGGCGATAGGTACTTATATATTATGTACCTATATAGAAGGCACAGACAGAGGTGGTACTTTTTATAGAAATATGTCATACTTTTGCCCTGGCCAACGTAAGAGGAATGGTGGAGAAGAAACAGCTTTCGCAAAAGGCAAAATGAGAAAGTAGCTGTGAAATTGGGCGACCAGAGAAGAGAAAAGTAGAAAGATAAAGAGACGGCTATAGAGAAAGGGAGAGAAATAGAAGTTTGAATATAAAGATGTTACACACGCGATTTTTCTTCTATTCTATAACCTGAGCAACGCCGGGTAGCCCTGCTAGTATAATATAAACGTCACCTGTCTGTATGGATGTATGTATGTATGTATGTATGTATGTATGTATGTTGGTCTTCTCCTCCGAAAGTACCCAACACACGGTCACGCGGGTGACATTATTAAAACCGGCCAGCCCCCAGACGTGCTAACTCTGAGAATTGGGGGGAAACGTTCATGTTTTCGTATAGAAATGGCTCGAAACGTTGAGGGGGGGGGGGATATCACAATCAAGACATAGTACAAAAACGAATTGCGCATGCGTGAAATATATGTCACTTCCTCAATAAAACCATTTTGAACGCGGCAAGTATGAAAACGTAAGTTTACGACATTTTTTTTATTTGTTTCTGTAATCAACAATTATAAACAACTTAATTTTTATTTAAACAAAAAAATTCGCTAATATTATTTGTTTATTAAACGTATCGTAAAAAAAAATATATATATGAGTTTATTATGCATTCTGTCCTCGTGGGGAGGCAAGTAAATATTTACATTTCTCTTCGTAAGCCAACTCCAAATAAAACGGTATTTTCACACTTAAATAAAAACATTCACATGTACACATTTGACTGACAATTGTTAATCCCCCCCCCCAAAAAAAACACAACAAATTAAAATATATTTATTGCTAATATTATTTGTTTATTAAACGTATCGCAAAAAAAATATATATATATATATATATGAGTTTATTATGCATTCTGTCCTCGTGGGGAGGCACGTAAATACTGACACAAAAACATGTTTGTTTAGTTTCCCAACGAGAAACGCAATATATTATAATAAATAAACAAAATATATACATTTAAAAAAATAACCCTACATTGGCCTCACCATCCATAATCAACAATTAAGATCGATAATTTTATTTACAAATATTTCTATAACTTATTTTTTTTGTTTATTAAACGTATCGTAAAAAAAAAAACACGATATGACTTTATTATGCAATCTCTCTTCGTGGGGAGGCAAGTAAATATTTACATTTCTCTTCGTAAGCCAACTCCAAATAAAACGGTATTTTCACACTTAAATAAAAACATTCACATGTACACATTTGACTGACAATTGTTAATCCCCCCCCCCAAAAAAAAACACAACAAATTAAAATATATTTATTGCTAATATTATTTGTTTATTAAACGTATCGCAAAAAAAAAAATATATATATATGAGTTTATTATGCATTCTGTCCTCGTGGGGAGGCAAGTAAATATTTACATTTCTCTTCGTAAGCCAACTCTAAATAAAACGGTATTTTCACACTTAAATAAAAACATTCACATGTACACATTTGACTGACAATTGTTAATCCCCCCCCCAAAAAAAAACACAACAAATTAAAATATATTTATTGCTAATATTATTTGTTTATTAAACGTATCGCAAAAAAAAAATATATATATATATATGAGTTTATTATGCATTCTGTCCTCGTGGGGAGGCACGTAAATACTGACACAAAAACATGTTTGTTTAGTTTCCCAACGTGAAACGCAATATATTTTAATAAATAAACAAAATATATACATTTTAAAACATAACCCTACATTGGCCTCACCATCCATAATCAACAATTAAGATCGATAATTTTATTTACAAATATTTCTATAACTTAATTTTTTTGTTTATTAAACGTATCGTAAAAAAAAAACAGGATATGACTTTATTATGCAATCTCCCTTCGTGGGGAGGCAAGTAAATATTTACATTTCTCTTCGTAAGCCAACTCCAAATAAAACGGTATTTTCACACTTAAATAAAAACATTTACATGTACATTTGACTGACAATTGTTCATTCCCCCCCCCCCCCCAAAAAAAACACAACAAATTAAAATATATTTATTTATAATTCTTATGTATTTTTCTTTACAAGTATTAAGAGTTTTACTTATTTACATGAAATTAAAACAACTGTTACTTATACAGAATTTGAACTTTCTTAAAATCGTTTTAAACGATCACTATTGACTAATCACTAACTACTCATTTCATTGATAAATTTTCACTTCAGAAATTACAGTTGCCTACTTTCAGAAACTTTTCATTCATACAATAAGATAAATCGATGACTTTACATTCAGTTTGGCACTTCCGGTTGACTCGGTGGAATGAATGGAACTCTTCAATTATTAAGTCCAAGTGACGTTTGAAATGCAGAACTACCCTTACTTATTACAATAAAATATCAGAATTTGTTAAAGTTTTTGTATTGTTTCTTTTCTTATTTTTTAGAGTTTAAAGTTTTATTTTTTTCCTTTTTTATAATATAAAGTATAAGAATTTGGCATAATTATTTTGTCGTGTAAATGAAAAATCTGTGTAAACGGAATAAATGTTCCCCCACCCACCTTACCTAAATATATAAGACAGCGACTACATAATAACGTGCCACCCATTATAAATAATATTACAATATTTTTATAAATAATATTACAATATTTTTAAGTATAAAAACTCATCGGACATAATCAAATATGAATTCGTAAACGTCGATAATTAAATATGATATACTTCTTTTTAAGGCATTAGAACTTTACACGATAAAAAACAATTGACAAATTCGGACATTTTCCATTATAATAAATTAAAAAAAAAAACATTAAACTCACAAAAAAAAATAAAACAATTGCTGAAATTTTTTAATAAACACTTACTCTGTCTGTGATAAGGGGGCCTTTTAAAATTAAAGAGGCCTACAGAGCCACATTAAAATTACCCCCCCCCCCCAAACTGCTGCCCTTATATTAAATACATTTTCTTCTTTTTTCAACATACACTAATTGACATTAATTTAGACTTAGATTTACCCGTGAGGCGGTGGCAAGCGACATATTGTCGATAGTGTTCACCACTCGACTACAACAATATTTCTGTTTCACACTTACTACAATAACTTCCAGTAGTATTTACTGACCAACACATCAGATTTGTTTGCCTTTCAAGCTCCATACGGAAATAGAATTTACGTGCTTTAAATAGTAATTAATGCCCCCCTTCATTTGCCCAATTGATACACATCAGAAACATATTACATACAATAACATATCCTTTGGACTTTTAACACAATACATGGTTCAGATCAAAATTGGTTTAATTTCTTGCAAATCAGACGTGACTAACCTGCCACATTTTCAAGATTTTCATAGCAAGAGTTTTCCATCTAAAGCTAGGTATCCAACTCCTAACGAAAGGAAACATTTTAGGAGTGGTCATAGCATACATTTACACTGTTGAGTGGCAGAAAAGAGGATTGCCACATGCTCATTGTCTGGTTTGGCTTCAACAAAAATTGAGATCCTCTGACATAGATTCAGTTATCAGTGCGGAAATTCCGGATCCAGTGGCAGATCCGCTTTTACATGATATCATTAGGCACCATATGATTCATGGACCATGTGGAAAAATAAACAGATGTTCACTCTGTCTCAAAGATGGACACTGCAGTAAGAGATATCCCAGACACTTCTTGAGGTTTTGAGACGACAGTTACCCTACCTGGCAACATAACGGTTCCTGTAGACAACCGATGGGTTGTACCACATAATAAACTGCTTTGTAAGATTTTTGATGCACATATCAATGTTGAATACTGCAACAGCGTGAAATCAATAAAATACATTTGTAAATATGTAAATAAAGGTAGTGATCAAGCTATCTTCACAATTGAAAGTAATGCTCATGATGAAGTTAAGAGATACGAAACAGGACGTTACATATCAACCAATGAAGCCATTTGGAGAATACTTAACTATCACATACATGTACATCATCCCCCAGTTATTCACCTATCAGTTACTCTAGAAAATGGACAGCGAATATACTTTACTGAAACCACTCTAACAGCTTTCTTCAAATTGTGTCAAACAGATTTTTTTGCACGTACACTTTTTTACTCGGAAGTTCCACTTTATTATACCTGGGACAGTAAAACTAAGCTCTTCAAGCGACAACTGTACTGTGTAGAACACAATAAAAATTCCAATATTCATTGCCACCATGTTCTTTTTCAGTAAGTCACCAATTTCAAACTCCTCAAGAGTTTTCAGAATTCTAAATTCATTTTAACTACATTTTGTTTATACAAATTACCTATTCTAAAATGACAACTCTCCCAGAGTTTAGAATAATTAAATAATGAATGATGCCCCCCCCCCTGAGTTGAGAATGACTTAAAAATGAATGACAACTCCTCCAGAGTTGAGAATAACTTACAAATGAATGACAGTTGAGAATTGACTAAAAGAACATGGTTTTGGTTGCTTAACATCCAAATATGCCTCCCAAAATCCAACCTCTGGTCCCTGTTCTGGGAGGTGGTAACAGGGTAAAACAGTGTAAATGCTTAGGAGGTTATGGATGCAACTTTACACCAGTTCTTATAGCCCGTTTCACTCTGTATAACCCTGGCTAACAAGGCTCTGGTAATGTATTCTTCAACTATTTCGTTTCAAACAAGTATTTTTATTTGCTTGCTATTTAATCTATTAGTCTGTCGATGTTACATTCAATAAACAGCATGTGTATTATTCTATTAACTATGCAACACCATATAAATACTGCTACATGATATAAACCAAACCATGCACACAGATGAAGTAAGGGAGACAGTCGGACAGATAGGGGAAAACAGTCATTATCAGAGAAAATATTTTTGTTTACTTTTTTGGTGCACATTCTTTTTTTTATAATTATTTTCACTTTCTAAGTAAATGTTTGAAAACTATTAGCACTGAAACTTAGTGAAAACAATGGCACTTTGGTGAGAAGTGAAATGACTGTATAGTCCCATTGAGACTCCCTCGTGAATATAGTAAGGCACCTCACCAAACAGGCAATAGTAAATACATCTCCTATTAGAAAGTTACACAAAGGAAAACATCAACACAAATTTACACTAGAGTATAGATTTACTCCTCTCCAGGAGTTAGGCACAAGGCCAGTTTTTATCTTAATCCCACAAGTCGGGTTGGGAAAGTGGGGTTTAAAAATTGCCTGGGCAGCCCCGTCGGCATTCCCTGGTAGGGGCGCCTCAGGCAGTAAGCAATAAACTTACTCCTCCCCAAAGAGGGGAGGTAAAGCCTGGGAGGGTGGACCTCCTAGAACTGCACAGGACAGATCAGACCCACAGACCGGCGGAAACCAAGCCCCGAAGGCCAAGACAATACCGATCTATGAAGTGCAGTATCCATCGGAACAGATACTACACTTTGATCTTAGCCAAAAGGCGTTATTTAACCCCCACCCACAATAGGAATATGTGACACAAGGTCGGAAAGTGGGATTTGAAAAGCCAGCGCTCGAGAAGATGAGCACTGTGGCCATTAAAAATTGCCTGGGCAGCCCTGTCGGCATTCCCCGGCAGGGGCGCCTCAGGCAGCAAGCAATTAACTTACTCCTCCCCAAAGAGGGGAGGCAAAGCCTGGGAAGGTGGACCTACTAGAACTGCACAGGACAGACCCATAGACCGGCGTAAATCAAGCCCCGAAGGCCAAGACGATACCAGTTTATGGGGTGCAGTATCAATCGGAACAGATACTACACTTTAATCTTAGCCAAAAGGCGTTATTTAACCCCCACCCACAATAGGAATATGTGACACAAGGACTGAAAGTGGGATTTGAAAAGCCAGCGCTGGAGAAGGTGAGCACTCTGGCCATTAAAAATTGCTTGGGCAGCCCTGTCGGCATTCCCCGGTAGGGGCGCCTCAGGCAGTAAGCAATTAACTTACTCCTTCCCAAAGAGGGGAGGTAAAGCCTGGGAGGGTGGACCTCCTAGAACTGCACAGGACAGATCAGACCCACAGACCGGCGGAAACCAAGCCCCAGAAGGCCAAGACAATACCGATCTATGAAGTGCAGTATCCATCGGAACAGATACTACACTTTGATCTTAGCCAAAAGGCGTTATTTAACCCCCACCCACAATAGGAATATGTGACACAAGGACTGACAGTGGGATTTGAAAAGCCAGCGCTCGAGAAGGTGAGCACTCTGGCCATTAAAAATTGCCTGGGCAACCCTGTCGACATTCCCCGGCAGGGGCGTTTCAGGCAGCAAGCAATTAACTTACTCCTCCCCAAAGAGGGGAGGTAAAGCCTGGGAGGGTGGACCTCCTAGAACTGCACAGGACAGATCAGACCCACAGACCGGCGGAAACCAAGCCCCGAAGGCCAAAACAACACCGATCCATGAAGTGCAGCACCCATCAGAACAGATACCACACTTTGATCTTAGCAAAATGGCCAAGCTATTTTACTACTAAACAATATCTTAGTTCTGTTTCAGTTTGGAATTGCTTAACAGCCTGAGACCCCCCAGTACCAGAAAATCTCAATTGAAGCAGCCTTTTTCAATAGAGTACAGCATTTGTTCTTTGTAATTATATATCTTTTACTACAAAACTATCTATTTTTAAACAAACTGCATTTTATCCTTTTCTATTCACAATTCAGAACACCTTTTAAATAGATTCCTTTATGTTCTATATATTTGATGCTTTCTTTCCTTCAGATTTGATTATCAGAGTCCGGCTTTACCACAATTTAAATTAAGAGAAATTCAGACTACCCATTATCTTATGCATGGATTAATAGACACCATTTATTCTTATAAACACAGGACTCACTGCTTCAGTTATTTTTTGTGTTTGTGTGTAATCGTTATGAACAATTTCTTTTTAATACATGACTTTAGTTTGATGTATGATTAGTAAAAAAAAAATTTAAAAAAAAGATCAGTGATCATCACAAACGAAGGACTCTGTTCTTGCAATAATAACTACGTCATAGCTCTCATGTTTTTAATTATCTATTCCTCAAAATCATAAAAGAAAGAACATTCTTTGGGGTGGATTCTTGATGATAGCAAGTCACTAATAAGAACTTAACACAAACATTTCAGTACTTTCATATTTTGAGTTTTAAAAAGTGATTATTAATGATGTACATTTTTAGCCACATCATTTTGATTACTGTACTCATTCAATTGAATAGTATATTTTCTAATTTCATCTTCCATTTCAGACAATTTGGTTGTTTTTCCCAATTACATCTTTCATTTAAGTGAATTTGCCTACTTAGTTTCATTAACCACACAAGCTACATTGTCATCATCGAAATCTCCAGGTTGATTGAAATTTATTTTTATATTCTTTTATATAAAATGAAGACTATAGCAAAAATCTTATTACAAATAATCAAACGGTTAAAAAAACGTTTTATTACTAAAACATCACGGTTGAACAATGTGTTTCTGTGATTGATATCATTAAGTGCTGCAGTTCCTTTTTTAAATTTGTGTTTTTATCTTTTGACACAATTACACATTCTCAAAAGACACATTAAAATAAAAATCACCCATTTAAATATAAAATTGTTTTTGTTTTTTTACAATATATTCTTGCTTGAAAGTGGTGAACAAACTTAAAATAAATGTGTTTCAATATATTGAGCAATAAACTAATCATTTTTCATAAATATGTTAAGCACATTTTTTGACTATTGTTTTGTTGTTCATGCCTAGGTTTATAATCTGAAACAAACTCAGGAGCAATAAATTATTACTGCACTAGGACACTTTCTAAATGTTATATTTTGTAGAAAACACTGATCAGTTCCCTAGATGCAACAGATGTGTGCAATAATGCAGTAGGACACTCAAAACATAGTAAATGCTGCATTCGGATGTATTTAATACTCTAGATAGAGCAAGTATGTGTTATAATATAGTGTGACTCTTAGTATGTCTTATGGTGAATCTAACAGTGCACAATATCATAGAGATAGCATGTGTGTAATTTACTAATGGATATATACTAAATCAGTAACTGTTCAATATGTTAGATAGAACAGTGTAACACTTGGTAAGGTGTACCTGCTTAATCTGTCGGTGTTCTTTACCCTAAATACAGCAGCTTTCTGTAAATTCGGTCTATCTTACTTTTAAGTAGAATGATCAGTCACCACAATACCACATTTACTCATAACCTTATATTTGCTTTTTGCTTTATTGAACAAGTTGTAAACTTTCATTCTTTTTAGTTTTTATGGACGTTAACCAAACACTTAGACTGGTACCGACTTCAGTTACCAATTAAGGGTTGTAGCATCCATCTGAACAAATACTAAACTTTGAATTATTTACTTGCAGAAAATATGAAAAAATTACATTCAAAACAAGGCTTTCAAAAGTGTTCTAAAGTAATAAAAATGTATATCCTACTATAACTAGAATGTTAGTCACCACAATACCACATTTACTCATAACACAAATTAGACACAAGACCATCAGAAGTGTGGGAAAGAGTGTCGTCGGTCATCATTGTTCTAACATATGAAAAAAAATTAATATTTCTATGTTTCCCCAGCTAAGACATTTTTTGCTGAGCAAGGTTAGTGGAAGGTTAACATAAAATAGTAAATTCTTTACAGTAAGGTAACATTGGCATTTTCCCTTTAATGTTATCAATAATTAAACACTGCTTTTAATGTTATCCAGTAAAAGAGAATAGCAAATCAGTCATCATTTTTTTACATTGAAATTTAACAAGTTCTAGGCGCTTGATTGTGATAGTGCTCTCTTGACCTCCTTATTTTACAAGTGCTCATTATCCTACATAGAACGAGTGTTTAATTAAATAGAGTTCAATATCCTAGATAGAGCAGATGTGTTTATTATACACACCATAGCACAGGATTAAAAAAAACAAACTGATGTTCGGGGAGCAGTGAAACAGTGAAACAGTCAAAGCTGGAGGTTCGGGAAAAGATTCAGAGCTTGCAGTATATGAAAGAGTCACCCTGATGTTTAAGGAGTCGGAGCCAGCTCTTCAGGAAGTAGTCAGGTCCTAATTGTTCGGGTAGGAGTCAGAGCCTGATGTTCAGGAAAGAGTCAAGGCCTGGAGTTCAACCCGAATGGTATATTACGGAGTCTGAGTAGAATGGTTTAGGAAGGGTCCCCATTGTTAGCACTATTATTTATATTCATATAAAATAATGTCTCGATCGGTGAAATTAAAAGAAAAAATTATTCTTCCCCATTGATACCATTTATTATATTCATATAAAATATTTAATCGGTGATCAACCTAGGTTATTTAATCTAACATACACAAACATGAAAGAAGTAAATAGACACCATTATTATCATTAACAAAGACTGCTGTCAGAGGGGCCTGATCAACCTAGGTTATTTTATCTAACATACACGGACATGAAGAAGTAAATAAACAAACACCCTTATTAACAATACTAATGAAGACAAATATGGTACTTTTAATAGAAATGTTACATTTTTACTCCAGGGAATGGAGAGGTAGTGCAGAGTTTTGGGGAGGCCTGAAAATAGTGTAGCCAGGGTGAATTGGCAACCATGTACGTGACATCTTTTACTCCTGGCAACTGTGGAAGGAGGGCGACTGGAGAAGTGATCCCCGTGCAACGCCAATAGGTACGTATATAGTATGCGCACCGAGTCTGTAATAGGTACGTAAGAATCTAAAACAAACAGATAAACAAAACAAAATTGACAACTGAAATGTGTAGAACACAATAAAAATTCCAATATTAATTGTCATCATGTTCTTTTCCAGTAAGTCACCAATTTCAAACTCCTCAAGAGTTTTCAGAATTCTAAACTCATTTTAACTACATTTTGTTTATACAAATTACCAATTCTAAAATGACAACTCTCCCAGAGTTTAGAATAATTAAATAATGAATGATGCCCCCCCCCCTGAGTTGAGAATAATTAGAAAATGAATGACACATCCACCAGAGTTGAGAATGACTTAAAAATGAATGACACCTCTCCAGAGTTGAGAATAACTTAAAAATGAATGACAGTTGAGAATTGACTAAAAGAACATGGTTTTGGTTGTTTAACATCCAAACATGCCTCCCAAAATCCAACCTCTGGTCCCCGTTCTGGGAGGTGGTAACAGGGTAAAACAGTGTAAATGCTTAGGAGGTTATGGATGTAACTTTACACCAGTTATTATAGCCCGTTTCACTCTGTATAACCCTGGCTAACAAGGCTCTGGTAATGTATTCTTCAACTATTTTGTTTCAAACAAGTATTTTTATTTGCTTGCTATTTAATCTATTAGTCTGTCGATGTTACATTCAATAAACAGCATGTGTATTATTCTATTAACTATGCAACACCATATAAATACTGCTACATGATATAAACCAAACCATGCACACAGATGAAGCAAGGGAGACAGTCGGACAGATAGGGGAAAACAGTCATTATCAGAGAAAATATTTTTGTTTACTTTTTTGGTGCACATTCTTTTTTTTATAATTATTTTCACTTTCTAAGTAAATGTTTGAAAACTATTAGCACTGAAACTTAGTGAAAACAATGGCACTTTGGTGAGAAGTGAAATGACTGTATAGTCCCATTGAGACTCCCTCGTGAATATAGTAAAGCACCTCACCCAACAGGCAATAGTAAATACATCTCCTATTAGAAAGTTACACAAAGGAAAACGTCAACACAAATTTACACTAGAGTATTGATTTACTCCTCTCCAGGAGTTAGGCACAAGGCCAGTTTTTATCTTACTCCCACAAGTCGGGTTGGGAAAATGGGGTTTAAAAATTGCCTGGGCAGCCCCGTCGGCATTCCCCGGTAGGGGCGCCTCAGGCAGTAAGCAATAAACTTACTCCTCCCCAAAGAGTGGAGGCAAAGCCTGGGAAGGTGGACCTACTAGAACTGCACAGGACAGACCCATAGACCGGCGTAAATCAAGCCCCGAAGGCCAAGACGATACCAGTTTATGGGGTGCAGTATCAATCGGAACAGATACTACACTTTAATCTTAGCCAAAAGGCGTTATTTAACCCCCACCCACAATAGGAATATGTGACACAAGGACTGAAAGTGGGATTTGAAAAGCCAGCGCTGGAGAAGGTGAGCACTCTGGCCATTAAAAATTGCTTGGGCAGCCCTGTCGGCATTCCCCGGTAGGGGCGCCTCAGGCAGTAAGCAATTAACTTACTCCTTCCCAAAGAGGGGAGGTAAAGCCTGGGAGGGTGGACCTCCTAGAACTGCACAGGACAGATCAGACCCACAGACCGGCGGAAACCAAGCCCCAGAAGGCCAAGACAATACCGATCTATGAAGTGCAGTATCCATCGGAACAGATACTACACTTTGATCTTAGCCAAAAGGCGTTATTTAACCCCCACCCACAATAGGAATATGTGACACAAGGACTGACAGTGGGATTTGAAAAGCCAGCGCTCGAGAAGGTGAGCACTCTGGCCATTAAAAATTGCCTGGGCAACCCTGTCGACATTCCCCGGCAGGGGCGTTTCAGGCAGCAAGCAATTAACTTACTCCTCCCCAAAGAGGGGAGGTAAAGCCTGGGAGGGTGGACCTCCTAGAACTGCACAGGACAGATCAGACCCACAGACCGGCGGAAACCAAGCCCCGAAGGCCAAAACAACACCGATCCATGAAGTGCAGCACCCATCAGAACAGATACCACACTTTGATCTTAGCAAAATGGCCAAGCTATTTTACTACTAAACAATATCTTAGTTCTGTTTCAGTTTGGAATTGCTTAACAGCCTGAGACCCCCCAGTACCAGAAAATCTCAATTGAAGCAGCCTTTTTCAATAGAGTACAGCATTTGTTCTTTGTAATTATATATCTTTTACTACAAAACTATCTATTTTTAAACAAACTGCATTTTATCCTTTTCTATTCACAATTCAGAACACCTTTTAAATAGATTCCTTTATGTTCTATATATTTGATGCTTTCTTTCCTTCAGATTTGATTATCAGAGTCCGGCTTTACCACAATTTAAATTAAGAGAAATTCAGACTACCCATTATCTTATGCATGGATTAATAGACACCATTTATTCTTATAAACACAGGACTCACTGCTTCAGTTATTTTTTGTGTTTGTGTGTAATCGTTATGAACAATTTCTTTTTAATACATGACTTTAGTTTGATGTATGATTAGTAAAAAAAAAATTTAAAAAAAAGATCAGTGATCATCACAAACGAAGGACTCTGTTCTTGCAATAATAACTACGTCATAGCTCTCATGTTTTTAATTATCTATTCCTCAAAATCATAAAAGAAAGAACATTCTTTGGGGTGGATTCTTGATGATAGCAAGTCACTAATAAGAACTTAACACAAACATTTCAGTACTTTCATATTTTGAGTTTTAAAAAGTGATTATTAATGATGTACATTTTTAGCCACATCATTTTGATTACTGTACTCATTCATTTGAATAATATATTTTCTAATTTCATCTTCCATTTCAGACAATTTGGTTGTTTTTCTCAATTACATCTTTCATTTAAGTGAATTTGCCTACTTAGTTTCATTAACCACACAAGCTACATTGTCATCATCGAAATCTCCAGGTTGATTGAAATTTATTTTTATATTCTTTTATATAAAATGAAGACTATAGCAAAAATCTTATTACAAATAATCAAACGGTTAAAAAAACGTTTTATTACTAAAACATCACGGTTGAACAATGTGTTTCTGTGATTGATATCATTAAGTGCTGCAGTTCCTTTTTTACATTTGTGTTTTTATCTTTTGACACAATTACACATTCTCAAAAGACACATTAAAATAAAAATCACCCATTTAAATATAAAATTGTTTTTGTTTTTTTACAATATATTCTTGCTTGAAAGTGGTGAACAAACTTAAAATAAATGTGTTTCAATATATTGAGCAATAAACTAATCATTTTTCATAAATATGTTAAGCACATTTTTTGACTATTGTTTTGTTGTTCATGCCTAGGTTTATAATCTGAAACAAACTCAGGAGCAATACATTATTACTGCACTAGGACACTTTCTAAATGTTATATTTTGTAGAAAACACTGATCAGTTCCCTAGATGCAACAGATGTGTGCAATAATGCAGTAGGACACTCAAAACATAGTAAATGCTGCATTCGGATGTATTTAATACTCTAGATAGAGCAAGTATGTGTTATAATATAGTGTGACTCTTAGTATGTCTTATGGTGAATCTAACAGTGCACAATATCATAGAGATAGCATGTGTGTAATTTACTAATGGATATATACTAAATCAGTAACTGTTCAATATGTTAGATAGAACAGTGTAAAACTTGGTAAGGTGTACCTGCTTAATCTGTCGGTGTTCTTTACCCTAAATACAGCAGCTTTCTGTAAATTCGGTCTATTCTACTTTTAACTAGAATGATCAGTCACCACAATACCACATTTACTCATAACCGTATATTTGCTTTTTGCTTTATTGAACAAGTTGTAAACTTTCATTCTTTTTAGTTTTTACGGACGTTAACCATCCATCTGAACAAATACTAAACTTTGAATTATTTACTTGCAGAAAATATGAAAAAATTACATTCAAAACAAGGCTTTCCAAAGTGTTCTAAAGTAATAAAAATGTATATCCTACTATAACTAGAATGTTAGTCACCACAATACCACATTTACTCATAACACAAATTAGACACAAGACCATCAGAAGTGTGGGAAAGAGTGTCGTCGGTCATCATTGTTCTAACATATGAAAAAAAATTAATATTTCTATGTTTCTCCAGCTAAGACATTTGTTTAAAAGAAAAAATTATTCTTCCCCATTGATACCATTTATTATATTCATATAAAATATTTAATCGGTGATCAACCTAGGTTATTTAATCTAACATACACAAACATGAAAGAAGTAAATAGACACCATTATTATCATTAACAAAGACTGCTGTCAGAGGGGCCTGATCAACCTAGGTTATTTTATCTAACATACACGGACATGAAGAAGTAAATAAACAAACACCCTTATTAACAATACTAATGAAGACAAATATGGTACTTTTAATAGAAATGTTACATTTTTACTCCAGGGAATGGAGAGGTAGTGCAGAGTTTTGGGGAGGCCTGAAAATAGTGGAAGGTTAACATAAAATAGTAAATTCTTTACAGTAAGGTAACATTGGCATTTTCCCTTTAATGTTATAATTAAACACTGCTTTTAATGTTATCCAGTAAAAGAGAATAGCAAATCAGTCATCATTTTTTTACATTGAAATTTAACAAGTTCTAGGCGCTTGATTGTGATAGTGCTCTCTTGGCCTCCTTATTTTAAAAGTGCTCATTATCCTACATAGAACGAGTGTTTAATTAAATAGAGTTCAATATCCTAGATAGAGCAGATGTGTTTATTATACACACCATAGCACAGGATTAAAAAAAACAAACTGATGTTCGGGGAGCAGTGAAACAGTGAAACAGTCAAAGCTGGAGGTTCGGGAAAAGATTCAGAGCTTGCAGTATATGAAAGAGTCACCCTGATGTTTAAGGAGTCGGAGCCAGCTCTTCAGGAAGTAGTCAGGTCCTAATTGTTCGAGTAGGAGTCAGAGCCTGATGTTCAGGAAAGAGTCAAGGCCTGGAGTTCAACCCGAATGGTATATTACGGAGTCTGAGTAGAATGGTTTAGGAAGGGTCCCCATTGTTAGCACTATTATTTATATTCATATAAAATAATGTCTCGATCGGTGAATTTAAAAGAAAAAATTATTCTTCCCCATTGATACCATTTATTATATTCATATAAAATATTTAATCGGTGATCAACCTAGGTTATTTAATCTAACATACACAAACATGAAAGAAGTAAATAGACACCATTATTATCATTAACAAAGACTGCTGTCAGAGGGGCCTGATTGACCTAGGTTATTTTATCTAACATACACGGACATGAAGAAGTAAATAAACAAACACCCTTATTAACATTAATAATGAAGACAAATATGGTACTTTTAATAGAAATATTACATTTTTACTCAAGGGAATGGAGAGGTAGTGCAGAGTTTTGGGGAGGCCGGAGATAGTGTAGCCAGGGTGAATTGGCAACCATGTACGTGACATCTTTTACTCCTGGCAACTGTGGAAGGAGGGCGACTGGAGAAGTGATCCCCGTGCAACGCCAATAGGTACGTATATAGTATGCGCACCGGGGCTGTAATAGGTACGTATATAGCATGTGAACAGGGATGGTGATAAGTAAGTACATACCATGCGCACCTGGGCGACAATAGATACGGATTTAGCATTCACACCAGAGTGGCGATAGGTACTTATATATTATGTACCTATATAGAAGGCACAGACAGAGGTGGTACTTTTTATAGAAATATGTCATACTTTTGCCCTGGCCAACGTAAGAGGAATGGTGGAGAAGAAACAGCTTTCGCAAAAGGCAAAATGAGAAAGTAGCTGTGAAATTGGGCGACCAGAGAAGAGAAAAGTAGAAAGATAAAGAGACGGCTATAGAGAAAGGGAGAGAAATAGAAGTTTGAATATAAAGATGTTACACACGCGATTTTTCTTCTATTCTATAACCTGAGCAACGCCGGGTAGCCCTGCTAGTATATATATAATATAATAATATATATATAATATAATATATAATATAATATAATATATATATATATATATATAATATAATATATATATAATATAATATATATAATATAATATATATATATAATATAATATATATATATAATCTATTATATAAACGTCACCTGTCTGTATGTATGTATGTATGTATGTATGTATGTATGTATGTATGTATGTTGGTCTTCTCCTCCGATACTACCCAACAGACACTTACGCAGATGACATTATTAAAACCAGCCAGCCCCCAGACGTGCTATCTCTGAAAATTGGGGGGAAACGTTCATATTTTCGTATAGAAATGGCTCGAAACGTTGAGGGGGGGGATGTTTTAAAAAATCAAGACATAGTACAAAAACGATTTGCGCATGCGTGAAATATATGTCACTTCCTCAATAAGACCATTTTGAACGCGCCAAATATGAAAAACGTAAGTTTACGTACTTTTTTTATTTGTTTCTGTAATCAACAATTATAAACAACTTAATTTTTATTTAAACAAAAAAATTCGCTAATATTATTTGTTTATTAAACGTATCGTAAAAAATATATATATATATGAGTTTATTATGCATTCTGTCCTCGTGGGGAGGCAAGTAATAACTGACACAAAAACATTTTTGTTTAGTTTTCCAACGTGAAACGCAATATATTTTAATAAATAAACAAAAAATAACCGTACATTGGCCTCACCATCCATAATCAACAATTAAGATCGATAATTTTATTTACAAATATTTCTATAACTTAATTTTTTTGTTTATTAAACGTATCGTAAAAAAAAAAAACACGATATGACTTTATTATGCAATCTCCCTTCGTGGGGACGCAAGTAAATATTTACTTTTCACTTCGTAAGCCAACCCCAAATAAAACGGTAAAACATTTATATGTACACATCTGACTGACAATTGTTCATTCCCCCCCCCCCAAAAAAAACACAACAAATTAAAATATATTTATTTTATTCATCTAATTCAGCTCTTATCATTGTTGCTACAATACTAACGTAATAAGTTCAGAAACAAAAAAACACTTACAGATTTAGCGATTGTTATTCTATTATTTATTCTTTCTTCGTAGCATTTTCACGTTAGCAAACAGTTTAATTTATTTTGCACAAAGAATACACATCAAACATATGATATTATAATACATACTAAACAATATTCCAAATAACTTTTATATTTCGTAGGGGGGGGGATTCAGTTTACACGTATTTTTCAATTTTTTTCATTACTTTACATAACAGACACGAGATTACATAATAAAAAATTAAAATAATTATACTCTAACATATAAGATACAATTTTTTTAACGTTTTCCTTCTGTTAAGAAATATACACCTCAAGAATCAATATATACCAATAATTATACCTTTCACTTCTTTTATAAACAAACAAATATGTGACTTCTACACTATTTGGACCGGACTGATTAGTTTATACTAAGCAAATACTTTTTACAATTGGGATTTCAATTATCCTTTCATTTTTTTTTTTTTTAAACAAATCTGTGACTTCTATACTATTTGGTAGAATTCGTTCGTAAACTAAGCAAATACTTTTTACAAATGGGATTTCCATTAACGACTATTAGAAAAAAATATTCAAAAAACGACATCCTTGAATTTTATTGTAATAAATACGCGTGGACATGTATTCAATTTACACGGATTTTCTATTTTCGTCATCATTACACGTAACGGACATCGACTACCTATTAACTAAGCCGACGTAATCAAATACGAATTTGTAAACGTCGCTAATTAAATATGATATACTTCTACAAAAAACAAAATGAATAATTCCGATATTTCATATTATAATAATTTAAAAAAAAAAAACACCTAACAATTAATATAAAGATTTACATTTTACTTATTTACATGAAGTTAAAACAACTGTTACTTATACAGAATTTGAACTTTCTTAGAATCGTTTTAAACGATCACTATTGACTAATCACTAACTACTCATTTCATTGATAAATTTTCACTTCAGAAATTTCTGTTGCCTACTTTCAGAAACTTTTCATTCATACAATAAGATAAATCGATGACTTTACATTCAGTTTGGCACTTCCGGTTGACTCGGTGGAATGAATGGAACTCTTCAATTATTAAGTCCAAGTGACGTTTGAAATGCAGAACTACCCTTACTTATTACAATAAAAAATGTTCCCCCACCCACCCCCACCTAAATATATAAGACAGCGACTACATAATAACGTGCCACCCATTATAAATAATATTACAATATTTTTATAAATAATATTACAATATTTTTAAGTATAAAAACTCATCCGACATAATCAAATATGAATTCGTAAACGTCGATAATAAAATATGATACACTTCTTTTTAAGGCATTAGAACTTTACACGATAAAAAAACAATTGACAAATTCAGATATTTTCCATTATAATAAATTTACAAAAAAAACATTAAACTCACAAAAAAAAATTAAAAAAACAATTGCTGAAATTTTTTAATAAACACTTACTCTGTCTGTGATAAGGGGGCCTTTTAAAATTAAAGAAGCCTACAGAGCCACATTAAAATCACCCCCCCCCCCCAAACTGCTGCCCTTATATTAAATACATTTTCTTCTTTTTTCAACATACACTAATTGACATTAATTTAGACTTAGATTTACCCGTGAGGCGGTGGCAAGCGACATGTTGTCGATAGTGTTCACCACTCGACTACAACAATATTTCTGTTTCGCACTTACTACAATAACTTCCAGTAGTATTTACTGACCAACACCTCAGATTTGTTTGCCTTTCAAGCTCCAAACGGAAACAGAATTTACGTGCTTTAAATAGTAATTAATGCCCCCCTTCATTTGCCCAATTGATACACATCAGAAACATATTACATACAATAACATATCCTTTGGACTTTTAACACAATACATGATTCAGATCAAAATTGGTTTAATTTCTTGCAAATCAGACGTGACTAACCTGCCACATTTTCAAGATTTTCATAGCAAGAGTTTTCCATCTAAAGCTAGGTATCCTTATCCAACTCCTAACGAAAGGAAACATTTTAGGAGTGGTCATAGCATACATGTACACTGTTGAGTGGCAGAAAAGAGGATTGCCACATGCTCATTGTCTGGTTTGGCTTCAACAAAAATTGAGATCCTCTGACATAGATTCAGTTATCAGTGCAGAAATTCCGGATCCAGTGGCAGATCCGCTTTTACATGATATCATTAGGCACCATATGATTCATGGACCATGTGGAAACATAAACAGATGTTCACTCTGTCTCAAAGATGGACACTACAGTAAGAGATATCCCAGACACTTCTTGAGTGAAACTCAATCGGATACAAATGGCTACCCACAATATCGACTATCTCCTTTAGCTGGAGGTTTTGAGACGACAGTTACCCTACCTGGCAACATAACGGTTCCTGTAGACAACCGATGGGTTGTACCACATAATAAACTGCTTTGTAAGATTTTTGATGCACATATCAATGTTGAATACTGCAACAGCGTGAAATCAATAAAATACATTTGTAAATATGTAAATAAAGGTAGTGATCAAGCTATCTTCACAATTGAAAGTAATGCTCATGATGAAGTTAAGAGATACGAAACAGGACGTTACATATCAACCAATGAAGCCATTTGGAGAATACTTAACTTTCACATACATGTACATCATCCCCCAGTTATTCACCTATCAGTTACTCTAGAAAATGGACAGCGGATATACTTTACTGAAAGTACTGCAGCAGATAGAGTTGCAAATCCACCTACAACCACTCTAACAGCTTTCTTCAAATTGTGTCAAACAGATTTTTTTGCACGTACACTTTTTTACTCGGAAGTTCCACTTTATTATACCTGGGACAGTAAAACTAAGCTCTTCAAGCGACCACTGAACTGTGTAGAACACAATAAAAATTCCAATATTCATTGTCACCATGTTCTATTTCAGTAAGTAACCAATTTCAAACTCATC
Organism: Sepiola atlantica; assembly: GCA_963556195.1. Taxonomy (NCBI): domain Eukaryota; kingdom Metazoa; phylum Mollusca; class Cephalopoda; order Sepiida; family Sepiolidae; genus Sepiola; species Sepiola atlantica. Next base: position 49,498,284 of record OY744544.1, read on the forward strand.
AAGAGTTTTCAGAATTCTAATTTCATTTTAACTACATTTTGTTTATACAAATTACCAATTCTAAAATGACAACTCTCCCAGAGTTTAGAATAATTAAATAATGAATGATGCCCCCCCCCCCGAGTTGAGAATAATTAGAAAATGAATGACACATCCACCAGAGTTGAGAATGACTTAAAAATGAATGACACATCTCCAGAGTTGAGAATAACTAAAAATGAATGACAGTTGAGAATTGACTAAAAGAACATGGTTTTGGTTGCTTAACATCCAAACATGCCTCCCAAAATTCAACCTCTGGTCCCCGTTCTGGGAGGTGGTAACAGGGTAAAACAGTGTAAATGCTTAGGAGGTTATGGATGCAACTTTACACCAGTTCTTATAGCCCGTTTCACTCTGTATAACCCTGGCTAACGAGGCTCTGGTAATGTATTCTTCAACTATTTTGTTTCAAACAAGTATTTTTATTTGCTTGCTATTTATTCTATTAGTTTATCGATGTTACATTCAATAAACAGCATGTGTATCATTCTATTAACTATGCAACACCATATAAATACTGCTACATGATATAAACCAAACCATGCACACAGATGAAGCAAGGGAGACAGTCGAAGAGAGAGGGGAAAACGGTCATTATCAGAGAAAATATTTTTGTTTACTTTTTTGGTGCACATTCTTTTTTTTATAATTATTTTCACTTTCTAACTAAATGTTTGAAAACTATTAGCATTGAAACTTAGTGAAAACAATGGCACTTTGGTGAGAAGTGAAATGACTGTATAGTCCCATTGAGACTCCCTCGTGAATATAGTAAGGCACCTCACCCAACAGGCAATAGTAAATACATCTCCTATTAGAAAGTTACACAAAGGAAAACGTCAACACAAATTTACACTAGAGTATTGATTTACTCCTCTCCAGGAGTTAGGCACAAGGCCAGTTTTTATCTTACTCCCACAAGTCTGGTTGGGAAAGTGGGGTTTAAAAATTGCCTGGGCAGCCCTGTCGGCATTCCCCGGTAGGGGCGCCTCAGGCAGTAAGCAATAAACTTACTCCTCCCCAAAGAGGGGAGGCAAAGCCTGGGAAGGTGGACCTCCTAGAACTGCACAGGACAGACCCATAGACCGGCGTAAATCAAGCCCCGAAGGCCAGACGATACCAGTTTATCGGGTGCAGTATCCATCGGAACAGATACTACACTTTGATCTTAGCCAAAAGGCGTTATTTAACCCCTACCCACAATAGGAATATGTGACACAAGGTCGGAAAGTGGGATTTGAAAAGCCAGCGCTCGAGAGGGTGAGCACTCTGGCCATTAAAAATTTCCTGGGCAGCCCCGTCGGCATTCCCCGGTAGGGGCGCCTCAGGCAGTAAGCAATTAACTTACTCCTCCCCAAAGAGGGGAGGTAAAACCTGGGAGGGTGGACCTCTTAGAACTGCACAGGACAGATCAGACCCAAAGATCACTGATCATCACAAACGAAGGACTCTGTTCTTGCAATAATAACTACGTCATAGCTCTCATGTTTTTAATTATCTATTCCTCAAAATCATAAAAGAAAGAACATTCTTTGGGGTGGATTCTTGATGATAGCAAGTCACTAATAAGAACTTAACACAAACATTTCAGTACTTTCATATTTTGAGTTTTAAAAAGTGATTATTAATGATGTACATTTTTAGCCACATCATTTTGATTACTGTACTAATTCAATTGAATAATATATTTTCTAATTTTATCTTCCATTTCAGACAATTTGGTTGTTTTTCCCAATTACATCTTTCATTTAAGTGAATTTGCCTACTTAGTTTCATTAACCACACAATCAACCTGGAGATTTCGATGATGACAATGTAGCTTGAAATTTATTTTTATATTCTTTTATATAAAATGAAGACTATAGCAAAAATCTTATTACAAATAATCAAAATGAGGACGGTTAAAAAAACGTTTTATTACTAAAACATCACGGTTGAACAATGTGTTTCTGTGATTGATATCATTAAGTGCTGCAGTTCCTTTTGTAAATTTGTGTTTTTATCTTTTGACACAATTACACATTCTCAAAAGACACATTAAAATAAAAATCACCCATTTAAATATAAAATTGTTTTTGTTTTTTTTTCATTATATTCTTGCTTGAAAGTGGTGAACAAACTTAAAATAAATGTGTTTCAATATATTGAGCAATAAACTAATCATTTTTCATAAATATGTTAAGCACATTTTTTGACTATTGTTTTGTTGTTCATGCCTAGGTTTATAATCTGAAACAAACTCAGGAGCAATAAATTATTACTGCACTAGGACACTTTCTAAATGTTATATTTTGTAGAAAACACTGATCAGTTCCCTAGATGCAACAGATGTGTGCAATAATGCAGTAGGACACTCAAAATATAGTAAATGCTGCATTCGGATGTACTTAATACTCTAGATAGAGCAAGTATGTGTTAGAATATAGTGTGACTCTTAGTATGTCTTATGGTGAATCTAACAGTGCACAATATCATAGAGATAGCATGTGTGTAATTTACTAATGGATATATACTAAATCAGTAACTGTTCAATATGTTAGATAGAACAGTGTAACACTTGGTAAGGTGTACCTGCTTAATCTGTCGGTGTTCTTTATCCTAAATACAGCAGTTTTCTGTAAATTCGGTCTATTCTACTTTTAACTAGAATGATCAGTCACCACAATACCACATTTACTCATAACCTTATATTTGCTTTTTGCTTTATTGAACAAGTTGTAAACTTTCATTCTTTTTAGTTTTTACGGACGTTAACCAAACACTTAGACTGGTACCGACTTCAGTTACCAATTAAGGGTTGTAGCATCCATCTGAACAAATACTAAACTTTGAATTATTTACTTGCAGAAAATATGAAAAAATTACATTCAAAACAAGGCTTTCAAAAGTGTTCTAAAGTAATAAAAATGTATATCCTACTATAACTAGAATGTTAGTCACCACAATACCACATTTACTCATAACACAAATTAGACACAAGACCATCAGAAGTGTGGGAAAGAGTGTCGTCGGTCATCATTGTTCTAACATATGAAAAAAAATTAATATTTCTATGTTTCCCCAGCTAAGACATTTGTTGCTGAGCAAGGTTAGTGGAAGGTTAACATAAAATAGTAAATTCTTTACAGTAAGGTAACATTGGCATTTTCCCTTTAATGTTATCAATAATTAAACACTGCTTTTAATGTTATCCAGTAAAAGAGAATAGCAAATCAGTCAGCATTTTTTTACATTGAAATTTAACAAGTTCTAGGCGCTTGATTGTGATAGTGCTCTCTTGGCCTCCTTATTTTAAAAGTGCTCATTATCCTACATAGAACGAGTGTTTAATTAAATAGAGTTCAATATCCTAGATAGAGCAGGTGTGTTTATTATACACACCATAGCACAGGATTAAAAAAAAAAAAATGATGTTCGGGAAGCAGTCAAACAGTGAAACAGTCAAAGCTGGAGGTTCGGGAAAAGATTCAGAGCTTGCAGTATATGAAAGAGTCACCCTGATGATTAAGGAGTCGGAGCCAGCTCTTCAGGAAGTAGTCAGGTCCTAATTGTTCGGGTAGGAGTCAGAGCCTGATGTTCAGGAAAGAGTCAAGGTCTGGAGTTCAACCCGAATTACGGAGTCTGAGTAGAATGGTTTAGGAAGGGTCCCCATTGTTAGCACTATTATTTATATTCATATAAAATAATGTCTCGATCGGTGAATTTAAAAGAAAAAATTATTCTTCCCCATTGATACCATTTATTATATTCATATAAAATATTTAATCGGTGATCAACTTAGGTTATATAATCTAACGTACACAAACATGAAAGAAGTAAATAGACACCATTATTATCATAAACAAAGACTGCTGTCAGAGGGGCCCGATCGACCTAGGTTATTTTATCTAACATACACGGACATGAAGAAGTAAATAAACAAACACCCTTATTAACATTAATAATGAAGACAAATATGGTACTTTTAATAGAAATGTTACATTTTTACTCCAGGGAATGGAGAGGTAGTGCAGAGTTTAGGGGAGGCCAGTGATAGTGTAGCCAGGGTGAATTGGCAACCATGTACGTGACATCTTTTACTCCTGGCAACTGTGGAAGGAGGGCGACTGGAGAAGTGATCCCCTGTGCAACGCCAATAGGTACGTATATAGTATGCGCACCGGGGCTGTAATAGGTACGTATATAGCATGTGAACAGGGATGGCGATAAGTACGTACATACCATGCGCACCTGGGCGACAATAGATACGGATTTAGCATTCACACCAGAGTGGCGATAGGTACTTATATATTATGTACCTATATAGAAGGCACAGACAGAGGTGGTACTTTTTATAGAAATATGTCATACTTTTGCCCTGGCCAACGTAAGAGGAATGGTGGAGAAGAAACAGCTTTCGCAAAAGGCAAAATGAGAAAGTAGCTGTGAAATTGGGCGACCAGAGAAGAGAAAAGTAGAAAGATAAAGAGACGGCTATAGAGAAAGGGAGAGAAATCGAAGTTTGAATATAAAGATGTTGAATATAAAGATGTTACACACGTGATTTTTCTTCTATTCAATAACCTGAGCAACGCCGGGTAGCCCTGTCATCATGTTCTTTTTCAGTAAGTCACCAATTTCAAACTCCTCAAGAGTTTTCAGAATTCTAAATTCATTTTTACTCCGAAAATGATCTAAAGTCTAAATCAGTAAGAATCTAAAATCAACGAATAAACAAAACAAAATTGACAACTGAAATGTGTAAAACACAATAAAAATTCCAATATTCATTGTCACCATGTTCTATTTCAGTAAGTCACCAATTTGAAACTCCTCAAGAGTTTTCAGAATTCTAAATTCATTTTAACTACATTTTTTTATACAAATTACCAATTCTAAAATGACAACTCTCCCAGAGTTTAGAATAATTAAATAATGAATGATGCCCCCCCCCCTGAGTTGAGAATAATTAGAAAATGAATGACACATCTACCAGAGTTGAGAATGACTTAAAAATGAATGACACCTCTCCAGAGTTGAGAATAACTTAAAAATGAATGACAGTTGAGAGTTGACTAAAAGAACATGGTTTTGGTTGCTTAACATCCAAACATGCCTCCCAAAATTCAACCTCTGGTCCCTGTTCTGGGAGGTGGTAACAGGGTAAAACAGTGTAAATGCTTAGAAGGTTATGGATGTAACTTTACACCAGTTCTTATAGCCCGTTTCACTCTGTATAACCCTGGCTAACGAGGCTCTGGTAATGTATTCTTCAACTATTTTGTTTCAAACAAGTATTTTTATTTGCTTGCTATTTATTCTATTAGTTTGTCGATGTTACATTCAATAAACAGCATGTGTATTATTCTATTAACTATGCAACACCATATAAATACTGCCACATGATATAAACCAAACCATGCACACAAATGAAGCAAGGGAGACAGTCGGACAGATAGGGGAAAACAGTCATTATTAGAGAAAATATTTTTGTTTACTTTTTTGGTGCACATTCTTTTTTTTATAATTATTTTCACTTTCTAACTAAATGTTTGAAAACTATTAGCACTGAAACTTAGTGAAAACAATGGCACTTTGGTGAGAAGTGAAATGACTGTATAGTCCCATTGAGACTCCCTCGTGAATATAGTAAGGCACCTCACCCAACAGGCAATAGTAAATACATCTCCTATTAGAAAGTTACACAAAGGAAAACGTCAACACAAATTTACACTAGAGTATTGATTTACTCCTCTCCAGGAGTTAGGCACAAGGTCAGTTTTTATTTTACTCCCACAAGTCGGGTTGGGAAAGTGGGGTTTAAAAATTGCCTGGGCAGCCCAGTCGGCATTCCCCGGTAGAGGCGCTTCAGGCAGTAAGCAATAAACTTACTCCTCCCCAAAGAGGGGAGGCAAAGCCTGGGAAGGTGGACCTCCTAGAACTGCACAGGACAGACCCATAGACCGGCGTAAATCAAGCCCCGAAGGCCAAGACGATACCAGTTTATGGGGTGCAGTATCCATGGAACAGATACTACACTTTGATCTTAGCCAAAAGGCGTTATTTAACCCCTACCCACAATAGGAATATGTGACACAAGGTCGGAAAGTGGGATTTGAAAAGCCAGCGCTCAGGAAGGTGAGCACTCTGGCCATTAAAAATTTCCTGGGCAGCCCCGTCGGCATTCCCCGGTAGGGGCGCCTCAGGCAGTAAGCAATTAACTTACTCCTCCCCAAAGAGGGGAGGTAAAGCCTGAGAGGGTGGACCTCCTAGAACTGCACAGGACAGATCAGACCAACAGACCGGCGGAAACCAAGCCCCGAAGGCCAAGACAATACCGATCTATGAAGTGCAGTATCCATCGGAACAGATACTACACTTTGATCTTAGCCAAAAGGCGTTATTTAATCCCCACCCACAATAGGAATATGTGACACAAGGTCTGAAAGTGGGATTTGAAAAGCCAGCGCTCGAGAAGGTGAGCACTCTGGCCATTACAAATTTCCTGGGCAGCCCTGTCGACATTCCCTGACAGGGGCGCCTCAGGCAGCAAGCAATTAACTTACTCCTTCTCAAAGAGGGGAGGTAAAGCCTGGGAGGGTGGACCTCTTAGAACTGCACAGGACAGATCAGACTCACAGACCGGCGGAAACCAAGCCCCGAAGGCCAAGACAACACCGATCCATGAAGTGCAGCACCCATCGGAAAGATACCACACTTTGATCTTAGCCAAAAGGCCAAGCTATTTTACTACTAAACAATATCTTAGTTCTGTTTCAGTTTGGAATTGCTTAACAGCCTGAGACCCCCCAGTACCAGAAAATCTCAATTGAAGCAGCCTTTTTCAATAGAGTACAGCATTTGTTCTTTGTAATTTTATATCTTTTACTACAAAACTATCTATTTTTAAACAAACTGCATTTTATCCTTTTCTATTCACAATTCAGAACACCTTTGAAATAGATTCCTTTATGTTCTATATATTTGATGCTTTCTTTCCTTCAGATTTGATTATCAGAGTCCGGCTATACCACAATTTGAATTAAGAGAAATTCAGACTACCCATTACTTTATGCATGGATTAATAGACACTATTTATTCTTATAAACACAGGACTCACTGCTTCAGTTATTTTTTTTGTGAGTGTGTAATCTCTATGAACAATTTCTTTTTACTACATGACTTTAGTTTGATGTATGATTAGTAAAAAAAAAAAAGAAGATCACTGATCATCACAAACGAAGGACTCTGTTCTTGCAATAATAACTATGTCATAGCTCTCATGTTTATAATTATCTATTCCTCAAAATCATAAAAGAAAGAACATTCTTTGGGGTGAATTCTTGATGATAGCAAGTCACTAATAAGAACTTAACACAAACATTTCAGTACTTTCATATTTTGAGTTTTAAAAAGTGATTATTAATGATGTACATTTTTAGCCACATCATTTTGATTACTGTACTCATTCATTTGAATAATATATTTTCTAATTTCATCTTCCATTTCAGACAATTTGGTTGTTTTTCTCAATTACATCTTTCATTTAAGTGAATTTGCCTACTTAGTTTCATTAACCACACAATCAACCTGGAGATTTCGATGATGACAATGTAGGTTGAAATTTATTTTTATATTCTTTTATATAAAATGAAGACTATAGCAAAAATCTTATTACAAATAATCAAAATGAGGACGGTTAAAAAAACGTTTTATTACTAAAACATCACGGTTGAACAATGTGTTTCTGTGATTGATATCATTAAGTGCTGCAGTTCCTTTTTTAAATTTGTGTTTTTATCTTTTGACACAATTACACATTCTCAAAAGACACATTAAAATAAAAATCACCCATTTAAATATAAAATTGTTTTTGTTTTTTTTTCATTATATTCTTGCTTGAAAGTGGTGAACAAACTTAAAATAAATGTGTTTCAATATATTGAGCAATAAACTAATCATTTTTCATAAATATGTTAAGCACATTTTTTTACTATTGTTTTGTTGTTCATGCCTAGGTTTATAATCCGAAACAAACTCAGGAGCAATATATTATTACTGCACTAGTAGACTTTCTAAATGTTATATTTTGTAGAAAACACTGATCAGTTCCCTAGATGCAACAGATGTGTGCAATAATGCAGTAGGAAACGCAAAACATAGTAAATGCTGCATTCGGATGTACTTAATACTCTAGATAGAGCAAGTATGTGTTATAATATAGTGTGACTCTTAGTATGTCTTATGGTGAATCTAACAGTGCACAATATCATAGAGATAGCATGTGTGTAATTTACTAATGGATATATACTAAATCAGTAACTGTTCAATATGTTAGATAGAACAGTGTAACACTTGGTAAGGTGTACCTGCTTAATCTGTCGGTGTTCTTTACCCTAAATACAGCAGCTTTCTATAAATTCGGTCTATTCTACTTTTAACTAGAATGATCAGTCACCACAATACCACATTTACTCATAACCTTATATTTGCTTTTTGCTTTATTGAACAAGTTGTAAACTTTCATTCTTTTTAGTTTTTATGGACGTTAACCAAACACTTAGACTGGTACCGACTTCAGTTACCAATTAAGGGTTGTAGCATCCATCTGAACAAATACTAAACTTTGAATTATTTACTTGCAGAAAATATGAAAAAATTACATTCAAAACAAGGCTTTCAAAAGTGTTCTAAAGTAATAAAAATGTATATCCTACTATAACTAGAATGTTAGTCACCACAATACCACATTTACTCATAACACAAATTAGACACAAGACCATCAGAAGTGTGGGAAAGAGTGTCGTCGGTCATCATTGTTCTAACATATGAAAAAAAATTAATATTTCTATGTTTCCCCAGCTAAGACATTTGTTGCTGAGCAAGGTTAGTTGAAGGTTAACATAAAATAGTAAATTCTTTACAGTAAGGTAACATTGGCATTTTCCCTTTAATGTTATCAATAATTAAACACTGCTTTTAATGTTATCCAGTAAAAGAGAATAGCAAATCAGTCAGCATTTTTTTACATTGAAATTTATCAAGTTCTAGGCGCTTGATTGTGATAGTGCTCTCTTGGCCTCCTTATTTTAAAAGTGCTCATTATCCTACATAGAACGAGTGTTTAATTAAATATAGTGCAATATCCTAGATAGAGCAGATGTGTTTATTATACACACCATAGCACAGGATTAAAAAAAACAAACTGATGTTCGGGGAGCAGTCAAACAGTGAAACAGTCAAAGCTGGAGGTTCGGGAAAAGATTCAGAGCTTGCAGTATATGAAAGATTCACCCTGATGTTTAAGGAGTCGGAGCCAGCTCTTCAGGAAGTAGTCAGGTCCTAATTGTTCGGGTAGGAGTCAGAGCCTGATGTTCAGGAAAGAGTCAAGGCCTGGAGTTCAACCCGAATGGTATATTACGGAGTCTGAGTAGAATGGTTTAGGAAGGGTCCCCATGTTAGCACTATTATTTATATTCATATAAAATAATGTTTCGATCGGTGAATTTAAAAGAAAAAATTATTCTTCCCCATTGATACCATTTATTATATTCATATAAAATATTTAATCGGTGGTCAACCTAGGTTATTTAATCTAACGTACACAAACATGAAAGAAGTAAATAGACACCATTATTATCATAAACAAAGACTGCTGTCAGAGGGGCCTGATCGACCTAGGTTATTTTATCTAACATACACGGACATGAAGAAGTAAATAAACAAACACCCTTATTAACATTAATAATGAAGACAAATATGGTACTTTTTATAGAAATTTTACATTTTACTCCAGGGAATGGAGAGGTAGTGCAGAGTTTAGGGGAGGCCGGTGATAGTGTAGCCAGGGTGAATTGGCAACCATGTACGTGACATCTTTTACTCCTGGCAACTGTGGAAGGAGGGCGACTGGAGAAGTGATCCCCGTGCAACGCCAATAGGTACTTATATAGTATGCGCACCGGGGCTGTAATAGGTACGTATATAGCATGTGAACAGGGATGGCGATAAGTAAGTACATACCATGCGCACCTGGGCGACAATAGATACGGATTTAGCATTCACACCAGAGTGGCGATAGGTACTTATATATTATGTACCTATATAGAAGGCACAGACAGAGGTGGTACTTTTTATAGAAATATGTCATACTTTTGCCCTGGCCAACGTAAGAGGAATGGTGGAGAAGAAACAGCTTTCGCAAAAGGCAAAATGAGAAAGTAGTTGTTAAATTGGGCGACCAGAGAAGAGAAAAGTAGAAAGATAAAGAGACGGCTATAAAGAAAGGGAGAGAAATAGAAGTTTGAATATAAAGATGTTACACACGCAATTTTTCTTCTATTCTATAACCTGAGCAACGCCGGGTAGCCCTGCTAGTCTATTATATAAACGTCACCTGTCTGTATGTATGTATGTATGTATGTAAAGCTTCTCCTCCGAAAGTACCCAACAAACGGTCACACGGGTGACATCATTCCGATCGACCAGCCCAGGCGCGTGTAATATCTTAGAACCGGAAAAAAAATTGACTCTTCCGGGGTCGACTGAGCACTTTTCTCCAATGGGGGGGATGGCTTTTAACTCCATTTTTCAACGTTGTTTAGTACTAATTTAAGAATAAATCAATGCTATCATGTATAATTCGAAAAATAATGCAAAGTCACGGTAAACCAGAAATGACGTCAGAGAGTGGCAGGAAGAAATTCACTCACACTACAACCATTTTTTCCTTTCTTTCTTTTTTCCCTCTCACTCCCACACTTTCTTAATTATTAATAGACGCTAATATTCCTCCTCCCTCCCTTCCTATGGCCGTTCTGTTATCATGATAGGCATTACCTCCTCCTTTCAGGCCAAATTGTGTGTGTGTGTGTGTGGGGGGGGGGGGGGGGTCGGCATTCGCCGGTGTGAGCGCATCAGACAAAATTTGGGGTAGAGGCGAGTATCGGTATTCGCCGGTGGGACGCCTCAGGCCAAATTTGGGGAGGGGGAGTGTCGGCATTCGCCGGTGGGTCGCCTCAGGCGAAATTTAGGAGTGGGGGAGAGTCGGCATTCGCCGGTGTGAGCGCCTCAAGCGAAATTTAGGGGCGGGGGAGTGTCGACATTCGCCGGTGTGAGCGCTTCAGGCCAAATCTGGGGAGGAGGAATGTCGGCATTCGCCGGTATGAGCGCCTCAGGCCAAATCTGGGGAGTGTCAGCATTCGGCGGTGGGGAGCCTCAGGCCAAATTTGGGGAGGGGGAGTGTCAGCATTCGCCGGTGGGGCGCCTCAGGCGAAATCTTGGGATGGGGAATGTTGGCATTCGCCGGTGTGAGCGCCTCAGGCGAAATTTGGGGGAGGGGGAGTGTCGGCATTCGGCAGTAGGGCGCCTCAGGCCAAATTTGGGGAGGGGGAATGTCGGCATTCGCCGGTATGAGCGCCTCGGGTCAAATTTTGGGAGGGGGGAGTGTCGGCATTTGCCGATGTGAGCGCCTCAGGCCAAATTTTGGGGAGGGGAGTATTCGTCAGTGAGAGAGAGATCCCGACCGTGGGAGCGTATCAGCCTGTACTTTAGGGGAGAGGAAGGTCGCCACAGGAAAAGGGATTAAAAAATAAAATGATAATCTGATTTTAGATTCGACATTGTAAGATCGACACCTATCGGATAGGACTAGATAATACACTTGATCTCAAGGCAATAAAATGCCGAAACAGGTACTACACTTTGATCTTAGCCTAAAGGCCAAGAAAGCGCCCGAAATTCAAAATGTTTATGTATTTACTGGAGTATTTATAACCAATATACAACAGTACAGCGGTCTATCCACTAGACACTGTTCAAATTACATTAATGAATTAACAAGTAATAATAACTATGATTTTCTGTAAACAAACTTTGTATAATACTATTTAACAAATTCTTACATGAGTTTTGATGATCAACAAAGAATTTTAGACTCCCTATGCCGTTTTTCTCTAATTCAACATAGCTTTTATACGCCATTTTTTAAACCGAAAATGACATTAATGTAGTATCTGTTTAGTATTAGTGTAGTATCTTTTTTGATTTACGATGGATACCCATCGTGCACCCCATGGACTGGTATCGTCTTGGCCTTCGGGGCTTCAGTCCACCGGTCTATGGGTCTGTCCTGTTCAGTTCTAGGAGGTGCACCCTCCAAGGCTTTGCCTCCCCTCTTTGGGGAGGATTAAGTTTATTGCTTACTGCCTGAAGCGCCCTACCGGGTAATCCCGACAGAGCTGCCCAGGAAATTTTTAATGGCCAGAGTGCTCACTTTCTCGGGCGCTGGCTTTTCAAACTACCACTTGAAATTATTTGTTAGAGGATAGCTAAGGAAGAACGATAACTCACGTTTAAAAACACAATTTAGCTTTTTACAACAAGGTTAGAGAATATACATAACATATAAAAGTGTATTCTTATGTAGAATTAACAGAGTAAGATGATGAGAGTATCCCCGAATCTATAAACCCAATCCTTAGGGGTCCATGGGGCATATTTAATCGGGGGGGGGGGCGTTTCAGTTATTTTTCATTATATTTTATAGTAATTTGAAATTGCTGAGTTATATTGTAATTTAATTACGCAATACCTCAAGTTCATAAAACAATTCATCATTTTTAATGAAATTTATTTGTTAGAGGATAGCTAAGGAAGAACGATAACCCACGTTTAAAAATATAATTTAGGTTTTTAAAACAAGGTTAGAGAATATACATAACATATAAAAGTGTATTCTCATGTAAAATTAACAGAGTAAGATGATGAGAGTATTCCCGAAACTATAAACCCAATCCTTAGGGGTCCATGGGGCATATTTCATCGGGGGGGGGGGGGGCTTTTCAGTTATTTTTCATTATATTTTATAGTAATGAATGCTATGAATAAATACATTGTATATTTTAACCTGTCACAATTTGTGGTTGTTATCTTTGTGACCCTTAGCACGGGTCTACAACAGTTTCATTGTTGGGTCACTACGATTTATGGTTAGGTCACTACGTTTTATTGTTGGCTCACCACTTTTTATTGCTGGGTCACCACTTCTTATTGCTGGGTCACCACTTTTATGGTTGGTCACTACGTTTTATTGCTGGGTCACTACGCTTTATTGTTAGGTCACTACGTTTTAATGTTGGGTCACCACTTTTTATGGTTTGGTCACAACGTTTTATTGTTGGGTCACTACGTTTTATGGTTAGGTAACTACGTTTTATTGTTGAGTCACCAAGTTTTATTGTTGGGTCACCATTTTTTATGGTTGGGTCACCACTTTATATTGTTTAGTTACTACGTTGTATGGTTTGGGCCACTACGTTTTATGGTTTGGGCTACTACGTTTTATGGTTTGGGCCACTACGTTTTATGGTAAGGTCACTACATTTTATTGTTGGGTAACCACTTTTTATGGTTGGTCACTACGTTTCATGGTTTAGTCACTACGTTTTATTGCTCGGTCACCACTTTTTATTGCTGGGTCACCACTTTTTATGGTTCGGTCACTACGTTTTATGGTAAGGTCACTACGTTTTATTGCTGGGTCACCACTTTTTATTGTTGGGTCACGATCTTATTGTTGGGTCACCACGTTTTATTACTGGGTCACTACGTTTTATTGTTGGGTCACCACTTTTTATGGTTGGGTCACTACGTTTTATGGTTGGGTCACTACGATTTATGGTTAGGTCACTAGGTTTTATTGTTGGGTCACCACTTTTTATTGTTGGGTCACCACTTTTTATAGTATAATCACTATGTTTTATCGTTGGGTCACCACTTTTTATTGCTGGGTCACCACTTTTATTGTTGGGTCACAACGTTGGATCGCTACGTTTTATTGTTGGGTCACCACACTTTTTGGTTAGGTCACTACGTTTTATTGTTTGGTCACTAGTTTTATGGTTAAGTCACTACTTTTTATGGTTTAATCACTGTTTTATCGTTGGGTCACCACTTTTTATTGCTGGGTCAGCACTTTTATTGTTGGATCACCACTTTTTATGGTTGGGGCACTACATTTTATTGTTGGGTCACCACATTTTTAGGTTGGGTCACTACGTTTTATTGTTTAGTCACTACGTTTTATGATTAGGTCACTACGTTTTATTGTTGGGTCACCACTTTTTATTGTTGGGTCACTACGTTTTAATGTTGGGTCACTACGTTTTATTGTTGGGTCACTACGTTTTATTGTTGGGTCACTACGATTTATGGTTAGGTCACTACGTTTTATTGTTGGGTCACTTTTTATTTTTGGGTCACCATTTTTATGGTTGGTCACTACGTTTTATTGTTAGGTCACCACATTTTTTGGTTGGGTCACTACGTTTTATTGTTGGGTCACTACGTTTTATGGTTAGGTCACTACGTTTTATTGTTAGGTAACCACTTTTTAAGGTTGGGTCACTACGTTTTATGATTAAGTCACTACGTTTTATTGTTGGGTCACCCCTTTTTTTGGTTGGGTCATTACCTTTTATTGTTGGGTCCCTACGTTTTATTGTTGGGTCACCACTTTATTGTTGAGTCACAACTTTTTATTGTTGGGTCACTACGTTTTATTGTTGGGTCACCACATTTTTTGGTTGGGTCACTACGTTTTATTGTTTGGTCACTACGTTTTATGGTTAGGTCACTACTTTTTATGGTTTAATCACTATGTTTTGTTGGGTCACCACTGTTTATTGTTGGGTCACCACGTTTTATTGCTGGGTCACCACTTTTTTGGTAGGGTCACCACGTTTTATTGCTGGGTCACTACGTTTTATTGTTAGGTCACCACTTTTTATGGTTGGTCACTACGTTTTATTGTTGGGTCACTACGTTTTATTGTTGAGTCACTGCGATTTATGGTTAGGTCAGCACGTTTTATTGTTTGGTCACTACGTTTTATTTTTATTGCTGGGTCACTACGTTTTATTGTTTGGTCACTACGTTTTATTGTTTGGTCACTACATTTTATGGTTAGGTCACTACGTTTTATTGTTTGGTCACTACGTTTTATTGTTTGGTCACCACTTTTTATGGTTAGGTCACTACGTTTTATTGTTGGGTCACTACGTTTTATTGTTTGGTCACCACTTTTTATGGTTTGGTCACTACGTTTTATTTTTGGGTCACTACGTTTTATGGTTAGGTCACTACGTTTTATTGTTGGGTCACCAAGTTTTATTGTTGGGTCACCACTTTTTATGGTTGGGTCACCACTTTATATTGTTTAGTTACTACGTTTTATGGTTTGGGCCACTACGTTTTATGGTTAGGTCACTACGTTTTATTGTTGGGCCACCACTTTTTATGGTTGGGTCAATACGTTTCATGGTTAAGTCACTACGTTTTATTGCTGGGTCACCACTTTTTATTGCTGGGTCACCACTTTTTATTGTTGGGTCACGATTTTATTGTTGGGTCACCACGTTTTATTGCTGGGTCACTACGTTTTATTGTTGGGTCATCACTTTTTATGGTTGGGTCACTACGTTTTATGGTTGGGTCACCACATTTTTAGGTTGGGTCACTACGTTTTATGGTTAGGTCACTACGTTTTATTGTGTGGTCACCACTTTTTATTGTTGGGTCACTACGTTTTAATGTTGGGTCACTACGTTTTATTGTTGGGTCACTACGTTTTATTGTTGGGTCACTACGATTTATGGTTAGGTCACTACGTTTTATTGTTGGGTCACTTTTTATTTTTGGGTCACCATTTTTATGGTTGGTCACTACGTTTTATTGTTAGGTCACCACATTTTTTGGTTGGGTCACTACGTTTTATTGTTGGGTCACTACGTTTTATGGTTAGGTCACTACGTTTTATGGTTAGGTCACTACGTTTTATGGTTAGGTAACCACTTTTTATGGTTGAGTCACTACGTTTTATGATTAAGTCACTACGTTTTATTGTTGGGTCACCCCTTTTTTTGGTTGGGTCATTACCTTTTATTGTTAGGTTCCTACGTTTTATTGTTGGGTCACCACTTTATTGTTGGGTCACAACTTTTTATTGTTGGGTCACTACGTTTTATTGTTGGGTCACCACATTTTTTGGTTGGGTCACTACTTTTTATTGTTTGGTCACTACGTTTTATGGTTAGGTCACTACTTTTTATTGTTTAATCACTATGTTTTGTTTGGTCACCACTGTTTATTGTTGGGTCACCACGTTTTATTGCTGGGTCACCACTTTTTTGGTAGGGTCACCACGTTTTATTGTAGGGTCACTACGTTTTATTGTAAGGTCACCACTTTTTATGTTTGGTCACTACGTTTTATTGTTGGGTCACTACGTTTTATTGATGAGTCACTGCGATTTATGGTTAGGTCACTACGTTTTATTGTTTGGTCACTACGTTTTATTGTTTGGTCACTACGTTTTATGGTTAGGTCACTACGTTTTATTGTTTGGTCACTACGTTTTATTGTTTGGTCACTACGTTTTATGGTTAGGTCACTACGTTTTATTGTTTGGTCACTACGTTTTATTGTTTGGTCACCACTTTTTATGGTTAGGTCACTACGTTTTATTGTTTGGTCACTACGTTTTATTGTTTGGTCACCACTTTTTATGGTTTGGTCACTACGTTTTATTTTTGGGTCACTACGTTTTATGGTTAGGTCACTACGTTTTATTGTTGGGTCACCAAGTTTTATGGTTGGGTCACCACTTTTTATGGTTGGGTCACCACTTTATATTGTTTAGTTACTACGTTTTATGGTTTGGGCTACTACGTTTTATGGTTAGGTCACTACGTTTTATTGTTGGGTCACCACTTTTTATGGTTGGGTCAATACGTTTCATGGTTAAGTCACTACGTTTTATTGCTGGGTCACCACTTTTTATTGCTGGGTCTACACTTTTTATCGTTGGGTCACTACGTTTTATGGTTAAGTCACTACGTTTTATTGTTTGGTCACCCCTTTTTTTGGTTGGGTCATTACCTTTTATTGTTAGGTCCCTACGTTTTATTGTTGGGTCACCACTTTATTGTTGGATCACAACTTTTTATTGTTGGGTCACTACGTTTTATTGTTGGGTCACCACATTTTTTGGTTGGGTCACTACTTTTTATTGTTTGGTCACTACGTTTTATGGTTAGGTCACTACTTTTTATTGTTTAATCACTATGTTTTGTTTGGTCACCACTGTTTATTGTTGGGTCACCACGTTTTATTGCTGGGTCACCACTTTTTTGGTAGGGTCACTACGTTTTATTGTAAGGTCACCACTTTTTATGTTTGGTCACTACGTTTTATTGTTGGGTCACTACGTTTTATTGATGAGTCACTGCGATTTATGGTTAGGTCACTACGTTTTATTGTTTGGTCACTACGTTTTATTGTTTGGTCACTACGTTTTATGGTTAGGTCACTACGTTTTATTGTTTGGTCACTACGTTTTATTGTTTGGTCACTACGTTTTATGGTTAGGTCACTACGTTTTATTGTTTGGTCACTACGTTTTATTGTTTGGTCACCACTTTTTATGGTTAGGTCACTACGTTTTATTGTTTGGTCACTACGTTTTATTGTTTGGTCACCACTTTTTATGGTTTGGTCACTACGTTTTATTTTTGGGTCACTACGTTTTATGGTTAGGTCACTACGTTTTATTGTTGGGTCACCAAGTTTTATGGTTGGGTCACCACTTTTTATGGTTGGGTCACCACTTTATATTGTTTAGTTACTACGTTTTATGGTTTGGGCTACTACGTTTTATGGTTAGGTCACTACGTTTTATTGTTGGGTCACCACTTTTTATGGTTGGGTCAATACGTTTCATGGTTAAGTCACTACGTTTTATTGCTGGGTCACCACTTTTTATTGCTGGGTCTACACTTTTTATCGTTGGGTCACTACGTTTTATGGTTAAGTCACTACGTTTTATTGTTTGGTCACCCCTTTTTTTGGTTGGGTCATTACCTTTTATTGTTAGGTCCCTACGTTTTATTGTTGGGTCACCACTTTATTGTTGGGTCACAACTTTTTATTGTTGGGTCACTACGTTTTATTGTTGGGTCACCACATTTTTTGGTTGGGTCACTACTTTTTATTGTTTGGTCACTACGTTTTATGGTTAGGTCACTACTTTTTATTGTTTAATCACTATGTTTTGTTTGGTCACCACTGTTTATTGTTGGGTCACCACGTTTTATTGCTGGGTCACCACTTTTTTGGTAGGGTCACCACGTTTTATTGTAGGGTCACTACGTTTTATTGTAAGGTCACCACTTTTTATGTTTGGTCACTACGTTTTATTGTTGGGTCACTACGTTTTATTGATGAGTCACTGCGATTTATGGTTAGGTCACTACGTTTTATTGTTTGGTCACTACGTTTTATTGTTTGGTCACTACGTTTTATGGTTAGGTCACTACGTTTTATTGTTTGGTCACTACGTTTTATTGTTTGGTCACTACGTTTTATGGTTAGGTCACTACGTTTTATTGTTTGGTCACTACGTTTTATTGTTTGGTCACCACTTTTTATGGTTAGGTCACTACGTTTTATTGTTTGGTCACTACGTTTTATTGTTTGGTCACCACTTTTTATGGTTTGGTCACTACGTTTTATTTTTGGGTCACTACGTTTTATGGTTAGGTCACTACGTTTTATTGTTGGGTCACCAAGTTTTATGGTTGGGTCACCACTTTTTATGGTTGGGTCACCACTTTATATTGTTTAGTTACTACGTTTTATGGTTTGGGCTACTACGTTTTATGGTTAGGTCACTACGTTTTATTGTTGGGTCACCACTTTTTATGGTTGGGTCAATACGTTTCATGGTTAAGTCACTACGTTTTATTGCTGGGTCACCACTTTTTATTGCTGGGTCTACACTTTTTATCGTTGGGTCACTACGTTTTATGGTTAAGTCACTACGTTTTATTGCTGGGTCACTACGTTTTATTGCTGGGTCACCACTTTTTATTGTTGGGTCACGATTTTATTGTTGTGTTACCACGTTTTATTGCTGAGTAACTACGTTTTATTGTTGGGTCACTACTTTTTATGGTTGGGTCACTACGTTTTATGGTTGGGTCACTACGTTTTATTGTTGGGTCACTACATTTTTTGGTTGGGTCACTACGTTTTATTGTTTGTTCACTACGTTTTATGGTTAGGTCACTACGTTTTATTGTTGGGTCACCACTTTTTATAGTTGGGTCACCACGTTTTATGGTTAGGACACTTCGCTTTATTGCTGGGTCACCACTTTTTATTGTTTAGTCACTACGTTTTATTTCTGGGTACCCACTTTTTATTGTTGGGTCACCACTTTTTATTGTTGGGTCACCACTTTTTATGGTTTAATCACTATGTTTTATCGTTGGGTCACCACTTTTTATTGCTTGGTACCTACTTTTATTGTTTGTCACCACTTTTTATGGTTGGGCACTACGTTTTATTGTGGGGTCACCACATTTATTGGTTGGGTCACTACGTTTTAATGTTGGGTAACTACGTTTTATTCCTGGGTCACCACTTTTTATTGTTGGGTCACGATTTTATTGTTGGGTCACCACTTTTTATTGTTGGGTCACCACTTTTTGAGTTGGGTAACTATGTTTTATTGCTAGGTCACCACTTTTTTTGTTGGGTCACCACTTTTTATTATTGGGTCACTACGTTTTATGGCTGGGTCACTACGTTTAATTGTTGGGTCACTACGTTTTATTGTTTAGTCACTAATTTTTATTTCTGGGTCACCACTTTTTATTGTTGGGTCACCACTTTTTATTGTTGGGTCACCACTTTTTATGGTTTAATCACCATGTTTTATCGTTGGGTCACCACTTTTTATTGCTTGGTCACTACTTTTATTGTTGGTCACCACTTTTTATGGTTGGGCACTGCGTTTTATAGTTGGGTCACCACATTTATTGGTTGGGTCACTACGTTTTAATGTTGGGTCACTACGTTTTATTGCTGGGTCACCACTTTTTATTGTTGAGTCACAACATTTTATTGTTGGGTCACTACGTTTTATTGTTGGGTCACCACATTTTTTGGTCGGGTCACTACGTTTTATTGTTTGGTCACTACGTTTTATGGTTAGGTCACTACTTTTTATGGTTTAATCACTATGTTTTGTTGGGTCACCACTGTTTATTGTTGGG
This sequence comes from Sepiola atlantica, assembly GCA_963556195.1. Taxonomy (NCBI): domain Eukaryota; kingdom Metazoa; phylum Mollusca; class Cephalopoda; order Sepiida; family Sepiolidae; genus Sepiola; species Sepiola atlantica. Next base: position 49,518,422 of record OY744544.1, read on the forward strand.
TCACCACGTTTTATTGCTGGGTCACCACTTTTTTGGTAGGTTCACCACGTTTTATTGCTGGGTCACTACGTTTTATTGTTAGGTCACCACTTTATGGTTGGTCACTACGTTTTATTGTTGGGTCACTACGTTTTAATCTTGAGTCACTGCGATTTATGGTTAGGTCACTACGTTTTATTGTTTGGTCACTACGTTTTATTGTTTGGTCACTACATTTTATGGTTAGGTCACTACGTTTTATTGTTGGGTCACTACGTTTTATTGTTTGGTCACCACTTTTTATGGTTTGGTCACTACGTTTTATTTTTGGGTCACTACGTTTTATGGTTGAGTCACTGCGATTTATGGTTAGGTCACTACGTTTTATTGTTTGGTCACTACGTTTTATTGTTTGGTCACTACGTTTTATTGTTTGGTCACCACTTTTTATGGTTAGGTCACTACGTTTTATTGTTTGGTCACTACGTTTTATTGTTTGGTCACCACTTTTTATGGTTTGGTCACTACGTTTTATTTTTGGGTCACTACGTTTTATGGTTAGGTCACTACGTTTTATTGTTGGGTCACCAAGTTTTATTGTTGGCTCACCACTTTTATTGTTGTGTCACCACTTTTTATTGCTGGGTCACCACTTTTTATTGTTTGGTCACTACGTTTTATGGTTAGGTCACTACGTTTTATTGTTGGGTCACCACTTTTATTGTTGGGTCACCACTTTTATTGTTGGGTCACTATTTTTCATGGTTGGGTCACTACGTTTTATTGTTGGGTCACCACGATTTTTGGTTTGGTCACTACATTTTTTGGTTGGGTCACTACGTTTTATTGTTTGGTCACTACGTTTTATGGTTAGGTCACTACGTTTTATTGTTGGGTCACCACTTTTTCGGTTGGGTCACGATTTTTTATTGCTAGGTAACCACTTTTTTGGTTGGGTCACCATTTTTTATTATTGGGTCACTACGTTTTATGGTTTAATCACTATGTGTTATCGTTAGGTCACCACTTATTATTGCTTGGTCACCACTTTTATTGTTGGGTCACTACTATTATTATTGGGTCACCACTTATTATTGCAGGGTCAGCACTTTTATTGTTGGGTCACCATTTTTTATGGTTGGGTCACTACGTTTTATTGTTGGGTCACCACATTTTTTGGTTGGGTCACTACATTTTTTGGTTGGGTCACTACGTTTTATTGTTTGGTCACTACGTTTTATGGTTAGGTCACTACGTTTTATTGTTGGGTCACCACTTTTTATAGTTGGGTCACCACGTTTTATGGTTAGGACACTTCGTTTTATTACTGGGTCAGCACTTTTTATTGTTTAGTCACTACGTTTTATTTCTGGGTCACCACTTTTTATTGTTGGGTCACCACTTTTTATGGTTTAATCACTATGTTTTATCGTTGGGTCACCACTTTTTATTGCTGGGTCACTACTTTTATTGTTGGTTACCACTTTTTATGGTTGGGCACTACGTTTTATTGTTGGGGCACCACATTTATTGGTTGGGTACTACGTTTTAATGTTGGGTCACTACGTTTTGTGGCTGGGTCACCACTTTTTATTGTTGGTCACGATTTTATTGTTGGGTCACCACTTTTTATTGTTGGGTTACCACTTTTTTGGTTGGGTCACTATGTTTTATTGCTAAGTCACCCCTTTTTTTGGTTGGGTCACCACTTTTTATTGTTGGGTCACTACGTTTTATGGCTGGGTCACTACGTTTAATTGTTGGGTCACTACGTTTTATTGTTTAGTCACTACGTTTTATTTCTGGGTCACCACTTTTTATTGTTGGGTCACCACTTTTTATTGCTTGGTCACTACTTTTATTGTTGGTCACCACTTTTTATTGTTGGGCACTGCGTTTTATTGTTGGGTCACCACATTTATGTGTTGGGTCACTAGGTTTTAATGTTGGGTCACTACGTTTTATTGCTCGGTCACCACTTTTTATTGTTGGGTCACGATTTTATTGTTGGGTCACCACTTTTTATTGTTGGGTCACCACTTTTTTGGTTGGGTCACTATGTTTTATTGCTAGGTCACCACTTTTTGGGTTGGGTCACCACTTTTTATTATTGGGTCACTACGTTTTATTGTTGGGTCACTACGTTTTATGGCTAGGTCACTACGTTTTATTGTTGGGTCACCACTTTTTATTGTTGGGTCACTACGTTTTATTGTTGGGTCACTACGTTTTATTGTTGGGTCACTATGTTTTATTGTTGGGTCACCTCGTTTTATGGTTAAGTCATCACGTTTTATGGTTAGATCACCACTTTTTATTGGTGGGTCACTACGTTTTATGGTTAAGTCACTACGTATTATTGTTGGGTCACCACTTTTTTTAGTTGGGTCACTACGTTTTATTGTTGGGTCACTACGTATTATTGTTGGGTCACTACGTATTATTGTTGGGTCACTACGTTTTATTGGTAGGTCACCACTTTATTGTTGGGTCACCACTTTTTATTGTTGGGTCACTACGTTTTAATGTTGGGTCACTACGTTTTATTGCTGGGTCACTACGTTTTATTGTTAGGTCACCACTTTTTATGGTTGAGTCACTACGTTTTATTGTTGAGTCACTACGATTTATGGTTAAGTCACTACGTTTTATTGTTGGTCACCACGTTTTATTGTTGGGTCACCACTTTTTATGGTTTAATCACTATGTTTTATCGTTAGGTCACCACTTATTATTGCTGACTCACCACTTTTATTGTTGGGTCACCATCTTTATTGTTGTGCCACCACTTTTTATTGCTGGGTCACCACTTTTTATTGTTTGGTCACTACGTTTTATGGTTAGGTCACTACGTTTTATTGTTGGTCACCACTTTTTATAGTTGGTCACCACCTTTTATTGTTGGTCACTACGTTTTATTGCTAGGTCACCACTTTTTGGGTTGGGTCACCACTTTTTATTATTGGGTCACTACGTTTTATTGTTGGGTCACTACGTTTTATGGCTAGGTCACTACGTTTTATTGTTGGGTCACCACTTTTTATTGTTGGGTCACTACGTTTTATTGTTGGGTCACTACGTTTTATTGTTGGGTCACTATGTTTTATTGTTGGGTCACCTCGTTTTATGGTTAAGTCATCACGTTTTATGGTTAGATCACCACTTTTTATTGGTGGGTCACTACGTTTTATGGTTAAGTCACTACGTATTATTGTTGGGTCACCACTTTTTTTAGTTGGGTCACTACGTTTTATTGTTGGGTCACTACGTATTATTGTTGGGTCACTACGTTTTATTGGTAGGTCACCACTTTATTGTTGGGTCACCACTTTTTATTGTTGGGTCACTACGTTTTAATGTTGGGTCACTACGTTTTATTGCTGGGTCACTACGTTTTATTGTTAGGTCACCACTTTTTATGGTTGAGTCACTACGTTTTATTGTTGAGTCACTACGATTTATGGTTAAGTCACTACGTTTTATTGTTGGTCACCACTTTTTATTGTTGGGTCACCACTTTTTATGGTTTAATCACTATGTTTTATCGTTAGGTCACCACTTATTATTGCTGACTCACCACTTTTATTGTTGGGTCACCATCTTTATTGTTGTGCCACCACTTTTTATTGCTGGGTCACCACTTTTTATTGTTTGGTCACTACGTTTTATGGTTAGGTCACTACGTTTTATTGTTGGTCACCACTTTTTATAGTTGGTCACCACCTTTTATTGTTGGTCACTACGTTTTATTGCTGGGTCACAACTTTTTATTGTTGGGTCACGATTTTATTGTTGGGTCACCCTTTTTATTGTTGGGTCACTACGTTTTAATGCTGGGTCACCACGTTTTATTGTTGGGTCATTACGTTTTATTGTTGGGTCACTACGTTTTATTGCTGGGTCACTACGTTTTATTGTTGGGTCACTACGTTTTATTGTTGGGTCACTACGTTTTATTGCTGGGTCACTACGTTTTATTGCTGGGTCACCACTTTTTATTGTTGGGTCACCACTTTTTTTGTTGGGTCCCCACTTTTTTTTAATGGGTCACTACGTTTTATGGTTTGGTCACTACGTTTTATGGTTGGGTCACCACATTTTTTAGTTGGGTCACTAGGTTTGATTGTTCGGTCACTACGTTTTATTGTTAGGTCACTACGTTTTATCGTTGGGTCACCACTTTTTATTGGTAGGTCACCACTTTTTATTGGTGGGTCACTACGTTTTATGGTTAAGTCACTACGTTTTACTGTTGGGTCATAACTTTTTTGGTTGGGTCACTACGTTTTATTGTTGGGTCACCACGTTTTATTGTTGGGTCACCACTTTTTATGGTTGGGTCACTACGTTTTATTGATGAGTCACTACGATTAATGGTTAGGTCACTACGTTTTATTGTTAGTCACCACTTGTTATTGTTGGGTCACTACTTTTTATGGTTTTATCACTATGTGTTATCGTTAGGTCACCACTTATTATTTCTTGGTCACCACTTTTATTGTTGGGTCACTACTTTTATTGTTGGGTCACCACTTTTCATTGCTGGCTCACCACTTTTTATTGTTTGGTCACTACGTTTTATGGTTAGGTCACTACGTTTTATGGTTAGGTCACTACGTGTTAGTGTTGGGTCACCACTTTTCACAGTTGGGTCACCACGTTTTATTGTTGAGTCACTACGTTTCATTGCTGGGTCACCACTTTTTATTGTTGAGTCACGATTTTATTGTTGGGTCACCACTTTTTATTGTTGGGTCACTACGTTTTAATTCTGGGTCATTACGTTTTATTGTTGGGTCACTACGTTTTAATTCTGGGTCATTACGTTTTATTGTTGGGTCACCTATTTTTATGGTTTAGTCACTACGTGTTATTTCTGGGTCACCACTTTTTATTGTTGGGTCACCACTTTTTATTGTTGGGTAACTACTTTTTATGGTTTAATCACTATGTTTTATCGTTGGGTTACCACTTTTTATTGCTGGGTCACTGCTTTTATTGTCGGTCACCACTTTTTGTGGTTGGGCACTACGTTTTATTGTTGGGTCACCACATTTATTGGTTGGGTCACTACGTTTTATTGCTGGGTCACCACTTTTTATTGTTGGGTCACGATTTTATTGTTGGGTCACAACTTTTTATTGCTAGGTCACCATTTTTTTGGTTGGCTCACCACTTTTTATTATTGGGTCACTACGTTTTATGGCTGGGTCGCTACGTTTTATTGTTGGGTCACTACGTTTTATGGCTAGGTCACCACGTTTTATTGCTGGGTCACTATGTTTTATTGTTGGTTCACCACTTTTTATTCTTGGGTCACTACGTTTTATGGTTGGGTCACTACGTTTTATTGTTGTCACCACATTTTTTAGTTGGGTCACTACGTTTTATTTTTGGGTCACCTCGTTTTATGGTTAGGTCACTACGTTTTATCGTTAGGTCACTACGTTTTATCGTTAGGTCACCACTTTTTATTAGTGGGTCACCACTTTTTATTGGTGGGTCACTACGTTTTATGGTTAATTTACTACGTTTTATTGTTGGGTAACCACTTTTTTTAGTTGGGTCACTACGTTTTATTGTTGGGTAACAACTTTTTATTGTTGGGTCACTACGTTTTATTGTTGGGTCACTACGTTTTAATGTTGGGTCACTACGGGGTATTGCTGGGTCACTACGGGGTATTGTTAGGTCACCACTTTTATGGTTGAGTCACTACGTTTTATTGTTGAGTCACTACGATTTATGGTTAGGTCACTACGTTTTATTGTTGGTCACAACTTTTTATTGTTGGGTCACCACTTTTTATGGTTTAATCACTATGTTTTATCGTTAGGTCACCACTTATTATTGCTGACTCACCACTTTTATTGTTGTGTCACCACTTTTTATTGCTGGGTCACCACTTTTTATTGTTTGGTCACTACGTTTTATGGTTAGGTCACTACGTTTTATTGTTGGGTCACCACTTTTTATAGTTGGTCACCACCTTTTATTGTTGGGTCACTACGTTTTATCACTGGGTCACCACGTTTTATTGTTGGGTCACTACGTTTTATTGCTGGGTCACTACGTTTTATTGTTGGGTCACTACGTTTTATTGCTGGGTCACTACGTTTTATTGCTGAGTCACTACGTTTTATTGCTGAGTCACTACATTTTATTGTTGGGTCACCATTTTTCATGGTTGGGTCACTACGTTTTATTGTTGGGTCACTACGATTTATTGTTGGGTCACCACTGTTTATGGTTTAATCACTATGCTTTATCGTTGGGTCACCACTTTTTATTGCTGGGTAACCACTTTTATTGCTGGGTCACCATTTTTCATGGTTGGGTCACTACGTTTTATTGTTGGGTCACCACGATTTTTGGTTTGGTCACTACATTTTTTGGTTGGGTCACTACGTTTTATTGTTGAGTCACCACTTTTTATAGTTGGGTCACCACGTTTTATTGTTGGGACACTACGTTTTATTGCTGGGTCACCACTTTTTATTGTTGGGTCACGATTTTATTGTTGGGTCACCACTGTTTATTGTTGGGTCACTACGTTTTAATGCTGGGTCACCACGTTTTAATGCTGGGTCACCCCTTTTAATGGTTGGGTCACTACGTTTTATTGTTGGGTCACTACGTTTTATGGTTGGGTCACTACGTTTTATTGTTGGTCACCACTTTTTATTGTTGGGTCACCCCTTTTTATGGTTTAATCACTATGTTTTATCGTTGGGTCACCACTTTTTATTGCTTGGTCACTACTTTTATTTTTGGGTCACTACGTTTTATTGTTGGGTCACTACGTTTTATTGTTTGGGCACTACGTTTTGTGGTTAGGTCACTACGTTTTATTGTTGGCTCACCACTTTTTATTGTTTAATCACTATGTTTTATCTTTGGTTCACCACTTTTTATTGCTGGGTAACTACTTTTCTCGTTGGGTCACCAATTTTAATGGTTGGGTCACTACGTTTTATTGTGTTGTCACTACGTTTTATTGCTGGGTCACGACTTTTTATGGTTGGTTCACTACGTTTTATGGTTGGGTCACAACGTTTTATTGCTGGGTCACGACTTTTTATTGTTGGGTCACGATTATATTGTTGGGTCACCACTTTTTATTCTTGGGTCACCAATTTTTGTGGTTGGTCACCACGTTAAAACGCTGGTTGGTACAGTACGTTTTATTGTTGAGTCACAACGTTTTATTGCTGGGTCACCACTTTTTTTGTTGGGTCACGATGTTATTGTTGGATCACCACTTTTTATTGCTGGGTCACCATTTTTTTGGTTGGGTCACTACGTTTTATTGCTGGGTCACCACTTTTTATTGCTTGGTCACTACGTTTTTATGTTGGGTCACCACTTTTTAATGTTGGGTCACCACTTTATTGTTGGGTCACCACTTTTTATTGTTGGGTCACCGCTTTTTAATGTTTGGTCACCACGTTTTATGGTTGGGTCACTACGTTTTATGGTTGGGTCACAACTTTTATCGTTGAGTCACCACGTTTTATTGATGGGTCATTACTTTTTATTGTTGGGTCACTACGTTTTATGGTAGGGTCACTACGTTTTATTGTTGGGTCACTACGTTTTATTGTTGGGTCACCACTTTATTGTTGGGTCACCACTTTTTATTGTTGGGTCACCGCTTTTTAATGTTTGGTCACCACGTTTTATTGCTGGGTCACTACGTTTTATTGTTGGGTCACCACTTATTATGGTTGGTCACTACGTTTTATGGTTGGGTAACCACCTTTTATTGTTGGGTCACCACTTTTTTGTGTTGGGTCATTACTTTTTATTGCTGGGTCACCACTTTTGATGGTTGGGTCACTACGTTTTGTTCTTGGGTCACTACGATTCATGGTTAGATCATCACGTTTTATTGTTGGGTCACCACTTTTTATTGTTGGGTCACCACTTTATTGTTTGGTCACCACTTTTTATTGTTGGGTCACCCCGTTTTAATGTTGGGTAACCACGTTTTAATGTTGGGCCACCTCTTTTTATTGTTGAGTCACCACTTTTTATGGTTGGGTCACTACGTTTTATTGTTGGGTCACTACTTTTTATGGTTGGGTCCCCAATTTTTATGGTTGGCTCACTACGTTTTTATTGTTGGGTCACTACGTTTTATGGTTAGGTCACTACGTTTTATTGTTGGGTCACCACGTTTATTGTTGGGTCACCACTTTGTATGGTTGGGTCACTACGGTTTATGGTTGGGTCACTACGTTTTATGGTTAGGTCACTACGTTTTATTGTTGGATCACCACTTTTTATGGTTGAGTCACTACGTTTTATGGTTAAGTCACTACGTTTTATTGTTGGGTCACTACTTTTTATTGTTTAATCATATTAAATAACGTCGACATAAGTAAAGTAAGAAGACAAATAATTATGCTCCACCAATGTTTTCATTAATATTTGTATACATATTAAATAACGTCGACACAAGTAAAGAAAGAAGAGAAATTATTATGCTTTGCCATTGGTGTCACTTATAGTTGTATACATGTTTAATTACATGTCAATAAGTAAAGTAAGAAGAGAAATAATTATGCTCCGCCATTGTTTTGACTAATATTTGTATACATGTTAAATAATGTCTCAATAAGTAAAGTAAGAACAGAAATAATTATGCTCCGCCATTGTTTTCACTAATATTTGTATACATGTTAAATAACGTCTCAATAAGTAAGAAGAGAAATAATTATGCTCCCCCACTGTTTCACTAATATTGTTATACATATTAAATAACGTCTCAATAAGAATAGTAAGAAGAGAAATAATTATGCTCCGCCATTGTTTTCACTAATATTTGTATACATATTAAATAACGTCTCAATAAGTAAAGTGCTTCTAAAGTATAACGGTCCCTTGAAATATTGGTGCTTCTAAAGTATAAATGTCCCCAGGAATATTGGTGCTTCTAAAGTTTAACGGTCGACAGGAATGTTGGTGCTTCTAAAGTATAAGTCCCTAAAAATATAGGTGCTTCTAAAGTTTGACGCCCCCCAGGAATGTTGGTGCTTTTAAAGTATAACGGTCCCTAGAAATATTGGTGTTCTAGGCCAATTTTTTTTTCTTTTTTTGAACTTAAAATATTTCTCAGTGTTATGGGTGAGTGAAAAATGAGTTAGGATGAGGGGCTGGAGAGATTGAGGGGTCAGGGAAAATTTTAGGGGCCAGGCCGAACATTTTAGGGGTCAGGCCTAATTTTTTTCTTTGTTTTTTGTTTTGAACTCAAAATATTTCTCAGGGTTGGGGAGAGTGAAAACTTAGTGGGGATGGGGAGATGGAGAGATTGAAGGGTCGGGAAAATTTTAGGGGTCAGGCCGAACTTTTTAGGGGTCAGGCCAAATTTTGTTTTTTTTGTTCCGAAGTCAAAATATTTCTCAGGGTTGGGGGAGAGTAAAAGATTAGGGGGCTGGAAAGATTGAGGGGTCGGGGAAAATTTTAGGGGTCAGGCCGAACTTTTTAGGGGTCAGGTCAAATTTTTTGTTTTTTTTTGTTTCGAAGTCAAAATATTTCTCAGGGTTGGGGGAGAGTGAAAAATTAGGGGGCTAGAGAGATTGAGGGGTCGGGGAAAATTTTAGGGGTCAGACCGAACTTTTTAGGGGTCAGGTCAAATTTTTTTTTTTTTTTTTTGTTTTGAACTCAAAATATTTCTCAGAGATGTGGGAGAGTGAAAAATTAGGAGGCTGGAGAGATTGAAGGGTCGGGGAAAATTTTAGTGGTCAGACCGAACTTTTTAGGGGTCAGGTCAAATTTTTTTTTGTTTTTTTGTTTTGAACTCAAAATATTTCTCAGGGTTGGGGGAGAGTTAAAAATTAGTTGGGATGGGGGCTTGGAGAGAATGAGAGGTCGGGGTAAATTTTAGGGGTCAGGCCAAACTTTTTAGAGGTCAAGCCAAAT
>OY744544.1:49535824-49560824 GCA_963556195.1 Sepiola atlantica
GTTTAACTTACTAGAAAGAAGCAAATAATAAAATATTAAAAACTCGAACTATCGATTAAAAATAAGATGCAATAAATTATGAAAAAAATAAGTTATCTTTTCTTTCTTTTAGCGTCTTTGGTATTTTCATTTTATTGTGGCTTTCCGACCATTTCTATGATACGTTTACGAAAAGAGCCGAATCGCCGATACTTTCACTGTATTAGTACCACAAAACAACTAAGAACAAGATTTAAATCATGTGGATAAAGATGAAATAAAGAAATACGATGTGGAACAAAGAGAGGTTAAATATTTTCGAAGCGATGTCAACACTACATACATTCGAACAAATGCTCTTCTCCTTCGACACACGATACTCAGAATTATCCATTTTATGGTCTTATTTACTTTGGTCAGAGATCTGGCATTTTCTGACAGCCTGCAATCTTCAGGCTGGGCGGCCTTCAAGATTGATTCCGTTCAAATTTCACTATTAAAGATCCTTGCTGATCGTTTGCATCCAGTTTTTCTACCATTTTCTTATCGTAAGAGTCGCTCCTCTCAATGTGGCTAAACCACCGTAGTCGACTGGTCATCAGTTTATCAAGATTTGGTATACCATAAATAAAGCCTCGTAAACAGGCTAATATACCGGGTCTGATTTGACCCGATATTACACATCCACCTGCTCACTGCTCTGTCATTACGCTCAAGACGCGCAAGTGAAGACTGAGTCGGAGACCAGCACTTACCTCTGTCGCGGCCAGTACACTGCTCTCTTTTATTTTTATTTTTATTAGACGCCATCTTGAAAAGGGATAAAAAGCAGCAGCCGCAGATTTAACTCTTGCACGGCTATGACGTTGGAAAACTACTGGCTCCTGCTGATTTGTTATTGTTTTTCCAATGCAACCTTCTAGAACATTTCGTCGAACGAGATTTCGCCAGTCTTCCCTATTTTTTAGACTGGAGGAGTGAACACCTGGTTTTTAGAGCTAGCTAAAATAAATATACATACGGTCAGGCGACTTTTAAACTTCATTAAATAACAATAATTTCCGCTAGGATTTATTGTTTATCATTAAATTGTGCAACAAGCCAGCGGCTGTAATGACTGTCTCAATGAATTTGTGGCAGATCGATGAGACGAACGGGCATTGAGGAAAAGTGCTAGCCTGTTTAGCTACCCCTTTTCTTTCTGGGTTCGTTCGGCTTACTCTCTCTTACTCTCTCCCTTTCTTTCTTTGTTTGACCCTTCTTCGCCTCTGAAGGGAGAAACTCGTGAAGTCTCGCAGAATCACGTTGGCCGAAGGATTTCGGCCAGCTTGACCACGCGAGATTTGAAGTCGATAAAAGAACACGTGTTCTCTTCCTCTTGCTCTTTTTCCCTCAGCGTCTTGAGAAGGACGCACCAAGAACTCTCGGCGATCCCCCCCCCCACCAGCTCGAACGAGCTGTGTGGAGGAGGGTGGGGAGAAAAAGGTAATCTTATTCACATCTTTCAATTCGATGAACATTTCTTCAATCTTTCAATTTGACGAACATTTCTTCACACATGATCAATTACAAATTAGCCACACAAAAGACATTCACATGCTCGCATATATACACTTACAAATACGAACCTAAGAACTCTTTAAAATGTTTCAAATATTAAATAAATTGTTTTGTTACTAAAAATGTTATTCCTTTCCTTTTTTATTAACCATTATAAAAGGCCTATTCGTATATGTGTATAGCTTCATAATTCTTTCGCTTTCTTTAAGGTAAGTTTAAATAATATTTTCTTCCCTTCATCTTGGTTGTCTTAAACTGTTTTATTTAATCCCCGCGTGGCCCGATGGTGGAAGCCTAATGGTGTGATAACATGCAGTTATAAAGGCATCTATCACACTACCTATGGTTGGGGGATTCATTATCGCAAAACCATTTGTACGAAATCCTTGGCGACTGTGGTTAAAATCCCAAACCCTTTGTTCTTCTTTTGAATCTCCCGCCATTAAACAACACTTCCACCCCGGCCATAAATTCACCAGGTTTTTACCCCCCCCTTCAAAAAAAAAAGAAAAGAAAAAATTAACCCGGGTGTCAGGATACCTCCGAGAAGACGACTGTCGAGCCAGAGACAAGGAATCAAGCAAAGCAGTAAAATTACAAAGCCTTTTTCAAGGCTAACAAAAAGTCAAACTCCTAAATGCGATAAACCTTTTCACCTTTGCTACCGCCTGCTCCATCCACATGACTTCAGCCTGCCTGCACCAGCTCCCTGCAGTGCCAGCTCCAGCTCACTCCTGCAGCACCAGCTCCCAGCGGCTCCAGCTCACTTCTGCAGTTCCAGCTCATTCTTGCGCTGGTATCATAGCTCTTTCCAGCAACGCCTGCTCATCCTTACAGCATCACTTCCTCCAACTCCTGTTTTCAGTGCCTGTCGACATCCTGCTATTCCTGTTCCTGTCGATTCCCTGATACCTGCTGATCCACCCCTTGGCCACGTTCACACGGACCGGCCCGACCTGAGACGCACCCTTACACCTCAGGGACGTCCACATCAAACCCCGTGTGAGGACTTTTCAAGCTGCCCGGGTACCAGTGACGTCATTCCAACCTTTCCCTGCTTCCAGTGACGCCACCCCTGTCATTTTCAGGTTTCCTTCTACACCATTAGTACCTTCCTGGTAAATAAACCTCTTTATTTTGAAACTCTTAATCTGCGTTTGTCCTATCTTCTTTGGCATTGCCGTTTACCTTCTTCTCTGTGTCTCCTTTCTTAGTTGTGAGGCCGATCAACAGCATCACGCAACTAACATGGCTGCTGTATAACCACCTTCCTTGTAGGGAGAGTAATGACTTGTGATGTCAAGACTAACAACAATTCGCGGAACTTACTCCATGCAGATCTTACTCTAACGGTAGAGCTCAACTCGCAACGATTCACATATCCCTAGGATAACAAAAGGAGCCAACCATTTCGAGAGGGTTGTCTACTAAATATCTAATGCCAACGAATAAACACATTCATTTAAAATATATAACTAATACCTACTAACATCTTATCACGTTATTTAGAATTAAACCAAAAATGATAAAATAAAAAAATAAAAGAAATGGAATGCATTTTTAGTTTAATTACTTTTCAAGTTTTTTTTTACAGTCATTACATTCCGTAAACATATGACGAAAATAACCGACAAACTTTAGATTCGATTCTGGATATGTAGCAGTTTTGTTTCTTTTTTCTTTAAATAATAATAATGTTGCTAATACAAGATATTTACAATTAATTCTATTTAATATCGACAGTGTTATTTTTTTTTTGGGGGGGGGGGGTTAAGGCTCACGATAACAACGCATTCTGAATGTGGCATTAAACTAATAACATTTTCAAAACAAAAGTTTTTTTTGTTTGGATATATTCGGGGTTTGTGCAAAACTATAGAATGGGATTTCCGAAAAGCTCATCTGCCGAAAATGTCGATCCAGTGTTATGACGTTTTTTATTTTTTAGTTAACAAATTTCAGAGTTATCTGTGTAAGTTTAGAATTTAAATAAACTTTCGTAAATAATTATATACGTGCTACTTACCCATTCTATTTTCACGGTGGTCACTAGTTGTCCTGCGATAAAATACAATGAACTGAAAAAAACAAAAGAAATGACGTCATGAGGTATTAATAGTTGCGTTTAAATAAACGAAGTCTATATCATGACGTAATCTATTTTAAAGTAAATAAAAGCTACTTGGTGATTTCCGAGGATCCTGAAAAAGAAAATTTCGGATGCTTCCTTGGTCTTTTGGCTAAGATCAAAGTGTAGTATCTGTTCTGACTGTCCTGTGCTTTGCCTCCCCTCTTTGGGGAGGAGTAAGTTTATTGCTTACTGTCTGAGGCGCCCTGCCCAGGCAATTTTTTGAGATTCACCTCACTCTTCCTCTAGAGTGAAAATTCCCACCTTCCGACCTTGTGTCACATTCTACTTTGTGGGACGTAGATAAATAGGTGAAAAAGAAAATATAATAGTTGAACAAATTGTGTAACGCGTGTCTTTGAAAACACGTCTCTCATTCAGTCAAGTTATTTCTTCTCCTTTTTCTCATTCATGCACTAACATTTAAACTGCGTCAATGAAAAGAAAGGAACAGAAATAGTAACCCAGTTTGAGTTATGTTTCTTGAACATTTACAAGTAAGAATTAAAGTTCATGGCGTTCTCAAATGAATATATTAGAGTATTGTACCATAACCAGTTTTAAGAATGAATGAGGTACCCTATGTCTAATCCTAACTATGTCCTCCAATACCCAACCCATCCTACCATATTACCTATTTTGTTCTTATAACATTTTATAATACGCAATTTTAGCGTATATACTCAGTATGAGTTGAATGAGAGGGATGTTAGTTAAGTAGCCTTCATTGAATTAATTTTTGCTAAATTCATAACCCTGATGTTCCCCGGAAGTTGATGGGGACTCGTGTGTAATTCTGCTCTTAGCCATGAATAACATCTCATCATTTCAATTCTCTGTGTTTTTTTAATTTCTAGAATTTAGTTATGAATAAAATAAAATAGATTAAATGTAGTGTTTTTGTTTTATAGATGTCAGGCGCGAATGCAGTCACAACAATATTATTCATCCCACTTTGATCAAAGTAAAACATACTTAGGCATGTACTGTAATAGAATTTCAGAAGATATATGTGTAATAAAAACTGGAAGCCGGAATAACTTACTGATAAGCTTCATTTAACCTTTTCGTTGCTTACAGTTACAAATAGGATAAAATATCCACTCCTAATATACTACACGAATATAGATATTCCATTATTAACAAAGGGGTGAGATGGGTATCAATTACTTTTGATACTACATTCTCCCCCACCCACCTACTTATTCGTAGAGAACAAAGTCCTCCCATCGACCTGGCCTCCTGTGGGTTCTTTGAGGGCGTCTTAGTGGTTCGTGTTCGACACCCATCTCTAAACTAGGCTCCTCGTGACCTGACAACGTTTCGGGACTGTCTTGTGTGGCTGGCTTAGGGCAAAAATATCTTGCTCCGAAACGCTGTCGTTTTCTTCAGCGCTTCGGTCGCTTGGTGTCTGAAGATTGAGTATCTGTTTCAGATATTGGGTGAACCGCTTTCGTGGTACCCATCGGTCGTCAGAACTAAAGTCAGATTAGACTGTTAGAATATTCAGATTCGTTTTGAAGGAACTCTGGGCTTGATGTATATGGTGCAAGATCACCAAAGTGGGTCGGACTTATTCCGTGAACTGGGGCTGTATATCTCTCTGAAGCAGTTTTACGTTCAGATACATTCCCTGCCGAGGCTAGATCCCTTAAGACAGTAGATTGCCTTCCTTCCGAAGTTCGGACCAGTGCATACTGAGAGTTCGTTTCGATTAATTCTACTTCGCTCACAAATGGGCCATGTTTACTCTGGCGTACATGGCGTTTTAGTAAAACTGTTCCATGTTGTGCGAGTGACATGCTCAGCTTCGTCATGGGAACAAACAGAATCTCATGTGGAGTAGCGTTTGTCGCTGCACATAATAGAGTCCTAATAGCGTATAAGGCCATGGGGATGAGCTTTCCCAATCATAGATCGGACTCTTACGATTTGCGCCCGACAACTGTACTGACATTCTTTTGCACAGTCCGGATTATGAGAAGTTGTTCGACTTACAGCCACGCTTCGTTCATGCAGAAATTGCTTGAGTTCGTCCGACATAAAAGCAAATCCACGATTTGAGTACATATATGCGGACACTCCAAAAACGGCAAAAATTGGGCAGATACCTTGAATTACTGTTGCAGCCGTTACGCCTGGGCAGGGGATGACGAACGGAAATCATGAGTATTCGTCTATTAAAAGGAAATACATCAGTGCTTTCTAAGATAGACTCACATAACCATATTTTAATATCAAACGTAATTGATACCCATCTCACGCCTTTGTTAATAATGGAATATGCTATATTTGTGTAGTATATTAGGAGTGGATATTTTATCTATCTGCAACTGTAAGCAACGAAATGTTAAATAAAGCTTATGAGAAAGTTATTCCGGCTTCCAGTTTTAATTATAATTTATTTAACTTCGTTATGGAACCGACCGTCTAGACCTCGAAACGTCGACTCAGATTCTACTGACAAATAGCGGCACTGGAGAAAAATGTTTGAAGGATTCCTTACAGCGCTACAGTTATCTTCAAACACGGCTTTAACAGGTACTGAAAAATACTCTTCTGTTACATCATGTTTCCACTCCAATTTATAGAAATGTATCTGAATGTGAGAATTACGAAACTGCTGTGGACATTTTAGAAGCCATGTTTTTCATGAAAACATTTTTTTTTTGCTAGACATTTACTTTCTACCCGGCGTCAAAAATCAGAAGAAAGCCTTGAACAGTACCTTCAGATTCTAAAGACATTAAGTCAAGAGTGCGATTTTACAGCTTTAACTGAGATATATTTGTTGTTCTTCAGGGACGCATTTATTAATGTAATACAGTTCAACCCAATAAGACAGAGACTACTAGACAATAAGACCTAGACTAATAAACAGCTTATGAGCAAGCCCTAACGTTGGACATAGTACATAAGCAGTCCGTCTTCTATTTACAACTCGAGGTTTTGGGAGCTACTATTGTACTCTGCAGGTTCAAAATTCTTCCATTGTTCAAGATATGGTCACACCCCCTTCTAACGATCACCAACAACTTATCACTGCCGCCTCAGTTAGATCAACTGTTACTTTTGTGGCCTCCGTATACATTTCTCGTGTGTCGTGCCCGGTGTGGTGTGGTAAGCAGGGACATTTTTCGAAAGTTGTCGGTCAGCTTCTTCAGAAAGAAATACGTTCAGCTACTCTTGCTACTGTTTCACCAATTACAGTATCAGCTGCGTTAGCCGGCTGCCTTTTAATAAATGTAAGGAGATTTAAACGGACGGGTCTAAATATTTGTCTTAAAACCATAAGTGTAAAATCTCATTCTGTGTGTCAGTCCGTTCGATATGTTAGCACCCGCTCTTAATCTATGGCTGCGCTTATATCGGATCTTTTAAGTTACTCATCACAAGATGGCTTAAGCCTCAGTCACACGACGCGACTTAGCTCGCTGCTACTTGTAGCAGCAAGTACTTGTCGTAGCGACTGGGCTGATCACACGAGACGATTTCACTTGCCGTTACTTGTAGTATCGAGTCAACTACTCGTCTAGCAGTTCCGTGCCTTTGTTTACAGCGCAGACATGTCGCGGGTCAGTCGCCAGATATTTTCAAACCAAACAAACTGTGGTTTATAAACATCGTTAGTTTCTGCTTCACTTTATTAATTTCATTCCTATATGCATCCTACACGATCATTATTTTTTTTTCAAATTATCTTCGCAAGGAATCTCAAAACCAGCCTCAATTAGTTAATTCATTAAATATTTACAATTGTACTCCCTCGCATTTTTCTTCATATACTGTATATTTTTGTATCCAACAAACTTCGTAGTTTCTGTAAATATCCAGAAATCTACTGATTTCATTTGTTTTTCTGTCATAGCAACAAACTGCATGACTGAGGTTATATGAAGCGAATATTGATTCGTAGCAGTCGCTATTAGGTCTTCAAAAATCATATAATCGCGCGATACCAGGTTACGTGATCATAAAATCTCGCGATACCAGGTCACGTTATCCTGAAATTGCACCGTAACAGGTCACGTGATCATGAAATCACGCGCTACTTGCAAAGAAAGTTGAACATGTTCAACTTTAGTCGTAGCGAGTAAACTAGTCGCAAGTTACATGTGCTACTTGCGATTAACCGGTCACACGCTGCGACTAGGCTGCTACTACTCGCCACTGCTGCAGTAGCAGCGAGCGAAGTCGCCTCGTGTGACCGAAGCTTTAATGTATAGAGCTAAAAATATTACTTCAAGGTCAAAAAGTAGCCAACACAGAAAGTCTTCCCCTTTTTCAGAAATATCACTCATGGAATGTAAGGACTAAAGGACAAAATAAGGAAAACGACAGTTACGAGGCTGCCGAAAGTAAACCAAAAGTCCGCTTCCTACCCTCCTGAAAACCAAAGTCTTGGATGAAAACCAAAGTCTTGCTGATCCGTTTTGTCAACTACTTGTTGGATTGCCCAACAACAATGATGTCATCCAAATAAGCAGCTGCACCTTCCACGCGAGTGAATTGAAATAATCCACAGGTGTGTGTGTTGCATACGTAAGACCTTGCCATCCATCCATATTTACCAATGCTTTGGGTCCTAGAGAGGTTACTCCAGCTAAGTGCAAGTTAATAGGCTGAAAATGCATATATATATATATATATATATATATATATATATATATATATATATATATATATATATATATATATATATAGCCTGAACATTCTCCCCGGGGATTAAACGCGGGAGCTTCTGTGTAGTTTAATTACCATAAATATATTTTCATAGCTTACTACCTAGCTCTACTTACGTATCGAGCACTGTTGAAGTAAATACTGAAAATTAACACATAAAAAATTATATCTCCTTATAAAATTTTATGTGGATACATGAAATTATATATATATATATATAAGTTAATTCAACTAAAAATATAAGAGGCAACTAATATATCGCAAATATGCATAATTACTCCTTCCATAACGATGTCGGCAACAACAAAACATCACTGACCAGTTAAAAATTTAAGATCAAATAATATTCCACACAATATAAAATGGTTCATCCTAAAAAAAATCAAACTCTTATAGCCCAGGATCTAGATCTTGGGGTCTATTCAATTCAGAGGCTGTGATGATCGCCACTGAACCTAAACGTTTAAATCTGATCAATTCTAGAAATGAATTAGTTTCCAAATGTCGGCATAGAAGGAAATTCAAGTATGCACAGTGGAGACCACCACCTATCCCACCGTAGCTGATTGAGTGAGTGTCGGAACCGAGAGTGTTGGGATCGGCGGTGTCCAGTTTTGGAGATGTGTTCATTAAATCCTTCCTGCCTATAAGGTTTAGACTCTGAAAATGCCTAAATATCGCTTTAAATTTTTTAAGTTGTAAAAATCTAAATATTTAAATTTTTAAACTCTAAATATTTTTTAACTCTTAATATTTTTACAACTTCATAATTAGGAAAAATTAAATCTTAAATTAAACTTCTTAATTTGATAAAATTAAATCTTAAATTAAACTATTAAATTATTAAATTCTAATTACTTCAATAACTTCGTAATTATCAATTTCATGAATCTTCTAAATTATTTGATGGGGCTAGATCTGTGAATTTTGTTTTTATACTTAGGGCGGACAATTTAGTAGCTATTTGGGAGGGGAGGGCGATTAGAGGCTTTGTCCTAGACTTATGATTTGACCCAGACAAGTAACATCCGGTATTGGTTAAATTGATTTGACATATCTGTCAATATATGACGACGCTATTTCTTTGTTAACTTAGACATATAACATACGTTCTGATAACGTCGTTTGAATAAGTAGGCATTCAGCGACTTTAGTATTGCCTTCTGATCGTCGAGAAGAGGTTCTGTCTATTTGGCTTGCGGGGGAGAGACTACCTTTTAATTTGACTTTTTTCATTGGAATAATTTTTGTCGGACCATGAAGAAATGGCCGAATATGTCAGCTCAATTTGATTTAATTTTATTCGAATCGGATTTAGCGGATTTTCCATTTAACCAGCGAATTATGGTTTGCACTAGCCCGATCATTGGAACCCTGAATTTTGAACATTATGATTTCAACACTAAATGAGTTTACTGAACTTTTGATTTGATTTGGTTCCTTTATGGTTTTATTAATTTAACATAGACATTGAATGCATTTTTAACTGTCATTTATTGCATCGTTTGCGGACGCATTTCCCGACTGGATAAACTTTTTCAATTTAATCAATTTTTTCAGTTTTGGACTGTTACTCACTACCTGGATCAATGTTCAACCAACCTCCTGGATATCTTTCCTGAATTTTGTTTTAAATTGTATGACTTGGATTTTATAGCTTTAACTAAAGTATGTTTTGGGCTGATATATTTGATGTATTATATACTTTTATGCATTTTTGCATATATTTTTATATATTTTCAAAGTGTAATTTTATCACCTGCAGTGATGTCACTACGGTAATGGTCCTCTGAGGAGAAGAATTATCTTTGAAAACTCATAAGTTAAGGACTTTAAGGTACTTTGCCTGAACTTTGAATTCTAATAAAATTTGATTCGCACCTTATTTTATTATTTCATTTTATGTTACCATTAGCAATAATGCAAAGCTCTTTGTAAACATAAATAGAGCACTCTCCGGTAGTTGCCATTGTTTATATAAACATTGACATGCCACTTGTTAACGATTGTCCCGATTTGAAGCAGGTGCCTGTCCAGTTACACGAAGCGCTATGATACAGTGAAACAGTCCGCCTATGAATAACTAAATATATGTGCGTGTGTTTTTAGTTGAAACTTAACATTTATAAATTCATTCGAAAACTTAAAGTTTGTAAATGATTCCAGTTTGATTTTTAAAAAATAAGATTTTACTTTGATTACATGTTCCATGATGAAATTGTATCGAACTTATTTTTTGTACATTCTTAGATTTAGATTCTTAACAAAAACTAAATTATACATTCATGAACATTAACAGCTGATATAAACAGATGCAAGATCCATGGCCATAAAAGGATCTCAGATTTAACTAGAGACAGATGAAAGAGAATATGAAGAATGATTGCGCAAATCGGACAGATACGAACGTCTAGATGATATGTTCTAGATGCAATCAAGATGGCGGAAAAGGGGGAAGGAAATAAAGTAAATAACGGTAATAACAATTAAAAAAATGAAAACAAACAAGAAAAGAAAAGATGATCAAAAAAGGAAAACATAACGAGAAGTAATAACCAATAACGATAACAACACACTGCATAATTCTTTAATTATCGGAAATTTGTAAAAAAATCGAAGGAAACAAAACAGAAAAACAAAAAACTTAAGTAATTTGATTCCGATCCTTTTCCAGTTATTTTTCTTTAATCAATGTTACTTAAACGGAAATATCATGGCCGATACAGAATATTGATTCGTAGCCAATATAAAATCAATGCCCATCAACATTAAAAAGAAAACAATAATTTGCTTCGAGATATTTTCTGGTATAAAAAGGGAAGAAACAAGAAACTAAACCGGTTTTATTTTTCCATTGGATTGAGTTACAGCTAGATTCTGCTGGTGAAACTCACAGAAAATGAATGCAATTTACGAATTATTGACTTTGATTGGAAATCAATCTAACGATATATATATATATATATATATATATATATATATATATATATACTAGCAAGACAGTAGAAATTCCACGGTTGGTTAATAATAATCTCTTGAAATAAATGTCTGCCAAGATTAATAACATTTCAGAAAATAATTTTCATTGTCATTTAAATATTATTCAAATATATTAAACCTGTATACTTTATTGAAAGGTCACAAGTTCAATCTTTCTTAAAATATTCTTTCCTCTTGGAGTGAAACTATTTGTCAGCTAAATATTTATTAAATAAAAGTAACACATGCCACTTTTAAACATTTTTTTTTAAACAAACAATATTTTTTGTTCTTACCGAATCATCAGCTAAATATTTGTTTGGATAAAATGAACATCAGTTTCTTAATTAAAATTAAAATTAAATTAAATTAAAATTTCTTAATTAATTTAAAATTGAAAAACCAATTGTGCATTACACTTGCATCAAAATAAAAAAACAAATGCAACGGGTAAGTCGTTAAAACTCATTAAGTTGACGGAGCAATGGAATTGGATTTTGGAAGAATTCATTCTAAAAATAGGTAAAGTTGGATTTGTTTTTCTTTAACTACAACATTTATTTTCAATTACTTTTTCGCGTTGCATTTTTTCTCTTTGGCGATCGGAATATCTTTTTTTTTTAATGTGTGCAAACTATGACGTAGACACAGGCGTGAATGAGCGTATTATTATTATACAGATATTGTGTCTGGCACAAGGGACACTTGAATCACAATTAAATCACGTTGACGCACCGATTTTCGTCAGATCATCGAAGTTAAGCGACGTAAACCTCTGCTAGATTTTAGATAGGCGACCATTTGGGAATTCTATCAATCGAGATGTATAAATGTTTAGCAGTCTTGGTGGAAGTCGAGCCGATAACACCATCGTCCTGTCAAAGCGATGGTTCGGGTCATCACATTTCGCTTAATCCTTTAACGGGGTTACGCACCGATCCGATGAGACTTCATGCTTACAAAGATACGCCGTGTGCCGTGCTCTCTAGTAACGACAGCGTTGTTGCTTTTACGTATCGACTCTCGATTGGACAAAATCTCAAATCAGCAGTTTCTTCCAACCAATCATAGCACAAGAGATATTCACTTCCAAATCTCGCGCATAGTATAAAACACCCAAACCAACACTCTCTTCCTCTTTACTGGTATTTTTCTTCGGAAACAGACGTGCAAATGTCACCATACAGCCTGGGCCCTTTAGGATCGAAAGGCCTTCAGCAAGTAGCACGCACATGCCGAGAGACACACACTACTGTACCACAGCGACAGCACATACATACTGCTAGCCGAACGCACAAATTTAAAGACGTACACACTTTCACTAACAAAACAGAAACAAACTAATATACACATACATCTACATGCCTATCTCATTTACACACATTGTAACACACAAACTCGCACGGTGCTAACTAAAATGAGTAAGTGTACTCAATTTCTTTGTAAGAACACACTTTTCACCGAGAACGTTTTCAGACATTTTCAACTAATTCCTCATGAAATCGTTTATTGTCTCAATAAGTTGTCAAATAAAATTAAATATTTTTGTATGGATAGACTTTGTAACTCTTTCATTTGGTATTGTTCTATCTTATCGATAATAGCTTTTATGATACGCACAATAATAGAGAAAGGAAAACAACGTCAAAGAAGTGATAGATGTTTAGGAAACAAAAACATTGACATTACTATTTCAGTTTATTTCTTATGTTTCATGATAGAAAAAGAAAATGTAGTATTTAGATTATTCGGACTATTGTTCTCATATTTGATGTTATTCTCACAACGTTTCGGCCGATGTAACCTCCGACTTTCTTCAAGTGCATCTTGTCGAATTTGAGAATCTGTATGGATTTTCGAACGGAGCCCTTTATTTAATCCTCGGGGGTAGCTGCTCTCGTTTCGCCAGTCATGACCGGCTAGAAGTCTTAGTAATTCTTAATTGTATTCCTAGTATCGCCCGTACTGAGGATTGAACATTCAACCCCCAGAAGACTGTCACTTAGAACTGATTATTTCTTAGCACTTGCATCTGTTACGCCACGGGTACTTGATTACCGAGTTCGACAATATGAACCTAAAGAAGGTCGAAGGTTACATCGGCCGAAACGGTGTGAGAATAACACCCAAGATGAGAACAGTAGTCCGATTAATCCAGAAAATACAAATTATCAATCGTCATAAAAAAATTCCCAAAGCAGAAAAAGAATGAACAAATACTTGTCCATCTAATCAACAATGTTGAATCTACATTGGACATTTATAAGGGAAGGGAGATAGCTATTATCAAGATGGTTAAATAAAAGTGTTTATAAACAAAAAAGATATTTAATAAAGCAGAGCCTTGTCATGCATTACGGATGCTTTCGTCTAATAAAAGTCGTAATTTAAAATGTAAACAAACAAAACTTTATTTTAAAGAAAAATCAACAAAATCAGAACATTCCACGATCTTAATGAGATTTCTGGATTTATTAAAAACTAAATAATTATTATAAAATATTATAATACATTGATTAGTACAATTTAAAGTTTTGGGAATTGTTGTCGATCTAGGGACCGTGCTCAATGGTTTGTGTTTCTTTATTCGAACACGATTTATTGAAAATTTGGTGCTTCTCCATGAAATATTGCACTAATAAATAAATTTACCGGATAATTTTATGAAATAATTTCTTCTTATTGAAAAATATTAGCGTACACGAACATTTACAGAAAATTATCCAGTAGATGTTTAATAATAACAAAATGTAAGTACTTGTTAATATTAGCGCGTTTTTCTGGTTTGACGCCATTTTTAAATCTATTTATGAAGAGATAGATTAAGGTGAGCTACACAGTGACGACAATAATGGTGCTGAAATTCTCACTACGGATAAAAGAAGAATTTCGTAAATAAAAACAATTACTGGATTAATTTCCGTAAATGTTAGTGAACGGTATTTTTGATCACAAGTAAGTACTTCATAAAAGGTTTCTTGTTTTTTTTTGTTTTCAGCAGAAATATTTTATATCGGTGTTACAATGGAGAAACAGCAAAATATCAACAATATATCGAATAATAAAATGATAATTCCACTAATGTATGACTGAAACGAACAAATACACATGAATCAAGATATAAAATATTGCTGTTAAAACTCAGCAATTCTTTTGTGTGGGCAGTTGTCGATATTCAATAAACAATGTCATTTTACCTGAAAGACAAGAATAATGTGCTCAGTTTGCTGGTAGTTGAAATCGTATAGTTCTAAATTTTAAGTGAGATATTAAAATATTTCCAGATGTATATATTTATATCTTCTGATATATGGCTAACTAATATGGCTAACTAATATGGCTAACTAATATGGCTAACTAATATGGCTAACTTATCAGCAAAAAAGTTAAACGAAAGTTTTGTTGGCTCATATTTTACAGAATTATATAATGCACGTCACGAAAGTAAGGGAAATTCTAAAGATTTTTATATTTGCAGAATCACATGTGTAAGTAACTAAAATTAAAAAATATTGCATACTTATTAGTAAGTTTTAGTTTAAAAGAAAGATATGTAGAGTTCGTTTTGTTATGTATATTCTGAGAATGTCTTCGGGAACAAGCTTTGTTTTATTTTGTATAAATTATAAGCAGAAAATGAAATTTTAACGGTTTTATATCGGCGTAATAACAGTGCCCATAGAGGTAATTATTACTTATTAGGGGAAGGGTGACCTGAAAACACGTATCAATACTCAAGCTAAAGTGTATGCAAGGACGGTGGCCCCCTCTACAGAGCTTCTCACACCTGCCAGTATCTTATATCTCTACATAGCAACCATTCGCCCATGCATGGCGTATTATTGTCACATCTGGACTGGTGCACCAGCCACTAGCCCTTCCTCTAGGAAGGGTTTAAAAGAGACTACTATCTAATAAGTTCAACACTATCTATCAAGCTCCAGCCCCTGACCCATCGCTGCACAACTCCCCACTTAGAATGCGTCCTAATTCACAGTATCTCCTTACGTTTCAGTGACAATGTTGCTTGTTTGGAGTGAACAAAAGTGAAAATAATAAAATAATAATAATCAAGGGAAAGATTAGCTAAATATTTTGCATCCGGGTCATTACTCGCGTGTAAAAATATTCTGCATCCGGGTCATTACCCCCGTATAAAACACACTGAATGATTTTGCTGGTGCATCGAGTGTTAAAAAGAATATTTCAAAGGAAATCAGTGATTGTGTGAATTAACATTTCTATTATTTCCACTAATTATACGCGTAAAAGTCTTTTTTAATGTGTTTTTGCACGTTTCGAAAATGTCATGAATAATTAGAACATTTGAAAAGAGGAATGAGAACTGAAAATAGCCACGACCGTCGTCGTCGAAGAAATGTCGAAAGAGAGAATGAGGACTTAATTACTAGACACAGACGTCGAGAATTCTTTGAATTTTGACTTTTCCTACCGAAGGCTGAAAACATTAATCAAGTGGCAGGTTTTATTCTCGGCATCAAAACTATCTGAATTTATAGAAACTTTTCATGTGATCGGCAAGACAATTACCACACACGTAGACAACGATGCGTTCATTTTCTTCCGGAGAAATAGATGTGCTCTTAGATTTAATCGAATTGGAATTGAATTAGTAATTATTTGATTTTTAGTAAAATTTGCATTTTTTCTTGCTTTTACTGTTACGTAATAACACGTGACACGATTTGTTTGAATCTTCAGAAATTTATTTTACGTTATCCATGACGACATCATAGCGTTTCGAAACGTTAAAGAAAATAGCTGCAAGTAAAAACATGAATACGACTATTTACCAAAAAAAAGCCTCACATACACACGAAAAGTATGAAATATATGAAACATGTAATTACAAATAATTACATACACAACAACTAGCTCCAACAAAGAACAAATAAAGCAAAATAACTCAACAGCGGTTGATATGCCGTAAAATTCAACCGAAAAATAGATAAAAAACAAGAAATAGCTTCGGTAAGTAAAAGTTATTATTTTTCAAGTCTTGGAGCTGTGTAGATCTTCTCTGCAATCTACTCATCATTTTTTTGGTTTCTGAACGGTTTTGTACAATGTTCAGATTTAATAATGCTATGTTAATTTTTTTTTAATATATGAATAAATATTTCGGTTCTGACAACTTTTAATTTCTAATATGCAAGATTGTCTATTTGCTCAGAACAAGAACTTCTCACCTTTTAATAAGTAGTTATAGAGGAGGAACTTCTCCCCTAAAAATTCCCAAAGAAAGTTAAGAATCGAAAATAGACTATTATTATTATTATCATCATCATCACTATCTGGACGTGTGAAAATTCCACAGTTGTGTCCTTCATCTGTTGTATATTGTTGCCGTGCATTCTATTGACGCCCGGTGCGAACACAGATCCCATAGTATTATTGTACCACTATTGTTAAAACTGAAATATACTTATTTAAGTACCCTCGTTTATGCAGTTTCAGAATATATCTGGTTATAAGGGTCTATCTCTAAAACCATTGTAGGAGTGTGTGGCATATTTCCACTCTATAGTTGTCCGGCGGGAAGCAAACTCAACAATATTGTACCATCTTTGGAAAGAACTGAAACCATACTAATTCTTAAAAGAACCGAAACTATACTAATTCTTAAAAGAACCGAAACTATACTAATTCTTAAAAGAACCGAAACTATACCAATTCTAAAAAGAACCGAAACTATACCAATTCTAGAAAGAACCGAAACTATACCAATTCTAAAAAGAACCGAAACTATACCAATTCTAAAAAGAACCGAACCTATACCAATTCTAAAAAGAACCGAAACTATACCAATTCTTAAAAGAACCGAAACTATACCAATTCTTAAAAGAACCGAAATTATACCAATTCTTAAAAGAACCGAAACTATACCAATTCTAAAAAGAACCGAAACTATACTAAATCTAAAAAGAACCGAAACTATACTAATTCTAAAAAGAACCGAAACTATACTAATTCTTAAAAGAACCGAAACTATACTAATTCTTAAAAGAACCGAAACTATACAAATTCTAAAAAGAACCGAAACTATACCAATTCTAAAAAGAACCGAAACTATACCAATTCTAAAAAGAACCGAAACTATACTAATTCTTAAAAGAACCGAAACTATACTAATTCTTAAAAGAACCGAAACTATACTAATTCTTAAAAGAACCGAAACTATACAAATTCTAAAAAGAACCGAAACTATACCAATTCTAAAAAGAACCGAAACTATACTAATTCTTAAAAGAACCGAAACTATACTAATTCTAAAAAGAACTGAAACTATACAAATTCTTAAAAGAACCGAAACTATACTTAACCTAAGCACGAAGGCCAAGAAAGTGTATTTTAGTTCAAGTTTCACGTTCGCCACAACAGAATCATCAGATAATTTAAAAATATTTTGATTGTATTGCATCTTCGGCGATCCCATTTTCAAAATCGAATGAATGGTGATAACGTACGTACAAACATGAATTTTCTTTAGTTTATTATTATTATATAGATACTTATTAATCTTATTGTGAAACGTTTGGTTGCAACACTAACGAAAATAAAAATAATGGCGTATGTGATGAGCATTTGTCTTCTCGATTGCAGTACTACAAGGTGAATTCTAAGTGAAATGTTTTAGTTTGTTTTTCAGCTCTCTTTCTGGACATTTAACTGGATTAAATTATTGTTTTCATCGCACAAACATAGAATCATACTAATCATAGCGATCATAGTAATCGTTTTAATACAATGAATGTGAATAAAAGTCTGTTATCGGGTTAAAAGTTTTTTTTTTACCGGTTAATTATTTCTGTGAAGCAAAGGGAACTCCTTTTTGTTACACTGAAATAAAATGACGCAGAGCATAGAGGCAAATAAGAACACTTGAGTTAAATAAATGTATATTTTAGTGTTACATGAATACTGTTTTTTTTTGTATTTGTTTACATGTGTTACTTATAATGTGTGTGTGTGTGTGTGTGTGTGTGTATTAGGTACGTACAAAATTAATAGCCGATCTCCGAAATGTAAAAACATTTTGACCAGTAACGTCACTTAAAATTTCACAACAGTTCAGGAAATGAACCAATTTTATTGAAATTTTCAGTTCTTGTTAATTAACGATCACGGAATATAATGAACCCATTATGTTGTTTTAAATCTTAATGGAAATGTATCATTTTGTGAAAACAAAAAAACACGTTTATGAAAGTTATATCTCAAATAACTAAAAAACGCATGAATTAAAAAAAAATCTTTTATGAAAATAAAGCACCGTAGATGTTAACAATAAATAAGAAAATATATAGTTCTTATATGCTACGAAAAAAGTCTTTAAATTCTGTGTTAATAAAATCAAGATAACTCGAAAAACATGCAATTTCTCGAATTAACGCTATCATTGAATAAACAATGCTTTATTAAATAATATTTTCACAAAAAATAGTATAATTTCCAAAAATATTTTGTGACAGTTTACGATAATTCTTAAAACGCGATTTTATAATATGTCCCTAATGCGATTTTATAATATGTCCCTATTGCGATTTTATAATATGTCCCTATTGCGATTTTATAATATGTCCCTATTGCGATTTTATAATATGTCCCTAATGCGATTTTATAATATGTCCCTATTGCGATTTTATAATATGTCCCTATTGCGATTTTATAATATGTCCCTATTGCGATTTTATAATATGTCCCTATTGCGATTTTATAATATGTCCCTATTGCGATTTTATAATATGTCCCTAATGCGATTTTATAATATGTCCCTAATGCGATTTCATAATATGTCCCTAATGCGATTTCATAATATGTCCTTATTGCGATTTTATAATATGTCCCTATTGCGATTTTATAATATGTCCCTAATGCGATTTTATAATATGTCCCTATTGCGATTTTATAATATGTCCCTATTGCGATTTTATAATATGTCCCTATTGCGATTTTATAGTATGTCCCTATTGCGATTTTATAATATGTCCCTATTGCGATTTTATAATATGTCCCTATTGCGATTTTATAATATGTCCCTATTGCGATTTTATAATATGTCCCTATTGCGCATGAACGTGTAATCATCATCGTAATAATTATTTCTTGAAAATAAAAAAATTAAAATTAAAAAGAAATTGAGATAATGTGTCATTACGAAAAAATAATTTAAAAAGTGGGATCATTTCTACTAACGATTAACTTGAAGAGCTATGGATGGACAGTACTGCAATAAACAGATGGGATTTGCACCACCCCAATTACCTACCACCCGCTGTCATCCAAATTTTATTTTCGGAGAATCAACGATCCGGTCAGTTTCACAATTCACTGTCATTTGGAAAAATGAAATGTAAGTTTGTATTTTTTGTAATTTTTTCATTACTAAATAATAATTTTCTTTCAAATTTTAATTCTATTTAATTATTAATAACTAATTGTTTTAGCTTATTTTTCAATGAATAATAAAATTGTCGGTGTAGTTATTAAATTTAATTTCCTTTTCATACTTTAAATGCGCTTTTATTTATATTTCAAAAGAATCAATTTAATTCATTCTAACGACACGTTTTAGAATAAATCAAGTAATGAATTTTAAAAGTTTTTAATTATAAAAATTGACGCACTAGGTAGTTCGTACGAAAAAAAATTAAATAAAATGTTATAAAAGATTTATTTAAAATTCTAAGGAAAACAGACGTCATTAACCATTTCAGAGTATTACTGAATTAAAAATTAATACCAAGTTAAATATAAATATATTTTAGATAAAGACGAATAAAATCTTAATTGTCTACATTAAAAATATTTTAATTAAAAAGCATTTTCTTATTTATTAAAACAAAATAAAATTAATCAACTTTCTTATAATTATATTTCTTTTTAAATTTCAGATGTATGTGTAGGCCTGTTTATAATCTTAAAAAAATAAAGAAATTAAAGTATAATAATTTTTCAGTTTCTGTACACTTACAAAATCATATCTTCTATATAAAAAAAAAATTAAAAAAATATTATTGCAGTTATTGTATTCCATACTTTTTGAAAGTCGGTAGACATTCTATATTTTCAGTAATTCGCAACTCTTCGTATCGCCCGCACCGATGGTTGAAACTTCAACCTTCAGATGACTATAACTTAGAACTGAATTTTCTTAGTACTATGTTCACGGCGCCACGTGTCCTTGCTGAAGACTCATTGCAGAAGACTTCTTACAGAAGACTTCTTACAGAAGACTTATCTCAGTCATGGCTGACGGAACGAGAGCATGCTACCCTCGTGGATTAAATAAAGAGTTCCGTTCGAAATTCAGTCCAGATTCCCGAGTTCGACAGAAATATTCCAGAGTTCGAAAAGATACACCTGAAGAAGGCCGGAGGTTATAGCGGCTGAAACGTTGTGAGAATAACACTCAAGATAAGAACAATAGCCCGAATAATCCAAATTATACAACAAATAACTTTCACAAAACGCATTTAAATTTAATTTTCCTCCGACCTGTATACTTTAAATGTTCTGAAAATGATTTCATATTTTATATTTTAAAATTAGATTTCATTGGAATCTTTTTTTTCTCACAAGAGAAACAAAATGGCTGCTTTGCTCTGTTGCTCGCGATTCATTTCTTAAACAATTAAAAAGAAGTTACTCTACCACAGACTCAAGTCTGAGTGGCAAGCTCACCTCCGAAATTAGAGAGCCCCCCCCCCAAAAAAAAAAATCGACGATATCTTTACAATAACAAATCCAATAACAATAAATCTTATTAGTTTTCACACTTCAAAAGTATACAAGTCGGTAGATAATTAATTTTCGATGCGTTTGGTGAAAGTTATTCGTTGTATTATTAACTATTCCGCAATATTACCAAATACCTTTTTTATGTGAGAATATTTAAAGAAAATAAAACATTCCAAACTATTTTTTACATTTTGTTATGAATTTCAAGTACCCAGAAATATAATGCAATATTTTCTTCAAATTGCAGAGCACGCAACAAAGAAGAATTAAAATAACTCCGCCATAAACTAAAATGGGGAACTATTTTCTCCGGGTAAGTTGCTGTTGTGCAGATGACGACGGAGAAGAAGATTTCAACTATTCGTCTGACAAAAGAGAGGAGCCGCAGAGAAATCATTCACCGATTGGAAACAACACCGGCGCAGACATGCCACAGATTTTCACGAAACCAGTAGTGCCCATTTATCCTGTTTACCATAAACCCATCGTGACCAGTTTCCCCAATTACTTTGTTTATTATAAACCTCAACATGTGAGCGAATGGAGAGCGTTGTTCAAATCGAAACGCATGGCCATCGATGATACGTCTTTAAGTGAACGTGAGATTTCAGAGATTCATCCTTTCCCATCGCCATCCGATTCACCTGACGAATCAACAATTCAAATAAACGCAACACAAAACGAGAACAAACTCGTACAAGGATGCGTTTCACATGGTGCGCTAAACAAACACTTGAATGAGTCGTCACATACTTTCGGCGAGGTCTTCCAAAAACATTCACATCCACAAATAAACGTCGAGTCTGATGACAAGGAGGGCGACAATTACGATAGGAACTGTGAGAACGAGAGAAATTTGGCTTCCGAGTCTGCACATCCGGTTGATGCTTCAGATTCTGACATCACTTGCGAACCATCAGAATTGTCTGTAGAAGTAAAACGCATGTTAAATAAGAGATTATCGTTCAACTCTATGGATAAGACAATATGCTCGAATGATTTTACCTCGACTTCGAACACTTATATGGACACGAAGGCATTTTACTTGCAATTTCAGCAATTAGCCGCTGACTAAGTCAATTTTTAAAGCAAACACGATATCTCTTACGTTTCTTTGAAAAATGTTAAATTCAGTAGAAATATAAATTTAGGAAATTTCAAAGTAGAATACCATGGCAACACAAGCTTTGTCCTTTCGGCGATGCACATTCGACGTCTTGGATATGCACCTTGATGTTCAGCTACACACACCAAGCAGTTCTCAGATCCAATACATGACTTATAACTTAGTTTACCATGTCGATACAATGCGCGTCAATTTTGCGGCGTGTTATAAAATTGACGATTTATTGTATTAGGATAAGAACGGTGGTATCAACTATGAAATCGTCACCACTGAGCACACCGCTGCAAATGATATAAGACTTTCGATCGAGCAAACATTGGGTGGTGGCACCTGTCCTATCTTGGGAGTTGAAGTTACAGACACCGTCATCAACGGTTGCATATAGAACTCTTCCAGTATCTAGTAACTTGTCGATTCCACCAATTACCACATTTTTAAATTCAACAAATGACACAGTCATACATAAAAAATCATCACCCCTTTCTGCAATTATTTCAACATTTATTTTTGTCATTTAAAAAAAATATAGTAGTTCTCTGCATCTTATATCAAAGCTTTATTATATTTCTGTTCTTTAAAGTTCTCAAGACTAATATCGCCGTTCACCTAGAAATCGATATTCTAGAATCATTTTAGAGTAGAAAAATAAAAACTTCTTTTCATCAAGGAGGATTGTGAACAAACTTGACTCCTGGAACATATTTCAATATAATCTGCAAGGCTGATCTTGAGATATAAACAAAAATAATTTCGTTTCATTATATATATATATATATATATATATATATATATATATATATATATATATTAGCGATCTCTCCTCCAAGAGTACTTTCTTTGAATCAATGTATACCCCAATATATCGCAATGATGACGAGAGAGAAAGAGGGAAAGAGAGAGAGTGAGAGAGAGAAAGAAAGAGAGAAAGAAAGAGAGAGAGAAAGAGAGAGAGAGAAAGAGAGAGAGAAAGAGAGAGAGAAAGAGATAAAGAAAGAGATAAAGAAAGAGAGATAAAGAAAGAGAGAGAAAGAGATAAAGAAAGAGAGAGAAAGAGATAAAAAGAAAAAGAAAGAGAGAAAGAAAGAGAGAAAGAAAGAGAGAGAGAAAGAGAGAGAGAAAGACAGAAAGAGAGAGAGAGAAAGAGAAAGAAAGAGAGAGAGAAAGAGAGAAAGAAAGAGAGAGAGAGAGAAAGAGAGAGAGATAGCATTGATACTTGATAGAAATGAGATCGATCATGCTAATAAGTATCTGTCGATCGTGCTTTCGCAGCTTAAGACCACGGTACTGACGACATCCACTCACTTTGCTCAGATGTTTTGCTCCCATTCTAGTGGGCTCTTTAGCAAACCTTTTCAATCTCTCACTTGAGGAAGATGTTATGCCAAATTACTGGAAAATAGGGACTGCGTATCCATGCATCAGAGAGGAACCTCTAAATTATCAACCTGTCACTTTCACCTCCATTACCTGCAAAGTAATGGAATCCATTTTCAAGCAGGTGACCTTTCAGCTTCTAGTGATATTTCTAAATCACAACATGGATTTGTAGCCAAAAGATGCTGTTTAACTAACCTGATGCTCATAAAGGACTGGGTCACCAAGATTATCGTCGCTGGCGACAGTGTAGACACATTGTTCTTTGACTTTTTTTCATTTAATTGTTAATCACCGACTACTTATTGAAGGATCTTTTCATACAAAGTTCATCCTTCTATGATAAAATAGATGGACTCGTTTCTTCACGATCGTATTTTTCGTGCAGTGGAGTATCTCAAGGATCTATCCAAGGTCCGCTTCAGCTTCTCCTGTCTGTCAATGATCTACCATATGAATTGACAGAAATCATACTAGTCTTTGCGACGATGTGAAGTTGGCATCACCTAAAAGCAATTATGATCAACTTAAAGATAATCTCAACAAAGTCTGGTGCTGGTCTTTAAGCTGGTATTTATGAAAACTAGTCATCTTCGTATCGGCTCCCACCTACTGTCTCCTGCATGCACCTAAACTACTCAATATCGTTGTGGATACAAAGGACATTGGTACTGTTGTGGGTAACTTGAAACCAATGCGTCATTGGATCGAGATGGTAAACAAAGCCAAGCGCTTTCTCTGATCTGGAGATTCTTTTTCGACCTTATGGCACAAGATTTTCGTCCCCTACCTATTTTTAAGTATGCCAACCAAGTAACAAATTCGGACACTTAGAGCGTCTTCAAATTGAAATTAGGATGGTGACAGGACTATAAACGCGTACCTACAAAGGGCGGCTTTAAAGACTAAATCTGCTTTCACTTGAACAACAAAGAATGAAAAGGAAACGGATTCTGGCATATATGTAACAAAATTTGAACAGGACTGCTGCACACACGAGCGTCAATAATACGTATTATGTGCGGGTAAAGTAAATTAATGAACTAAGGCAGCATGGTAAGTAGAGTAAGCACTTTTTTTGCAAACTGTCATTTAAAAGTGGACCCCGAAACCGCATCATAACCACTCCCTCACTTTAAAATAATATTACAAACTAATACTATATATATACATATATATATATATATATATATATATATATATTGCTTATACCTGGGATAAGAATTTTGCTAGTATAAATATATTTTATTTATTTAATTAATTTATAAACCAATTTATTGTATAGTGATTTACAAAAGTTAGACATGAACGCGTGTTTCTGGCTATAAGCCGTAATCAGCATGCCTGACCGAGCAGGGATCGATGGGTAAGGCATGCTGATTACGGCTTATAGCCAGAAACACGCGTCC
>OY744544.1:49563324-49578324 GCA_963556195.1 Sepiola atlantica
TATATATAATTATATATATATATATATATATAATTATATATATATAATTATATATATATATATATATATAATTATATATATATATATAATTATATATATATATATAATTATATATATATATATATATATATAATTATATATATATATATAATTATATATATATATATAATTATATATATATATATTACAGATAAATATATAAATATATGAAATAAGAAAGAATAATAAAACGCGCGCGGAGAGACGTTAAATGGGAAAGTGATGGAGAAGGAAAAAATAAGGCGGAATCGCAGTGACGTAATATATTGCATTGTTTCAGTGCGGAATTTGCCAGATGTCTGCTTAAGTATTATAATAGGAGTCTGAGGTTTATGTTAGATAGGGACGAGAGTAGTATTATAGCCCTCCTTTAGATGCACTTGCGAGAATATTTGGTCTTCAAGAGGATGCAGTTCGTAAAGTCAAAATTGTGGGTAAGTGTTTCTGTGTATGACTAGTGTCACAACACTATAACAACACCACAAACGGCGTAAATTTCCCAGTCTTTAGAAAAGCAACGAATAAAAATAATCTTGTATAAGTTTACTCTGACCACAACAACAGAATAAAATCCGAAATGATCATAGGCTCGTTCTTCAGAGCTCTTACCATTCGCAGCCCACAACGAAGAAACCTATATCCAGAACACTTACCAAGCTTAAAAGTATCCTCAATTTTGTGTCCAAAAGGCTGAACGCAAAACACTTAATATCCGCAACAACAAAAACTAACAACAATTCTCCAGCACAAATAACACCGACATGACTGAGAAAAATCAATCTTATATAGTTCTCCAATAATCTGATAAATATTTTCTTACAAAAACAGTGATATAAACCTCTAAAACATTTCATCGAAATTTTTCTATTTATTTTCTATCTTCTCCTACCCCCTTTCCCATTTTAATGTCTCTCCGCACGCGTTTTACTCACACACACACAATGTGTACATATACATAATATATATATATATATATATATATATATATATATATATATATATATACATTATGTGTATATATTTTTCTCCAAGCGCATGCATATCATTGACGCTAATTCGCTCACACCAAAACTTTAAAATTTTATTACATAATACAACTCAAAATTTGATGTAGAGCAACACTTTTCTCTATTAATATTTTTGTATCCAACTTATTTTGAAATTTCTTTTTAGGTTGGGTAGAAATTTCGGCGGGCACATTCCATAAATAGCAAAGTTTACAAAAAAGAATGTGTCCATATTACTCACTGGTTTGCCGAAAATAAATTTTCTAAAATTCCTAATGATCGGTTCATAAAAGAATGAAACACCCCTAAATGTTAACATTTCCTAAAAAAAATATGTTCTCATGTTAATCA
Organism: Sepiola atlantica; assembly: GCA_963556195.1. NCBI lineage: Eukaryota > Metazoa > Mollusca > Cephalopoda > Sepiida > Sepiolidae > Sepiola > Sepiola atlantica. The sequence continues at coordinate 49,564,722 of OY744544.1, forward strand.
CCGTACTTTTTAGAATATATAAAAAAAATCATCTATTTATAAGTTCATAGGATTAGCATATACACATATTATGGCAAGATTATTTCATAAAAAGGAACTGTCATCGATCGGAAGTGACCGATACTCGGTGTTGAAGTGCTCACTGCGACTAGCCACACTGATGTTTCTTGAAAGGGCGAAACCACTCTCTGGATAACATTATATATATAATTTATTCCTCTTTCATATATAGGCACATATACATACACGAGTAGAGCTTAGTACTATATATATATATATATATATATATATATATATATATATATATATCTTGTTTGCGATACCTATGAACGAATTAAATTATTTATACGGAAGAGCGTTTAACCTTAATTGTGTGGAGTGATATATATTTTTTAAATTTAATTATCTACGGACACGTGTTTCGGAAATTTAGCCCGTATGACTAGAGATAAAGTGTAGTCGACTGAAGAATGCTCACATTGAGTATAGTTTCACGTGCTTCCGTGAAACTGTAGGTATCGATGGACGATCAAACGAATATATATATATTATATATATATATATATATATATATATATGTGGTAAATGAAATACCAAAATTATTTATGTATCTATTAAGAGATCTTAAAAATCATCACGAAGAAATCTTGAAATGAAGACGAAACGTTGATAAATACATACATAATTTGGATGTTTCTTTTATCACCACGTTGGAATATTGGTTCCCCGATTTATAAAATCGGGGGACCTATGTTTTGAGGCATTTCCGTCCGTCCGTCTGTCCGTCTGGATTTTTCTCCGCAACCATCCATTGAATTTCTGAAATTTTGCATGAAGTTGTAACTTTGGTCAGGTTAGAAAGTGACATTCTCTGATTTTTTGCCCCATAACTTTTCATCCATTCATTCAATTTCTCTGAAACTTGGTCAAAATGTGGAGGCAATTGTTCGTTATAGAAAATAAGTATCGCTGACCTTGGAAAAAATCTGGTTCGCGCCCAAGGGGGTCAAAAGCTCTGAAAATTTCAAAAAATGACCCTTTTCTCCCATAACGTTTGATCCACCCATTCAATTTTATTGAAACATGGCCAAAATGTAGATGCAATTGTTCTGAATATAAAATGAGCATCCTTGACCTCAGAAAAATTCTGGTTCGCGCCACCAGGGGGTCAAAGGGGAGTCAAAAATTCCCCAAATTGCCCAAATTTATTGCATTTTATACTCGCCACATCGAGTCATATACAGAGGGGGACCACGCACGCGCAGCTTGTTATTTCTACATTTTCATCATATATATATATATATATTACACACACACACACATATATATACATACATACATGCTCATCAAGCTTTTAGAATTTCTAAATATTTTTTACTCACAATAATTTTCCATACATAACCATTCGTAAATTAACACCGCGTTTAACATCGATAAAATATATCTGAATATTTATTTGTATAAATTAACAAAAAGTGGCACAAGACCAAAGGGGGAAAGCCAGGTGATTCCTTACCCAACTTGGCTAACCCTTACCCTATACCTGGGAGGAATAGAAGTAGTCATTTGCTGTGCAATCGGATACATTTTCTGATTTTGTTTTGTCGATGACATCTTAGTGATATCTTCCAAGATGAGAAAGGATACACGTAGTAAACCTCTCAAGATGTTTTGATCGATCTGCTATTTATTTAATTCCTTCCAACCGAAGAAGATTTAACACAAGTTCTCCCAAAGACGACCCCTGGCTCTGCAAAAATAGCCATGAACAGACCCGTCGGCATTGCTTGGTAGGGGCGGCTCAGTATTGAACTTGGCTTTATTCGTCTACATATTTCATAATGGATGAATGGTAGCGTGATGACGTCACCCATATATATTTATGGCGTAATACAGTGTACACTGACAATATACTAGACGACCCGTTGGGTCTGTATTTGTTACGTCTCGCTTCAACAATCAGTATTTTTATATCATTTCGTATATACACATAATATATTATATCACATTATAATATTATGTATAGATTTTCAGTATTTACTTCAACAGTGCTCAATACGTGAGTGGAGCTATGTAGTAAATTATGAAAATATATTTATGGCAATTAAGCTAATAAAGGCATCCGTGTTTCATCCCCGTAGGGAATCATAACAGCCTTACAATTCCCCACAGGGATGAAACGCGGACGTCTCTGTGTAGCTTAATTACCATAAATATATTTTATACCTTACTATATACATATATATAGTATAGAGATATACTTATGGCAAGTAAATTGCACAGAAATTAATTACCAATACTAATAATATGCTAAGTAAGTTTTTGCTTAGAAAGTCATACCCGTCAATGGTACAAGAGAGTATCACTCAACTGTATATATAGAAGATAATATAAGTGTATATACATGAAATCGTATATTTCTTTGATGAGAATCATTCGCTTTTTACACGCTCTTCCGCCTCTCCCTGACACAGGCTTAACTTTGGCATTAATTGATAATATTGTTACAAGAAATTAGTTACTTCAAAATGGAAAACGTCATAAAGGATGCATGTCGCTTTTTTCAAGTTATGAAAAAAATAAAGTTTATTTTGTGACGTCATCTATGTTCCAGCAGATATTGTTTCTTCATAATCATGTCTACCCCCCCATCCCTGCGCCATTCGCCTTGTATCACTGGGATTGTCGACAGATTCCGTGTATCGACACATCAAGGCCGGGAGATGTGGACGTGGTCTAGTAGTGCGCCTTCCATTGCAAGTACTTACTTGGATCGGATGTTAGTGAGAAGAAGCGTCGTAGATTTTCTATCTTGTCCCACGTCCCAATTAGTTGTGGCCCGTTTGAATTTAAGTGCTGAGCCTACATTAGATGGCTACTAGAGACACGCGACCTCCGGAAAAAGCTATTGCTTCTTTACCAGCGGTCTTTAGCGGGGGCGGTAATCGGGGGTAGGTGGTGCGTTAGCACTAAGGCTAAAGTTAGACGCTTTTGTGTCAAACATGCCCAACGCCTCGCTCTAGATAAGGCAAAGACAGAAAAGCGTTTAGAGAATAAGCTGACCTAGGCTGTGGCTGGGGGATTCTCAACCGCTTTGCTATGAATCTCAGGTAATTCGATCTGGGTTAAAGAGAGTTCGAACAAAGCTGTAAACGTTGATGCTGTTGAGCTTTCCGTCGTGGTTCGGATAGCTATATTTGGAAAGTTAAAAACCTGGAGGGAGATACACTACTTAAGCTTCAACCAAGCATATTCGGACATTCCCGCCACAACACTTACAGTCATACCGAACGTTCACTATTAGTTAGTACATCACCTCATCTCACTGCACTAACTAGTATAATCTTTGTATATTTAAATTGATTTCAGCAGAATAAATGTTTTATTCAATGATGAAGTTTCGTAAGTGAAACGAAATATCGAATCAATATAAACATGTTTGTTAATTTTTTACTCTTCTAACTAATATGTCCTTCATATTTTTGCTAGGCTGAGAGGATGTCATGATGAACCAACTATATACACTGACACTCAAAGGACGAGGTAATGCTTGGTAGGATCGTACCATTACAAGAGAACATATGCTACAATACCCCTCCAAAATAGAGCAGGAATAACCTGGGAGATCTTCCCCATAAAAGGAGAAAGAAACAACAGAAAAGATACATAACCCCCCCACACACACACATACACAAAAAGGAGAAGGTAGTACCTGGGAAGATGTTCGCGTGACAACAGAACATATACTACATTAACCCTCCTTCAAATGACGTGTAATACCGGGAACATTACCCCGTCCCTAAAAAAGGAGAAGGTAATTTCTGGGTAGACAGTCTTATGACAACAGAACCTATTCTACATTGTCCATCCCAGATAACACATATAAATCAACCTGTTTTCTATTTTTGTTTTAAATAAATCCTGTTAAAAAAACTGAATATATGCGCCCACGTGGTTTTGTGTCAACAAACGGAAAAAGGCCGGATTCACAACGACAACGATGACAACACGGATTTATACTGGTACTGGTACATTTTTTTGAACCTGTCAAAACCGATTTTTCCCAACGAAACAACCGGAAAAGCCGAATCGAAGCGAACCGGCGTCAAAATCAAATTGACGCTGCTTTTTGACACGAAAGAAATAATGAAAGAAAAAGACTTATCGTATGGTTTATTTTTATGACAATTTATTTTTTTTGACGAAAAAAATCCATGAATGTTTAAATATGTTACGGGAAAGTTAAACATTTTTTTTTCGATGAATTGTTTTTTTTTTTAGAACATAATCAGTGCAACAACGCTATTCACAGATTCACTTTCATTTTCTTGTACAGCTTTTGAAACGGACAAAAACGACTAGATTAGTATAAGATTAGATTAGGGTTAGTTTAGGGTTGATTTAGGGTAAACAAAAACAGTTCTTTTTTTTGTCCGCTTCATTTAGCAGATATGCTTTACGAGTAAGCGCAGGCGACGAAAAAGAAGAAAAAGAAGAGATAGAGGAAGAAGACAGAAGTTAGTGGACAAAGTACACTTCTGCTATCTGCGATACAATGGAGACAAAGGGGTTGTTTCAAAATTCGAGCAGATAGTTGAAGAGAAGATGCCTCCTCGTATCACACTCTTTTATTGTGTTGTATTGATTCCTTCCACATTCTCCCGACATTGTTCGTCGTAGCCTTCATTTTCGGGTCTACGAAGTTTTTAGCTTTCTGATTAGCTAAGCGCTTTGGCATTACCTGGCTGTTTACGTAAATGGTCGAAGGATTCTGAACAAAAAAACGGTTTTGCCTGGTTCAAAAACTGTACCAGTACCCTTATACTCTCATCGGTAGTTAAAGTGAGTGAGGAAGGGAGTGATAGAGAGAAACTTAGTAAAATATGGGTTCTGAGTAAATTGAAAATTAAATCTAATTACAATTAAAATTGATTTTTTTACAAACATGACTCAATTGCAAAACCAATAAATAATTTAGCATATATACATTTTGTCAAAAATCATAAGGAAACGAACATTGATAACTCAGCTTTAGATTAATAAATTATAGGGTAACCTTACTTTCTTGTTACATAAACGGTTAATTTAGTCTACGGTGCAAATTGAATCACAGAGAATAAACAAAGAACCACAAACTGTAAATGAGACTCGTACAGAAATTTTCACTTTCTTAATTTCTTTTTTTTTATGCTAAACCCCGGAACTAAATTAATTCTAAATTAATTCCAATGTTATATACATCTTGTTATGACCAACTATTGTTCTCTATAACTACTTTCATCCTTTCCATAAAAATGTGCGAATCAAAATCATATCAAAGATTCAGTTTTGTTATTCGGGAAATCCAAACTAAATTGAACTGATACTCCACTCGATTCATTATCAAGTAACGGACGATTAGCATGTATTCATTGTTTGTATTATAACAATTTACAAATACAAAGGACATCTATATAATAATATGCTAATGCTTTTCATGTCCGTACATACATGACTTTTCACACACATAAAAACGAGGAGATCGTCCAATGATGTGATTGGTAATTAATCTGATGTCGGTAATTCCAAAAAGTCCTACTTCACCCTTTTTAAAATTAATGGTTCTAACATCAAATTATGTCGTTTCATCGAGTAAAGCATTAAAAATTTAAATAAATACATTAAAAAAGTGACATTTGTTTTATCGATTAAAAGAATATTCAGCTTAGAATTATTTTTACGGTAAAAAGACAGAATATTTGTTTTAAAAACAATTCAATTGCTACAAATTGTAGAAAGAAATAAACATATTCGTTTTATTTATTTGGCTATCAAAATTATTTTTACGGAAGAGTAAGTTTTTAATAGTAGATATTTATTCTTTAAGAAAGTATCATTAATAGTAAATTATACAGATGATGTAGAAAGCATCGTAGAATATCCACGCGGTCCAGCTAATTAAAATATTACACTAAGGCATTCGTACGTACATTATCTCCTTTCATACAAATGAAATTAGATTCTCATGAGCAAAAATTGGGAGTAATCTGATGTCGCTTAAGTCAAAATATTGACTACGTATTTTAAAATGAATTTTCCCCAAATCAAATTATGTTAGAAACCGGCGTATAATTTCCATGGGTCCCGCGATTAAAAAAAAACAAAAAAACTTAGAATCAATTACTCAATTCATTTATTTTAAGGCAAAAATCAGTATTTTTTGCGCGTTAACCTTTTTTTTATTTTGATATTCATTAAAACGTCTATGCGGGAATGCATATTAAAAATACATGAATTCTAATGCAGTCATAGCAATGTAAGTTACAGAAAAACTTCGATGTTGACTAACAAACAAATTTACAGGAAAAAGTCACAATTCATTTATATTGGAATAAAGTAAAAAAAGTCACAATTGTTAAATAGTGGTGGGTAATAAAGTTAAAGAAAAATCTCATTTTTTCTAGAAAAGAAAGTCAAGTCGTAAAACAAAAATATTATGTCGCAATTTATTCACGTAGTATAAACAACTAAATTAATCACACAGGATAATCGCGATCACAATAAGTGGTTCGAACACAAATATTTAAGAGATAGACCGATTAGTTCGACCTCTATTAAATCTTATTTGACAAAAGTGAGTTACATTTCGGAAGTTTTCAGATGCAGATTTATAACTCGTATTATTTGGATTATTCGAACTACTCTACTTGGATGTTGTTTGCTAGAAACATTTCTAGCTAGAAAATGAGAAATTATTCATTCATGACCATACAAATTTTCCTCAGTCAAATTATTTCTAATATTTTTGTTTATTAACTCACATTCCCATATTTAAAGTTACACCCACTCAAGCATCATTAAAAACCACGACACGGTCACATCAGATGTTATTCTTACAACGTTTCGGCCGATATAACCTCCGACCTTCTTCATGTGTATCTTGTCGAACTCGAGAATCGGTACGGAATTCCGAACAGAACCCTTTATTTTATCCACGGGGTAGCTTGTTCTCGTTCCGTCAGCCATGACCGGGTAGAAGTCTTAAATTATTTGTAATTGGATTCTTAGTATCGCCCGCACTGAGGATTGAACCTTAAATGCCATGAAACTGTCACTTAGAACTGATTATTACTTAACACTATCCGTTACACCACGGGTCCTTGCGGACAATAATAATATAGAGAGTTAATCAACGTTTGTTTCCCCTAAAGTTTTTACCTATATACTTTAATAACACATAATACATGCTAAAATATAGTGTAGTTCTGGGACTAAGATATGTTTGTAAGAAGTTGTTTTCATTAGCCGTAATTTATAATTAACCGAAAGAGTCACGCATCGCTTTTTAACTGTTTCCTCTCTTTCTATCTCACTATGTTTATTCAACCACTTTTTAGAGAAAAGGTGACTCATCGGCGTTACAATCAAATGTGCATACACGTCTATACACCACAAATACCTGAATTAGATAGCAAAGTTATTACATTATTAAATAATAATAATAATAATTATATAGAAGTAAAGAGACTTAGTTTAGTTATGCAAGAAAAATGTCTTAAAAGTTATTCACGATTTATGCATTTTCGAATGAAATCAAAATAGAATAAATGATGACCCACGGAATCACGAGTTCGTCTGATGGCTAACCAATGTAAGATAAAGCTTAAAAAATACTTTCCCATGAGATTATCTGAAACTCCTATCAGTTTCTAAACTTTGTACGTTCGAATAAATTGTTTGTTCTTTACAATGTTTAAGCTGTGTGTGTCTGGAATCCATTTAGAGGGCATTTTGGCATTTTCTATTTTTGTCGTTGCGTTTCGTTTTATATACTCTTCATTCATATCGGTCATTCACACTTTAAATACATAAACATGCATTTCGAATGCATTGCATCTTATTTTTAATTCAATCGCTTGCATTATTGGCGACTTCGATTTTTGCTCGATGAACAAATCCAAGTCTCTTTTACTTTCAAATAAATATGGTTCTTTTTGATTTTGAATTACAATTTTATTTTTAATTTATCATTCTAATGTTCATGGGGTTGTCTATATCTAATTGCTATTGGTGACGATTATAACATTATTTTGGGAGTTTTATGTTTTGTTTCAGACGATCATTTCTACATATGCGTTCATGAAAATATCTGAGTAAAATGCCTTATGTGACAAGAAATATATTTCAATTGAATCAAAATTCGTAACTATTGTCTGTTTGAAGTTATTTACATTTTCTATATGAATGGATCCGAAAGTCGGCGTCTATTGCCGCATCGATCCTGACATCCAAACGGTGCCCATCATATTAAATCGTTAAGACACTATTCGCTTGCGCAATGCTAACAGGCCAATGCAAAAATCATGGTAAGTTTTATTTACATAAAATATTTATAATCGGTTTTAATAAATAACTATCACGGGTTATTTATGTTTTATTTTATCATATCTTTTACATATATCATAAGTAACTGAGAACATAAGTATATGTAAATAGATGTGAACAATGGAAAAATACTAGCGGGGCCCGTGGAAATCTCACAGTTGTATTTTTCATCTGTTATATATTGGTGCATTGATTGAATATATTTCCATTCTATAGACGCCCGGCGCGAACGCAAACCCAACCATATTATTGTCCCAACTTTGCTTGAACTGAAACACTTATCTACATACTCTGGTTTATGTAATTTCAGAATATATCTGGTTACACAGGTTTATTTTAAAAATCCTTGTAGGAATTTGTGACCAGTTTCCATTATATAGACGCCCAGTGCGTACGCAGACCCCACGATATTGTAACACCTCTGCCCAAAACAGATACTACAGTTTCATCCGCACTCGTAGGTCAATAAATTTATTTCAATTAAAGTTTCACGTTCAACATAACAGTGATATCGGCTTTAAAAAGAGGTGGAAGGTGATAACGTACGAACATGACATTGCTTTAAAATATTATTAACTAGATAAGATAATAATTCTTAATTTTTGATATTTTAAATAACTAAGAATTAAAAGATGACGGAATCACTAACGTAGTTTCCGTTACAGACATACACTTACTTTCCATTTTAATAAGACGCGCAAATATATGCGCCAACCGGCTGCAGATTTTGTTGAGTTTTATATACATTTTAAGCTAACTAAATAGTAATTTAAATTCATTCTTAACCGCAGAAAAGTGAACATTAAAAAGCACACATTATTATTATTATTTACTCGCCAGGAGTTCCGACACAAGTAATTATCTGTGATTATTTAATGGAAAAATAACAATTAGTGTTCTGAGGCTGAAGACAACAAATTCCCCCAGATTTCTAGCATTATTCACCCTTTTTCATAACAATCGCAATTTTTTTTTTGTTATCGCAAAAGCCGTTTATCATCGATTTCTCGCTGGCAAGGACCGTTGTCTTCTCTGGAATTTAAGTAACAATAAGCCTCCCCAAGACTCCAGTACTCTCCGCACTTTTCCAGTGGAGGTCTGTTTGGTGCTCTCCCTTGCTGGTCTTTCTGTCCTCCTTGCTCCTTTATGACCATTTTTGGGTTGTGCCAGCCGAGGCTGGTGCCATATGAGTGAGTGAGTGAGTGTATCCGTCAGTTTATGGATTTTTGTCAGTTTTTCATCATCATCATCATCATCATTATTATTTATCGATTATGAACTGGATCATGTTCGTCCATTCTGGTTTTTTTTTACCCAACTCATCCCCTTTCCTCTGTTTGCGATAACGTCATCAACGTGAAAACGATCTTTGACTTGATACCAAAAGCAAACAGCAAATAACCGAATCTGCAAACATCAGTCTCAGAAATTCGTTATGAAGAAGTCGGAATTGTTTGGATTTTGTGCCAAAGTGTCAGCAAAATCTGTCGATTGTTTGCTGAGAAAAGGATTAATAAATTGAAATCTTGCAGCAAGATTAGCAAAATTAACCAGCAAATGACAGGATTCGACATAATGTTACGCTGAATAATATTTGCTGCCATCGAGGCTGGAATCAATCAGCCGAAATACGAATTTACAATGCAAATTTCAGTCACAGTTAATCAGTTTCGTATGACAATGATTGTTATCGATTACTGTGACCTGATCACCATAAACTCGGCAACTAATTCGATTCCATCACTTGAATTATAACCCGATGTAAAACGGAAAATGGAATTTAAAAAAACTCATATTTGATATTAAAAGAGATTTTGAAGACGAGCTGTTATCCGAATTATACTTGTCAGATTCACAGCGTTTTACTTTGGATCTAGACCGTCACCTATATCGATATTAATACATTTATGAGACAACTTCACATTCGTTTTTCTCACGTCAACGTAACTTTACATAATCAATTATTTACTAATATTTCAATTATTTATTTAAATAAAAAATGGAACAGTGTAAACTAAAACGAAAATTTTAAAAGTTCTATTTTAAGCTACATTAATGCTCAATCGTCTTCCATTACATTTTCATCCTCCCCGTATTCGTGACGTAATCAGCACCCCTATCTTTATATCGGCTGACGTGCTGATTAGGCTCTTCTGGCCCTGAGCTTATTTGTAAAATGAAGCATTAAAAAATCCCGAACCAAAGCGACAGTAATAAGAGTCCAGGACAACGCCGGCAGGATATAGCCAGTATATATATATATATATATATATATATATATATATGAAATTAAAATGGAATAAGCGGAAGACCTAAACACGTTTCGCCCAAATGTTATATGGGCTTCGTCAAGAGCGAACGAAAAAAAATGCAAAATATGACAAAAGACAAGAAAGTCTATAACTTATGAGAAATATATATAGTGGTAGGGTTCATGTAGAGAGGCAAGATATGTAAATATGTATAGAGTCAAAGATAAATACATAGAAGAAAAAAATAGTAACGTGAAAGAAAAGAAAAGAATAAAGAGTAGAAAGGGGGTCCAAAGGAAGACTAATTCAAAACTCAGGGAATCAACCGGTGTCTAGATATATCTTGTTTTCATGAATAATTGCTTTTGATAGGTTAGGGTAGATAAAGTAGAAGCCCATTCTCTGTTTAATGTTATTTGTGGAAAGGGCTATTAGTGCAGATTCAATTAGTCGACGTGTTGATTTATTATGTATTACTTTGATTAAAGTAGATTTATCAAAGCCAAAACATACTCCATAGTGTGAGCATATAAGGCCTTACGCGTGTTGTTGGGTTTAATCGCTCTTTTATGCTCATAAATCCGCTTGTCCAGACTACGCTGCGTCTCGCCTATGTAGATCTTATTACAATCTAGACAAGGGATGGTGTATATGCCAGCTTTGACATTAGGTGTAGTGTTAAGTTTAGATGTTTTGATTAAATTTATAATACTTGCTGAAGTTAATTGTGTTATGTTTATGCCTAGTTTATTAAGTTTTGTGTAAATGGAGTTGTTATTAGAGTTTGTCGGTAGAGCTATTTATTATAGGGCTGGTTGATGAGTTGTTTTGTTTGAGATTTGAGTTAATTTGAAGAGCTTTTCTTTTAGAGTTTTGTATAAAATACATATTCTTCCGTTTATTCCATTTTAATTTCATACCGTCGGATTATTTTATCCTTTCATATATAAATATATATATATATATATATATATATATATATATGACTATTTATTCAGTCAATAAATACTGAGAAATATATATACACAACATATATCGCCTTACAATATGTGAATATCCATGAACTAGTAATACAATTATATATATATATATATATATATATATATATATATATATATAATTATATTACTATTTCATAAATATACACAATATTATAAAGTAGTATAATATATTGTGTATACATATTTTTAGTATTTATTTCAGTGCTCAATACGTAAGTAGAGCTTAGTAGTATGCGAATATATATATGAAAAGTAAACTACGCAGAGGCGTCCCTGTTTCATTTCCGGCCGCAATTGTGTAGCTTACTTGCCATAACTATATTCTCATACTAATATATATATATATATATATATATATATACATACATACATGTGTGTGTGTGTGTAATCCAGGTAAAGTAAACATCCACATAATAAAATCCAAAGAATTTCAACCGGGCTTATATAATAGTGCTCAATAGTAAATAAATCTATTTATATAACTATTTTTATTCATACAGCCATGTAAAAAAAATCGCTACGTTGACATTCGATATTATCGATCATTAGTTATTAGAAACTAAGATCTCTTCAAGCGGAAAAGTCTGATCGTTCACTTAGATATACATAGTGCAACTAAAGGAAAGATCAGATTATTTCGCATGATGTGATCTTAGTTTCTGATAACTAATAATCGATAACATTAAGACGCCAATGTAGATGCTTTTTGTACATGTCTGTATAAATTAAAATAATTATATATATATATATATATATATATATATTACATAAATGCTTCTGAAGCATGAATAAAGCATGGAACTGCAGTATAGACCACATTGTTTTCTATATAGTTGTTTATGGGACGAAGTTAACCGGAGTTTTTATATTTCAAGAGTCAAGTTGCTTGTCTTGCATATTATGCTTTCATTACAATGACAATATACGTAGCACAATGTATTGAAGGCAGGTACGCTGACCATCCGTTCTAGTCTAGTCGTGGTATGATGTGAAAGTAGCCGATATTCAGCAATATCTGAAGATCGGCCTGATGTATCAAAATGATGTATTCAGGACCACCCCATATATATATATATATATATATATATATATATATATATATATATTATTTATAAAGTTAGGCATGTCTATATGCTTAGCGATTTGTATTTACATGATTCACTTTCAACTTACTTAACCAATCAAAGACGTAAGAGGCCTAATTTTGTTTTATGCAAAGAGGTGGGAGCTCTTCGTGAAAATTCAAGTGCCTCCGATTCTTGTACAATTAAAAAAAATGTATTAGACATCAATTAATGAATATTCCCCAAATTTCACTTTCTTTAGAATATTTTTAAAGGGTTTTAAAGGGTTTTGAGGGGTTTAATATGAGCAAAACCTTACATTTAAGGATTCAAATATATCAGGTTTGCATTTAATTTGATCCAGAATCATTAGACGCCAATTAAGCAAGATATCCTCGAATTTAAATTTCTTCTTTACGCTTAACATATATTACACAATCATGTAATAGATTTTGATCAACATTAGAATAAGGATTCTAGACTAAAGGTTTAATACATATCTTGATTTAAATCTTCGTAAGGAGCCATAAAAGTGGTGCAACATTGTTTTGTTCGAGGAATTAATTTTTTCCCGCCCTGGGAGGTGTATTATTCTAGCATTATATATATATATATATATATATATATATATATATATATATATATATCTAAATGAATGGATGCGAAAGTTTCTTCCACATATAACTATTAACATCAAACCGGCTTATGCTTATTTATTTCTATAATACAACATAACATTTTGAAATACCGTACATATAGACATTTGTAAACACCAACAACTATAGGTATTCTTAATTTGAATCCTTATTTTATTAACAGTTTCTAATAAATATTCTATAATATACATTTGTAATATTTATATATATACGAAATAGTTTTGTCGATAGTAATATTATATTTGTTATTATTAATTAAAGCGATT
>OY744544.1:49583324-49600824 GCA_963556195.1 Sepiola atlantica
GACTTAATAAATAGTCATAGTACTCTGATGGAGTTTCGGCTTCAGACAGATACATAAACTCCATTATTAATATATATATATATATATATATATATATATATATATATATATATATATAATATGAATGCACGTATGCTTTTGCTGTAATTCAAAATGTGTTTCCAGCTTAAAATGAATTTCATCACATGTGAAAAATAAAAGTGGTATTATGGAAAATATAAAAGCATTTAAATTATAGATTTTAATATGATTTTTAATATAGTAGATAGTTTTTCCCTTCTCGAAAAATATATATTTAATAAAAATGAAAAAAAACTTTTATCAGTAACTGGACATCAGTGAATGGTTTTAATTTAAGAGTATTTTCCTGCTCATCGTTTTGTCAGTTTTTCAAAACCACACTAATATTTTATAACGTATTTTGAGAAAGAGTGAATATTTCCAGCTAATCGACATAGCATGTTAGTACACACGCATGTAACAAATAAGATAGAAACATAATAAATCGCTTGAGTTCTACATTACAAATTAGGCTCATATAGAAGTACAAACTTATTTATTAATAATGCAAGAAACATTCCTTAACAGATGAATCAGATTTTAAAATTTTCGAATGAAAAGAATAGAAGCAAATGCTCATATCGATATAAAATTGCAATGATTAAAAATCTATTAAACCGTGCAAAGCTGATCTTTTCAACCAAAAAATATTCTTTAACGAATTTAAAAGCATTAAACAAGTCCTAATTAATAATCAATTCATCAATTATATTCTGGACGAACAAATAAAATTAATGATTAGAAACTTAAACAATACTAGTAATAATTAACTAAATAATTCCCACTATATAAATCTATTCTACTGTAACCAAATGCATCCGAACTTTAAATTGGATGAAAAAGCTCTTAAAAATATAATTCATCGTAACATATCACCAAACAACTCTAATAAAATAAGATTCATCATTTATTATAAAAAAAATAAAAACATCGAACCATGTAGTTAAATATAACACTTCTCAGACCCAAAATACATTACAAAGAACCAATGCCCCATGAGAGATGCATCTCCGACAATAATAATAAAACTGATTCTTACATCGGTTTCACTACCACAACACTTTCCTAAACACTCACTTTACATCTCTTCAACACTAGCTCATTTGCTAAAAATCATGACTGCCCTCTTCTCAATACAGACACATCCTAGTTAACAATACTAAAATAATATATCACGATACCAACATCAAAAAATATAAAATTCTTGAAGCCCTCTACCAAAATCTAAACATCCAACAATCAATAAAGTGAATTACGAAACTAGTCACACCATTTTAAACGTTACAAAATACTTAGCAATTAAGCAATTATACGTTTGAATCTTAAACGAGCTTCGGGCGTAATCACGCTCTCATGTAACCTTTCACTATTTTATACGCTCTTTTTAAATTTTAGATTACTAGCAGTAATATTAAAAAACTCAAAAGTAAATACATATTTGTAAAGATACCAATACAACACCGCCTGAAGATGATTTGACAAATAGAATCGAAAGTACTCGCGAAAAAGGAAAAAAATGTAACAAGAAACCCACGAAACTTGCATACACCAATTTGACCAAAAACACTAAATGGACCATTCGGAAAATTGAAAAAATAAAAAATAGCAAACATTATTAAATAACACGGAGTGGGTTTTCTTGATAGCAAAAACACTCCGTGTCAATCATGTTTGCATAAATTAAAATATGCTGTATAACAACACGAGGCCTGTCTAAAAAAGTATCCGACATTTATTTTTTTCGTGCGAAATAGAGACGATAGGGCGGCGCCACTCTACACAGTGAAGGAAGACACCTTCATGCGTATGTGTAAATTTATCACCGCCTTCCTGTGTGTTAGTGGCTGCCTGGCGATAGCTGAGTCAAGTGCTACACAATGTGTTCGTCGGATTACCGATTCTCTCAAGATGACTGAACGCGTTGAGCAAATATACTGCATCGAATTTTGTCAAAACCTTGGTGATTCTCAAAAGAAAATTTCGTAAGAGTCAGCAGGTGTTTGAAGAGGATTCGCTGGGTGTAAAATAAATTAAGGAGTGGTTCAACCGATTCAAAAATGGTCGCACATCAGCGCAGAGTGACCAGGGTTCTGGCATGCCCCACACTGCTCGGAGTGCAGCTGTTGTTGAGAGGGTGCGAAATTTGGTGATGGAAGATCGTCATTCAACCGTGCGGGGGATCCCACAAGAAGTCGGTGTGAGTAAAGACTCTGCACATGAAATTTTGCGTGATGATTTGAATATGTACAGAGTGGCTGCGAAATTTGTGCCCGAGTTGTTGTCGCAGGGACAAAAGGACCTCCGTTTTCAAGTTGCACAGAACCTTCTGGCAACCGCCAGTACTGATCCTGGGTTTCTGAACACCGTGATAACTGGAGATGAGTCACGGGTGTACGGGTACGACCCAGAAACAAAAAGACAGTCATCGCAATGGAAGCATCCCGAGTCTCCAATAACCCCCCCCCCCCAAAAAAAAAGCGCGATGGGGTGCGAAACAAAATCAAGGTGATGTTGACTGTCTTCTTTGATATCCGTGGAATTGTGCATATCGAATACGCACCGGAACGACAAACGGTGACAAAGGAGTACTATCAAGATGTTTTCCGACGTCTCCGTGACGCAGTTCGGTGCAAAAGACCAGGCATGTGGACGGCGAAAAACTGGCAACTGCATCACGAAAACGCCCTGAACATTCATGCCAATTGATTAAACATTTCTTGGCCAACCATGGAATTCCAGTTGTTCGCCAACCTCCCTACTCTCCAGACATGGCTCCTTGCGACTTCTGGTTGTTTCGAAAATTGAAGACGCCACTGAAAGGTTCCCGTTTTGAGACTGGAGAAGAGATAACGCGGAACGCAACAGCGGAGATAAACACCATTCCAAATTAAGACTTCTAGAGGTGTTTCCGGCAGTGGATGGATCGGTGGGCTAAGTATGTGCAAGCACAAGGTGCCTACTTTGAAGGAGATTAGGGTCCCAACCCCGTCAGCTAATTGAAATATTTTTCTGGACTATGGTCAGGTACTTTTCAGATATGCCTCGTGTATATATATATATATATATATATATATATATATATATATATATATATATGTGTGTGTGATCGCAATGCAAGTAAAGGTAATAGCCATCAAACTCTTTAAAATTCAATCATTTTTATATTGGATACATCATCGGTAAAGAGTGGTCTCCCTCAAATTTTGCGAATATCAGTGTTCTTTGTTGGCTTGAAAATAGGACGTCATATTTAATATTAAATATTTTAAATGAACTAAAAAGAGACACTTTCATTTGCTTTTTTATTTAAAATATTTTGCTATTTTATTATTTGAACAAAAATAAAAAACAACTCAGTTGCTAAATTCATCGTGACATTTTTGTTGTAAGAAGAATAAATATTTGTGTATTCGTCAGCGACTGGGCATGCGCAAAGAATGACATTACGTCATAAGTCAGTCTCAGAATTAATTTTCATGTAAGCTCAGTGCATAAGAGATTAACATTTTTTTCAGCAATGGATTTTTTGCCCTTCTCACTGCCGTAGGTTTTATTCATCCATACGTAGCATTTTTTCTGCAATGTTTTTCGTAAGGATTCTTCTTACGATTATGTTTTAAAAAAATATTTAAAAAAGTTTCAGAAATGCGATCTAAGAACAAACAGAATTTTTGTTTATAATTTTTGTTTATAATTTTTTACATCCGATACTTTCTTATTTTCTTATCTGGCGTTCAGATAAAAAAAAACAGACGAAATACAATTTAAAAAATAAAATAATAGATCAATGAAGAATTACATTTAGATTTTCTACATAAGCATGGAAAGAAACATGTATTGAAAATGTTTTGTAATTGTACAAACCTTGGCTTGATTAAATCATAACATTGGAGTTAAACTAATGGCGGTCACACGGTTTTTATATGTAGTAATACATTTTTACTTCATATAAAAGTTTACATGTTACATTCTTAATTGAAGGGAAAATAATGATATGGAGGGTAAGCACATGTCTTCTTTTGGCATTTCATGCCAAAGTATATATATCATACATACATATATATATATATATGATATATATATCATATATATATATATATCATACATGATATATATATCATACATATATATATCATACATATATATATCATACATATATATATATCATACATATATATATCATACATATATATATCATATATATATATATATATCATATATATATATATATATCATATATATATATATATATCATACATATATCATACATATATCATACATATATATATCATACATATATCATACATATATATATCATACATATATCATACATATATATATCATATATATATCATACATATATATATCATATATATATATATCATATATATATATATCATATATATATATCATATATATATATATATCATACATATATATATCATACATATATATCATATATATATCATACATATATATATCATACATATATCATACATATATATATCATACATATATATATCATACATATATATATCATACATATATATATCATACATATATATATCATACATATATATATATCATATATATATATATCATATATATATATCATATATATATATCATATATATATATCATATATATATCATATATATATCATATATATATCATATATATATCATATATATATATCATATATATATATATCATATATATATATCATATATATATATCATATATATATATATCATATATATATATATCATATATATATATATCATATATATATATATCATATATATATATATCATATATATATATATCATATATATATATCATATATCTATCATATATATATACTATATATATATCTATATCATATATATATATATCATATATATATATATCATATATATCTATCATATATCTATCATATATATATACTATATATATATCTATCATATATATATACTATATATATATCTATCATATATATATACTATATATATATCTATCATATATATATACTATATATATATCTATCATATATATATACTATATATATATCTATCATATATATATACTATATATATATCTATCATATATATATACTATATATATATCTATCATATATATATACTATATATATATCTATCATATATATATCATATATACTATATATATATCTATCATATATATCATATATATATCATATATATATAATATATATATCATATATATATATATCATATATATATATATCATATATATATATATCATATATATATATATCATATATATATATCATATATATATCATATATATATCATATATATATATATATATCATATATATATATCATATATATATATATCATATATATATATCATATATATATATCATATATATATATCATATATATATATCATATATATATATCATATATATATATCATATATATATCATATATATATATCATATATATATATCATATATATATATCATATATATCATATATATCATATATATATCATATATATCATATATATATCATATATATATATATTAATTTATATCATGTATGTATGTATATGTATGTATATATATGTATATGTATGTATATATGTATATATATATGTATATGCATGTATATATATGTATATGTATGTATATATATATGTTTGATTTTGTATCTTTACTAGTTTTTTTATTGTGTCTGATATCATATATATATATATCATATATATATCATATATATATATCATATATATATCATATATATATATATATATATAATTATTTATATCATGTATGTATGTATATATATATGTATATGTATATATATATATATATATATATATATATATATGTTTGATTTTGTATCTTTACTAGTTTTTTATTGTGTCTGATTTTATTATTGGAATAAATAAAATGTATAATAATTTATACAGACATTATATTTAAATTTATTAATTGGAATTAAGGAAAAAATACTTAACAGTGAACCGGTTTTGGACGCCATTATTTTTCTGATACAACAAACACAGTGATTTCATTTATATATGTACAGAGAAAAATGACTGCGGTATATCGGAACATTTTTCTTTTTTAAAGCTATCTCGAACATTGTTTAATATATACTCGATGAAATCTATTGGAATTTTATTTAAACAATTTAAGAACAGAGACCAATATTTGCCGTAGATAACTGGGTAATCAGAATCAAATATAGATTTGATTATCAATGAGTAATTAACTGACTTTACATTTTCTTTTTAATATATTTTCTGAAACTATATTATTTAATTAATACATTTCATTTTGATCAGATGGAGGATGCATCTGCACTAGAAAACTTTCATTTATTTTATGACTTGAACATTAAGATTGAGTCGCGTTTTCTTAGAGTCCATATACTCTTAAACAATATTAAAAGGAAATACGCTGTTTATTTTATTTTAAACTTTAAAATTATTAAAATTCTGAAATAGGTCAGGCATTGGAGAATATGTGTTCATGGGTTTTCATTGTTCTAAGAGAAACGCCAGGAACGCCTTGAACTTATTGACTATAAATTTATTGAAATTTATTTAAAGTAATGTCACTCCTCACTCAAACAATTCAAAGTACATCCTAGGTCCCCACGTCACAAATTTTAAAATGTAAAAAGTAAGGAAATATTCTATTATGAGCTTGGCACAGAAGACCATAAGTTTCTTATTAAATCTCAGGAAACGCTAGCCATTCCTGATAGTCTAAAAATACATGTATAGAAAACAAAACTGTTTGTAAGCACACCTTAAAAAACTTTGTAAAAGTCAACCAATAAAAAATAACTTCAACTTTATAATTGAAAAACTTGAAGAGGCAAATATTTTGGATAAACAAAAAGTTAAACCTACCAAATTTCAAGTAAAACAACAATTAAGAGAACATTTGCTTGAAAAAGTAATTGTAGATAAGTAAGTTTTACGATATGTCAACAGCCATTTAATGCCAAATCGTATTTTTTTTTTTGTAGACGTAGATAAATAGTTTGTAAACGATAGTTTTTATTTACTCATAAATTGGGCACCTTACAGGTCAGAATAGTCGTGGGAGTAGTGATAATTAAGGGGTGACACGGCACTCACCAAAGCGTTCAAATTAGCACTCACCAAAGCGTTCAAATTAGCACTCACCAAAGCGTTCAAATTAGCACTCACCAAAGCGTTCAAATTAGCACTCACCAAAGCGTTCAAATTAGCACTCACCAAAGCGTTCAAATGAGCACTCACCACTAAATGCAGATTTGAGTCAGACCCAGAATAAAACTTTAATAAAGTAAAAGAATCGTGTGTGAATGCAACACAAATAAGACAGGGAAAGCTTTACGAATGTTTCATGAAAAGGACAGAATCATCTTACAATGGAAACAACAAAAATGGTCCAATTTTTTATTTATTAACAGTCCATACACTTCTTCCACTGAACACTGTTAATAATTATCTCAGAACAAAACTTGCCGAGTAGTTCAGCTAATATTTTTATATTTATTTGTTTTTGAAAATATTTATTTCCATTAAAACATAAAATATATAGTTTTTGAAGTCATCATATAAATCGTTTCGATGTTAAGCGATGCACTTTCTTCCTGATTCCGAAGGCTACGATACCTTTTTATCATAGCCGCTCCAGCAGCTAACCAGAGTTGAAACCAAATGATCCAGTACCCCTATTCTGCAACTCACCTATAAAATCCTACCATATGCTACATGCATTACGATTATATTGTCTAACTCCTGCTAATTCTATACTCCCATTTCCAAGACACAGAGAGCTCCGAAATTGTGAACATATTTATTTCGTACAAGTTGAATTTTC
This sequence comes from Sepiola atlantica, assembly GCA_963556195.1. Taxonomy (NCBI): domain Eukaryota; kingdom Metazoa; phylum Mollusca; class Cephalopoda; order Sepiida; family Sepiolidae; genus Sepiola; species Sepiola atlantica. Next base: position 49,591,251 of record OY744544.1, read on the forward strand.
ATAAACAAATATTTATGTCCTTTATCTATATTTTCTTTAAAATATATATATTACGTTAAAACTTTAAATTTCCTTGAGAATGCTTGAATTCTTTGAACAGTTAAAGAGTTTTGTTGATTCGGCGTTGGAAGCTGTAGTTGAAGATTTTCTCTGAATCAGTTAAGGATGGTTCATGAAAGGGAGAAAAATACATTGTTCGGTATTATGCCTTTATTGGTAAATGTTAGGGAGATATTATTTGAGGTCTCTTGTTTCGCTAATTGATTAGAAGTGTTGTTCTAAAATGAAGCGTCGATCTATTATTTGAAACTTAATGCTGAAATGAAGGAAATCAGATGATCGAACATGTTCAGTTCGCAATCCATCAACATCGAAGGCGAGAGTGGATATCAAAACCTTGGCCGACTCGACCAAATTCGTCTGACACAATGTGGCTGGATTTTGTTTCGGTTTTTGATATCGAATCACGTTTTTTAAGCTGTGATGATAAAAATTATTAACCCGTTAGTGCGAAAAAATATTTATTTAATTTATTACTAACAATCTTGTGTAAATACAATACTATTTGATACTAAATATGTGAATGATAATACAATATTTTAAGTGAACAAAAAACCCATGGTCCTTATTTTAGAAGCAAACTCTTAGAGCATACACCATTTGAGCAAAATCACTTTCAAAGAATTGACTTCATAGGATTGTCAGAACATTCATTTATACTAGATATAATGTGGGTTTGTTATCAGCACTACTTACCAAAATATTCTGATTGAATAATAAGTAAACTCCATTGTATACTTCCACTCCAGCTTTTCACAGTATACTTAAAAACCAGGTCATCAATGTTACCAATATACATCAGACAGTAGGTATACTATTTGAACAACACTTCAATCTTTATTACTAGATATATTTCTGAAAAATACAGATGTTGCTGAAATATGGTTAATCATCCTTCTGGTCACAAAAATAACCATGGGCGCTAATGGGTTAATATAACTAACAAGGGTATGATTAAAACATGTACGAAAATAGTGTTTGATTCTTTTAATTTTTAAACTTATTTTACGTATTTTATGCATATACATAAAACCGATTCAAAGAAGTAAAATAATAATTTTATGATATTTAAGACATACATTTAAGTTTTAGTAAATTTCATGGATATTTAATTAAAGTTTTAAAATATTTACAAAAGTATTTGTGTTTCAAATGTTTTACGTTAAATTTTAGTGTCATATTTCCCACATTATTTATAGTTTAAATGGTTAAATTAGAACGAAAGGCGAGGAAAATATAACACTGATTAATAATTGAAACGTACATTACCTTTAACGTACAACTTTATAATTAAATACAAGCCGGTTCAATTATAAACGCATAATTTTGTAAATAAGTTAACATAAATATATTATATATCTCTAAATGGAAATAATTTTTATAAAAATGGTTTTAAAATAAATAAGACACTTTAAATAACTCAAATACAATCTGTAGTTTAGAGCATTCCAATTTGAAAATTCAAATACTAGGTGTCTAATTCTTTGAATTTCATTTTTTTTCGTAGGAGTTTAAGACCAGTTTCGTGAGAGGCTTCAGTTCAAATTTGTAGACATTTTCAAGAGTTCAAACCATTGAATCGATTTTAATAAAACTTCAAGGCAAAAGAAGGGGAAGATTTTATGAGTCAAAGTAGACAAAACGTGCATATTATAATTTGTATATTTCCTATTTAAGTGAATTTATTATAAAAAAATTGAGCAAGAATACTTGAATTTCAATTTCTTTTGGGGATCTTCACATTGAATGACAGCCTCAAATTTGAAACAGTTTTCTTGAACCAAAAGATTGTAATGGATTTTCATCAAAATTGAAATAACGATTCTTGACTCTTATGTTTTCTATATATATCTTGATTTTAATCTTTGTAAGGGGACATAACGTTCGATTAAGCGCTTTTGTTATTAAATAGCTATTCCTACCTGGCGTTACATAATAAATTTTATTTTTGTCTTAATGCACAGAGAGAAGCAAAGTGATAGAATAGATCTATCTATTCTGTCTTCAGTCAGAGATGAAGTCATTCGCGACTGAAATAATTTTTATTATTTTGTCGTCCTTATCAAAACCAGAGAGCCCATCGTAAGAGTTTACTATTAGCGTAGTTCGATTGGAGAATAATTAAATAGATTGAGAAATAATAAGAAAATAAACTAAATAATTCCGAGTGCCGCCCGGTATTATTTTGTTTATTTTCCAAATATTTTTCTTAAATACGCTTATTGAAATTTCCGTTAAGATATCGGTTAAAATTAAGACGTGACTGTATTTACGTCGACATCGGTGGTTAAAGATCTCATCGTATTGTGAACGAAACTTCAAACTTCAATTATTTTAAACATTATTTTATTTTAAACATTTTAATAAAGAAGGCGTTTTTTTCGCTTCTATTAGTGAAACATTTTGTATTGAACTACGCATTATGAATAATTATTGACCTTTCTACTACAATTTAAATTAAAATTTGTCGACGTATGTGGGAAAAGGGAATTATTGCTTTCTGTTAAAGTAACATATTTACAGTGTATAGAAATGTTACTATGTCGACGTAAAGTGAAGATGAAGACAAATTTTAAACAAGATTGATTTCTTTTTATTATTTAATAGCAGATAATAGACGGTATATAATTTTTGTTAAGAATTCAAAGGAAATAAATATGTTCAAAATAAAATTATAGTTCAACTCCTTATATTTCAAAGATGTATGATTCATTTCCAGAGAGAAGTTATTACTTACACCCAAGAAAATTCTACAGTAAGTTGGCGAAATAAATTTAATAACGTTTTAAAAATCATGAAAATCTACTTGTAATAGAAACTCACGTTAAATGACAGACACCTGGCCACATTTTATGGCGGATAATTTTTTCAATTTTATTTTATTTTTATCTTACGTGTAATGGGCATGACTTGATAAAGTCATTCCCCTAACACTATTGTAGGAAAACATCAAATTAAAGAATTGTTATAGACGAAAATCTGTTACAACAATAACAAATTAGCTAGAATAAAAGTTTGATTTGTCAGCTTAAATGCTGTTAACTTAAACTTTAAACCGAGAAAATAATTTATGCTAAAAGATTGAAGTAAATAAACAGCACTAGATAGATAGATAGAAATATCGTAATTGCGTTATGCACTGAATCGTTTATTGTAACGTGACCGTTCGAAAATCGCAATTGATTTTGAAGACATCAAAATTAAGTCGAAAATAATTTCTGTCGTGCAAGTAGTATTTAAAATCGCGATTGTCAAAAAATAATTATGGTGTTAAACAAATCTTATGATTCATTTTCATAATATAAACGGGAAAAACGTTATGATCTGTTGTCTGCGCTTAGAATCGAAACACTACGTAATTACCAAGGCCAATTAAAAAATCTAATAAATTGTGGATGTTGCAAGAAATGGTATCATCTTAAGTGTGTCGGTTTGGATGGACTCACAAAGTCGATATGTGAAAAAATAAAAGAATGGAGATGTCCAAGTTGTTTTGAATTTGGAGGAAAAATAAAATAACATTTAAAAAGTACTGGAACAGGAGAGGATGAAAAAGGTATGAAGAACGTAATAAAAAAAAAGAAATTACGAACTTCATACCGGAGATAATAAAAAAATTGAGTTGTCTCTTTTGGAACCAAAAAAGAATGAATAAAACTTGGGCTGATATAGCAAAAAAGGGTCAAAAAGAAATAATGGAAAGTACATCAAAAATGGCATTTAAAAAAAATGAACATAATAGAAACAAATATTTTAGAACAAAAAAAACGTACTAAAAACGTCATAATTTCTAATATGAAAAAAGAAAAAGAAAACCTAAATGAAAGGGTTTTCTGTTTAATAAATAAAGAGAAGGAAATTCTACAAAATAACATTATCAGAACGGTTAAATTTGGAAAACAAGTTAATAACAAATACCGATTGATAATGGTCACACTAAGACAGGAGGAAGATGCAAAGTGGTTGCACAACTACAAATTTGGTAGAAAAATACAAAATGAAAGAAAACTTATATGGAAAAATCCAGATTTGACGACAACAGAAAGGGAAGCTGCTTTCGAAGAAAGGAAGCAGATAAGAGAACGAAAAGAAAATGGTGAAAGCAAAACCACTGAGAATAAAAAAAACAACGAAAAAGCATCCAAGGAAATCAATTTAAACGAGTAACGAAAAATAGAAAACATTTGAAAATACTGCATACTAACGCAAACTCACTGAGAAACAAAATAACGGAACTAAAATTGATTGTTAACAAATATAAAATAATTTGTATTACAGAAACACATTTGTCTACGGAAAGTGTAGACGAGGCAATACCAAATTTTAGATTAATACGGGAAGATAGGAAAAATAATACAAAGTTTGGAGGTCTGCTATTTATGTACATAATGCGTTAAAGGCTTCTAGATTGGATTGGTTTGATACAACTGAATATTTGGTGTTAAGAATAATCGATGCTAATAACAGAGTTTTTGTCGTATGTATATACAGATCTCCGAATTTGTCTATAGAGGAAGATTATAGATTAAAAGAACAAATGAGTGAGATTCCATTTACGTCAGATGAATCTGAAGACATAATGATCGGGAATTTCAATTTGCCAAATGTAAATTGGACAATTAGTCAACACTTTAGGATGCAGAACGAATATTTGGAGTTATTTACAACAAACGGTTTGCATTGGTATATAGAAGAAGATAATAGATATAAACTAGTGGGAAATAGATTGGAAAAAGGTAAATTGGATCAGATTTTTTCGAATAATGAATGCATAATAGGATATGTAAATTTGAAAGCACCACTAGGTACATCTGATCATGCACGTATTGAAATCGAAGTGAAAATGAAGGCAGAGTTCGATTATATGAACAGAAAACAGAGAAACTGGTCTAAGATTACAAAAGATTTTGTGTCCGAGAAAAGAGAACATATCGATTGGAATTATAGATCGAAAACAACTGATGTCAATGAAATGTGGGAGGTATAAAATAAGATAAAATATATGATAGAAAATATTCCAGAAGTTATAAAATTCTCCAAACTCCATTAGAAAAATTACCTTTGGACAGTAATCGTCTATCTCGTAAAAGGAAAGAAAAAGATAAAGCTTGGTTAAATGCAATAACCAATTTGTTTAGGAAATGTATGGAATATGAAGAGATTCCATATATTTGGAAAACAGCTATAGTAATACCGCTACATAAAAAAGGTTCGATACATTTAAAATGTAATTACAGACCAGTTTCTCTAACATGTATTTTGTGTAAGGTATTTGAAAAAATAATTAGAAACCACATATTACATTTTATGATATAAATTGTAACCAACATGGCTTTTTCCATGGTAAATACACCTTATCTAATATTTTGGAAAGTATTGACATTATAAATGAATATTTGATGGAGGAAGATAGTGCGGATATCATATATTTTGATTTTAGCAAGGCTTTTAATACGGTATCTCATTATCGTTTACTAGTGAAAATGAAAAATGTTGGTATTACTGACAAAATGGTAAATATTGTGAGGACGTTTTTGAAGGATAGAACTATGAAGGTAAAGGTTGGTAACAATTATTCTGAATCACAGTATATACCCTCCGGTGTTCCGCATGGTTCAGTATTGGGTCCTTGTTTTTTATATTCATAAATGACTTACCTAATAATATAAATTCAAAAATAGAACTGTTTGCTGATGATGTTAAACTACTTGTGAGACTTTTATGAAAGGAAATAACACAGATGGGTCTAAATAAATTATCATATTGGGAGGACATTTGGAAATTATAAATTACTACATGTAGTATCCAGGAATGTTGGAGTTGAATATGTACTAAACAACAGAGAAATCAAAAAAATACATGGAGAGTGCTATTTGGGAGTGGGGGTTGATAATACATTTAAGGCAAATAATCATATTTTGCCCATTGTATCGAGGACAAATAGAATGATTGGGTGGATGGTTAGGAATATTATTTCGAGGGAGACACATGTTGTGTTAAAACTCTAATAAGACCTCATATAGAATACTGTACCCAGGCCTGGGCTTCAGCGACTAAATATGAAAATTGGAATGTAATATTGAAACTGGAAGGCGCACAAAGAAGGGTGGCAAAACTAATAAGTAAAGTAAAGAAGTGCAGTTACAGGGAGAGATTAGACAAATTGGGATTGACTACTTTGCTGGAGAGAAGAATGAGAGGTGATATGATTGAGACTTCCAAGATAATAAATGGCATTTCTAACTATGGTGGGCATTTTTTAGTATTTCTCCTAGATCTGGAAGGTTATTGTCAAGGCAGTTTTCAAAAACTAGATCTGTTAACCAGCTAAGTTTTTTTGCTCAGCGAGTAATGTTTTTGGAATAAGTTGCCAGATTGGATTAAGAACAGCAATAGCGTGAATCAGTTTAAGATGAGGTTGTCTGAATTCAGAGAAAGTGGTAGGAGAGAGAAATTGAGGGGGCACTTTTGGGAGTTATCAAATGAAATATTTAACAGAATTTGATCTGGATATCGATACTGTACTAAGAGTGTACTTTTGTTTTAACATTTGAATTTAGAAGATAGTTAAAGGGGAGATGCCCAAGGATGCATAACAAACAAATAAATAAATAAGAAATACATAACAATAAAACGTGACATATTTAAATAGTTTACGTGGACAGTGATCATTTTTGGAAAGTTTGTTTGAGAAATGTTTTCTTTATTATTTATATTCGAAAAATGTAATGTGTTTTTTATTAGCTGTTTATTTGTAATGATTCATGTTAATTAATCGAACGTACGGTGTACCCCGAAAAATTTACACTAATCAGATGTATTCCTCTTTTTATGGTGTAACAAGTTGCAGGAAGAAGATTCCGTGTTGTGAGCAAGTTAGCTGCTCCAACTCTGTATTTTTAGCAATGAAAACAGAAAATATCGATCGGATTAATTATATAATTCGATGAATTCGAATGAAAATATTTTGACTAATATTTGACTACAGAATTTTTTTAAGTATGCTTTGTTATTAATGCTATTCATGTCAGATAAATAGGGAATTTATCGGCTTCATTTTATATAATATATACGAACATTTTTAATGAAAAACGAGAAACGCCTAGTATATAACACATGAAAATACACTTTCGACAGGCTGAATAACGACAGCAGACCTTAAAGATAACACCCTCTTGATCTTTATAACAATATTATGTTTTTGTAATGTGAGATATCTTGACACCTTACTGCAGTTTCATGGCTCATCCAATCACCAGAAATGTATTAATAAAATCTTAAACGCCGGCACGCATATAAAACAAGTTGAAACCAACCAGAACAAAACTAGTTCTATTATATACAAAAACATTCAACAATTTATTCGGGTATCAGTATACTCAATCTTTTTATTATTCTGCAATTCTATCATTTTTTCTATTTTTTTCTGTTTCCTTTCTTCGTATTATCCTCAAACCCTTCTCCAATATATCCCCTTGCCCCTCCCCCAATATGACATCATTCTCATCCCAAAAGTCAGCTTCAATCATCTATCCAATTATCAAATTTTCAGATTGTGTTATTGTTTAATTCGAAGACTCGAAATGTGATCCCCGTTCGTAAAATGAGTATTAACGACTTCTTTGAAAGAAAAGGAGAAAGAAAAAAAAATCACCATTGCTCGAGATGTCGTTCACCTCGTTGAAGAAAAATCAATAACCGATCACCTTTGCGCGCATTTTGATTTTACTTGCGCACGCAATACTTGTAATTGCGATGCTCACAATGTCGCATTGAATTCTTCCATCTTCGTTTCGTTGAATTCACGAAGGAACTGAATAAAAACAACATTTCCCTTACACGCTTAATTGGAATTGGATTCATTTTGGCAATTTTTCTTTCCTAGATCATTTCCGGATATCAGATTTAAAAATCCAAAAATAAACAATGTATTTCGGGTTGCAATTCAGATTCTTCAATAGACGTACATCATCATACTGGGAATTCGATTGTTTAATAAGCATTTCCGTTGTCTTTTTCATTTAAATACGCACGAGAAATACAACCTCGACGACGAAATGAAGATTTCAAATTACATTCAAAGTACGTTTAAACATTTCATGGAAGGAGATTTGGAAGGTAATTTACGAATCATTGTTTGATGAACATATTTTTATCCAAAAATGAACTTCCTAATAAGTAGATATGTGGTTTTCTACATCTATATACTTTATAAGAATTGGGTTAATTAATTAACTTCATTCAGCCGATCTGTTTCAGAAATAGCCGAATCCAGCCTTAACCAAGTTATGTTTGTAAACAATTGTGACACTACTGACGCTATACACGCAGCGCAGGTACTTCTTGAAAAATACTGCGAAAAACAAAAACCAATTCATGTGTCTTTTCTTGACCTCGAATAGACTTGACCGAGTACAGCATGAACTCATGATATGCTCTGCGCTTACATGGAGTTCTCGAGGAGTTGGTCAACTGTATTAAGTTATTGCATAAGAAGTCGCGTGCGCAGCGCTGCTGGAATTTCATCTGATTTCGGTATTACTGTCCGTGTCCACCAAGGTTCAGCTTTGTCACCTCTATTGTTGATTTTGGTCCTGAACTCTGGATCTGCAACAGAAACCATCTTGGACACTTCGCTATGCGGACGACGTCATGCTGACCTCAACAGACAAAAACGATCTTCATCATACGTAGAGTGATCGTTTTGCACAATTTTGTCTACGACTCAACATTAATCAAACCGAATATTTAACAACTGATAAAAGCGTGCAAGATTCCATTACTGTAGACAATACCGAGCTTCGCCGAACAAATGTCTTCAAGTATATGGGGTCAATATTCGCTGCTGACGGAAGCCTGAAGCCCGGGCCATGCACGTATGAATGCAGCCTGTCTGAAGTGGAGAACTACAACTCCAGTGATGTGCGATAAGAAGATCAGTGACCAGCTGGAATACAAAATCTATCGCCTAGTCATCCGACCAGTCGCAATTTATGGTGCTGAATGTTGGCTTAGCACAAAGGAGCTGGAAAACCGTCCCAGTGTCATGGAGACGACGATGCTGCGTTGGATATCAGACATTACTCTACTAAACTATATTCCCAATGACAGACTTCGTCGGCCATATTGGGTAGCACCAATCACCGATAAGCTCCATGAATCTCGACTTAGATAGATAGTACGGTCATGTCCTGCGAGCCAACGAAATCTTTGCCAACGGGGCGTACAATCTGACAGTTGACGGCCGGCGATCTAGAGGACGGCCAAAACATTGTTGGCTCGACACGCTTCACCAGGACTTAAAAATCAGGCACACGACCGAAGGAAATAGAAAGACAACACATCTTCGAACCCTGCGATATGATGCAGGACTATACAATGAAGATTCGTGTCAAGAAAAAGCAAATATATTGTTCAATCGTGTTATCTTTCACTTTACTGTCAGTAAAAGTTTGAAGACCAATGTTAATTTGATTTTTTCAAGCGAAACCTTTTCTAATTTCTGAATTGAACT
>OY744544.1:49605824-49640824 GCA_963556195.1 Sepiola atlantica
GTGGGAGAGAAACGAGAGGCGAACAATAGAGAGTGAGTGAAAGGAAGGGCGAACGATAGAGAGTGAGGGAAAGGAGAGGCGCACGATAGAGAGGGAGAGAAACGAGAGGCGAACGATAGAGAGGGAGAGAAAGGAAGAGCGAACGATAGAGAGGGAGAGAAAGGAAGAGCGAACGATAGAGAGGGAGAGAAAGGAAGAGCGAACGATAGAGAGGGAGAGAAAGGAAGAGCGAACGATAGAGAGGGAGAGAAAGGAAGAGCGAACGATAGAGAGGGAGAGAAAGGAAGAGCGAACGATAGAGAGGGAGAGAAATGAGAGGCGAACGATAGAGAGGGAGAGAAACGAGAGGCGAACGATAGAGAGGGAGAGAAAGGAGAGGCGAACGATAGAGAGGGTGAGAAAGGAGCGGCGAACGATAAAGAGGGAGAGAAAGGAGAGGCGAACGATAGAGAGGGAGAGAAAGGAGATGCGAACGATAGAGAGGGAGAGAAAGGAGAGGCGAACGATAGAGAGGGAGAGAAACGAGAGGCGAACGATAGAGAGGGGGAGAAAGGAGAGGCGAACGATAGAGAGGGAAAGAAAGGAGAGGCGAACGATAGAGAGGGAAAGAAAGGAGAGGCGAACGATAGGGAGGGAAAGAAAGGAGAGGCGAACGATAGAGAGGGAGAGAAAGGAAGGGCGAACGATAGAGAGGGAGAGAAAGGAAGGGCGAACGATAGAGGGAGAGAAAGGAAGGGCGAACGATAGAGAGGGAGAGAAAGGAAGGGCGAACGATAGAGAGGGAGAGAAAGGAGAGAGGTTTTGTAAGGTATGATATTGCTTAATGGCACATCAACCCTAAAGGTCATTTCATGCCATGAATGTTGAAGGAAATAGGCTTCATTTGAGTCTTAAGTCAGTGGGTCATTTCTCGTCACTTAATTAAAGTCAAATTTATTTTAATCGAAATATAAATATCTACAGAAAACCATAAATTATATTTTAAATTGTGTTTATTAGTCTATAAAGTTACATTTATAAATTACATTAAATAAATGTAATTTAGACAAAAATAAAATTTTACAAAATAACTTCAAATCAGATTTAAATTACATTTCACTCAATTTCACTAGGGACTGATGAACTCGATTTTAGATAATTCATGTTGATTAAATCGCTTGTAATACAGTAATATACCTTCTTAAATTCTAAGTAAACACTAAATAACTCGTCAGATAACTCACAATAAATTGACATCCCATGATAAATTTAAAATGTAAACATTGTAACACATCTTTATCAAACATCAAACTTACAAATGAGCTCAAAACGATCAATAAACGGTTGTCTTCCCTACACCATCGTTCTTTTGTTGACATTCAAAGACATGGAGCTGCAAATCCTGTACTTAAAAGTATTTTTAAAACAGACTTCTTTTTAATTCTTTTAATTTAGAGGCTTTATTAATACTTTAGTCTTACATATCTCACTTGAATACAAGGAAATTAATTAACCTTTAATAACTGCGAGGCTTGCCATCTTTTTTCTCCCAAAGTAAACAAAGCTGAAGAGGGTCAGAAGGTCGGACACCTTCCGACGGTACTGATGTGCTGATTTTCTGTACTAAATAATTATATATATATATATATATATATATATATATATATATATATGGAAAATTAATAAAGGGAAACCAAAAATATTATTTATGTATTCATTAATGTTTCGTCTTTATTTCAAGGCTTCCTCTGGATGATTGGTCTGAAGGAATAACACATATTTGAAACAGTAGCAGTAGAAGAAAATCCAAAAAGGCCACTTATGCAAAGATACATTATGGGCTCAAAAAGATAAAAGTAGGACAAAATAATTCCTGTGAAAGGTGTACGGAAAAATTTAGTAGCGGTCGGAGTTATTTAAACCATGCGGGAGGAAGATGAAGCGTGCGTCATGTTTATTGAGGTCATATAGTTGTGTATCGTAGCAGGAGAAAGGGGGGTTTAATATCAAAGTCGCAAAAGGGAGGGGGAGATGAGGAGAATAAGATATAGTGGGGGGAAAGTAATTATATATATATATATATATATATATATATAAATATTTGGTTTATCTACATATGTATACGTTTCATCCTTACGAGAATCGTCAGTGTAGAGATGATTATTCATACCAGTCGCAGGACTAGAACTCCGGAACATGAGTCATGTTTTAACTCAAATTCCGACGCGAACACGGACACCATAAACAACCCAACAAATCAGCGAGAGATTAAACTTATTAAAGGCAGTCGCCGTCAAGAGTGTTCAACTGCTGAAAGAACGTACATTATATATATATATATATATATATATACACATATAGTTTAGTTTTTAAACGTAACATTTAACTTAAATAAAGAAACATACGAACCGTATACTCAAGATAACACTAACCCAATCCACGACTATCCACTCTAAAATCACCATTAAACTATAATTTAACATATTCTCAAATTAATTGAAAAGAGAATTAACAACTTTTCTAATTAGGACATTTTTTAAAGGCCTTCTATATTAAAGCATTAAAAAGATAGCCGATCTAAAAACGTCCAAATTATATATATTAAACCTACAGCGCGAAATAAACCTAAAAAAGTTAAAAGTAGGAAGATTATCTGGTTTACACTCCCATTCAACCACACGCTTAAAACCAAACTAAGTAAGAGAATCCTAAATTTAATTGTCTTGCATTTCCCTCCAAATGATATCCACTATAAAATCTTTAACAAGAACACCATTAAATAAAGTTATAGTTGTGGTTCAAATTTAGAAAAAAATAATAAAAACATAATAAAATATTAAATGACAGCACTAATACTGAATTCAATAATAAAACAACAAAAATTAAGACCTGTAACTGCATAAATAAAACAATGACCTTTCAACCCGAATAGTCTACCAGGCTACGATTACAACTAAAGAAAATCCAACTCAGAAAAAATATCATATAGGAATTGCTGGTATACCCTCAAAGACAGATACACTAACCATAAATGTTTTTTCAACAATCTGGACTATTTATAAAAAACTTTACTCTATATAACACTGGGAACTAACCAATAATAATAAATAACCAATAGTCGAATGGAACACTATTATAAAAACCGGCATGTGCAGTTCTCTAGATTCACATGCATAAATAAAAAGTTTGAGATAATTACATTTAGTAATAGAGGTAAAATTCTAAACAATAAACATGAAACCTCAATTAACTGTAGGCATAAGTCACCCTTTCTCAGTAATAACACCTCTTGAACCAATAATGCCATTAGAAAATAAAAATTAAAAGTCATATCTCAACCCAACATCCTATAGTCTCTATCCTATTTTCTAGAATTAAGAATCCACAAGTCTGTCCCCTACATATTATATATTAGTGCCCCTGATTACACACATATATACATATATATATATATATATATATATATATATATATATATATATATATATATATATATATATATGTATATATATATAAACCCTTTACATTTTAACCCACCTACTTATTCGTTTATTTATCAAATTATTTGCGCTAGGTTATTGGAAACGATTTTTGCTTTTCCTTTTATTATTTTTACTTTTAGTATTATTTTGATATGATTTTATTTCTTTATCATTATTACTTTTTTATTATATAATATACAATATAGTATATCATTACTACTACCATTATTATTACATTAGATCAAAATATTATCATTATGATCACTATTTCTTATAAATATTGTTATCATTACTATCACTATTTTTACTATTATTATCATCATAATCATTATTATTATACCTATATATTATTATAATAGTGATTGTGTTGATAGCACTATAAATAAGTGCTATCATCACAATCACTATTATTACGATTATTATTATCATCATCATAAACATTTGTTATTATTATCATCATTATTATATTTATTATTTTGCTTTCAACTTTAATTTTTATATTATTACATTTATTGTTATAAATACCATAAATATTATTACTGCCATTACGATTATTAGTAATGGTTATTATTATTGTCTATTATGATTATTGTTGCTGGAATTATAATAATTATTCTTATTGGTAGTGTTACTATAGTTTGTATTCTTGGTGTTGTTGTCACTATTTCCTATATAAATACTACTGTACCAATATGATTGCTAATATTATCTATCGGTTTTATCATACAAAAACATAGATATTATAATTTTTATTACTAAAACCCTTGCATTTATATTATTATAATTATTATTATATTATTACATTTTTATTATTACTGCTATTACCATTGTTATTCTAGGCAAATTATTTATTTTGTAAATCTGAACATCTTAAGAGCCCATTATATACATATATACACACACACACACACCCACATATATATATATATATATATATATATATAAATTTTATACGTGCATACAAGTAATCCATGGACACATGTTTCTGGCTCACAGCGATCATCAGCATCGGTAACTTTGACAAGGATCGAATTTTCGATGTTGATGTCAATAGTCGTTTTAACCCCAGGCTATGACAACTTCCCTATAAATATGTACACTTTTTATCACCTAAATAGTCTGTATTTTTAAGTAATTGTTTTTATTAGTTATCGTAGCGTTCGTTTTGTTTTGTTTTTGCTTACTACTATTTCAATGTAAATGTTACCACGTGACCTTCCGGTTTTGAATTTTCTTTTTCCCTTTTCATTCTTTCTCAATATGAACATCTGCGTGAAAAATCAGACATTTTCCGCCTGATGAGATTTAAGTTTCTAATAACTATTGATCGATAACATCGACATGCCAATGTAGCGTCGTTTTTACATGTCTGTATATATAAAAATGATATATATATATATATATATATATATCATTTATTTAGATACTGTATATTACATATTTCAGCAATGTCCCGCGGTTTCATCCAAAAGGGCAGATTTAGACATCTTTAGTAAATCCGCGTGCCCAGTGGAATCATCGGCAAGCTGAAAGGATTGTAGGCACGCCTGACAGGGAATGGCGTTAACAATGACAGAAAAAACGGTGCATCTCTGAGGGTGTCCCCGAAAAAAATCCTATATAGGCGCTCCTTTCGTATTTTTTTCTAGGCCAGATATAACAATAACATTACAAAAAGAACAGAAAATACGAAACATCGATTTAATAAATAAAAATAATAAAATAAATTACTAAAAATAAATTACTAAAAAAATAAACAAACATGTGAAGTCGATAAAACATATTTTAATCACCTCTTTCAGCTCCATATCGAACAATTAACCCGATACATAACTTTATTTCCCAAAACGACAACGAAAAAGCACACTAGTTTCACAGGCCCAAACGGTAAACTATGCAGCCACCCCTTTCGTATTTTTTCAGGTATAATAATAACATTACAAAAGAACAGATAATTAAATAAATAAATAAATAAAACTTGCTAACAGATAAATAAATAAATAATAAATAAAACCTCCTAAAAAATGAAGGCCCCCCTTGAGCCCTAGTTAATAGCGAAATATCTGTATCACTTTAAACTAACAAAAAAATGCTAGTTTATAATAAAAAAAGAAAAAGAAAAAAAAATCGGTTTCGATTTATTATTTTTCTTTTTTATAAAAAAAAATTGATATCGCATCTTTATGCTTCAAAAGGTATTTATTTTACCTATTCCTTCCTTCACATTTATAAAAAAAAAAGGAAGACATAAAATAAAAAAATAAAAATATTATCAGAAGGCAATTTGAAAAATAGAAAAAATACGAGGCAACTATTTTTTTTATTAAAATCGCTCAAAAATATAGATTTAAAAAATGGGTATCAAGTCAATAGATGCAGATTTTTGCCGATAACGTTATTTGAAGATCAATAATAAAGTTTTTGCAAGATATATTGTTATTAGACAATATTGAAAAATTTGAAACCAGACAATTCCTATTTTAAATATCCAGAAATGTAAATTGGAAGAGGGCCCAATATTCAAATGTCAAATCGGCAGTTGATTGTCGGTTTTGTGTTTCGTATAATTTAATACTAAACATAAAACCGGCAATCAACTGCCGATTTGACATTTGAATAAACTGATTCAAATGAAGCGGTGACTATTCTCACTTTATGTTTCTTCTCAACCAAAAGTTCTTTATCGTTTGTTTTTTGTGTATGAATTTTTCAAATTAAATTTTGCCGATAATATTTACAGTTACATTACCAGTTTTTATCCTCTGATGTAAAGAGTTTCTTTGAAAATCAATAGATTAGGGATATGAAACTCCTTGTTTGAACTTCTGATGTTTTAATAAATATTGTATCTATACAACTTTTTATTCTCATCGTTCATCTCTTGAATAGATTGCTCTATTACAATATATGGAGGTTTAGATCATCACGATAGCTTATTAAACGATACATCGCTTATCTTTAATTTACTATTAATAATATATTATATATATATATATACGAAGAAAGTTAGATTCCAGTAACCAGGTTTTTGTTAATTTTTTAAAAAGATCCTGATCTTAACGGACCGTTTCGTCGTCACTTATACAACCAAAATACCAATTTATATATCATATATCTTGGATTTACTTTAAATTCGACTCGTCAGTAGGAAAGTCCAAAAACATGAAAAAAAACGTCACACTATTAAAAAATTTATACATGTACGTTCAATTAGGAACATAAGATCCTGTTTACTCTATGGACGCCATATTTTAGACTATCAGAGCCAGCAAAAAATGCGTACACTTTTAACATTTTAATTTTAATTTAGATCGAAAACAAAAGTAAAAGAATTAAACGAGATAAAATTATGAACACATAATAATAAAGTACACACTTAAAGG
The DNA here is from genome assembly GCA_963556195.1 of Sepiola atlantica. Taxonomy (NCBI): domain Eukaryota; kingdom Metazoa; phylum Mollusca; class Cephalopoda; order Sepiida; family Sepiolidae; genus Sepiola; species Sepiola atlantica. Next base: position 49,612,669 of record OY744544.1, read on the forward strand.
CAAATAATAAAGATGCTTCATATGAGAAAAAAAAGGAAAGACAGACTGAGGATAAAAGAGAGGAAAGCAAAAGGGAGAGGACAGAGGGGGGGAAAGGGAGAGGGGAGAAAAATGGTGGGAAGGAGAGGAGAGAGGGGGTCGGAAAGGGAGAGAGAGAAAACGGAGGAAGGGAGAGAGAGAGAAACCAGAGGAAGGGGGGGAGAGAGAGAGAAGACGGAGGAAGGGAGAGAGAGAGAGAAAACGGAGGGAGGGGAGAGAGAGAGAGAGAAAACGGAGGAAGGGGGGGGGAGAGAGAGAGAAAACGGAGGAAGGGGGGGAGAGAGAGAGAAAACGGAGGAAGGGGGGGAGAGAGAGAGAAAACGGAGGAAGGGGGAGAGAGAGAGAAAACGGAGGAAGGGGGAGAGAGAGAGAAAACGGAGGAAGGGGGAGAGAGAGAGAAAACGGAGGAAGGGGGAGAGAGAGAGAGAGAACGGAGGAAGGGGGAGAGAGAGAGAGAAAACGGAGGAAGGGGGAGAGAGAGAGAGAAAACGGAGGAAGGGGGAGAGAGAGAGAGAAAACGGAGGAAGGGGGAGAGAGAGAGAGAAAACGGAGGAAGGGGGAGAGAGAGAGAGAAAACGGAGGAAGGGGGAGAGAGAGAGAGAACACGGAGGAAGGGGGAGAGAGAGAGAGAAAACGGAGGAAGGGGGAGAGAGAGAGAGAAAACGGAGGAGGGGGGAGAGAGAGAGAAAACGAAGGAGGGGGGAGAGAGAGAGAAAACGAAGGAGGGGGGAGAGAGAGAGAAAACGAAGGAGGGGGGAGAGAGAGAGAAAACGAAGGAGGGGGGAGAGAGAGAGAAAACGAAGGAGGGGGGAGAGAGAAGGAGAGAAAACGAAGGAGGGGGGAGAGAGAAGGAGAGAAAACGAAGGAGGGGGGAGAGAGAAGGAGAGAAAACGAAGGAGGGGGGAGAGAGAAGGAGAGAAAACGAAGGAAGGGGGAGAGAGAAGGAGAGAAAACGAAGGAAGGGGGAGAGAGAGAGAGAAAACGAAGGAAGGGGGAGAGAGAAAGAAAACGAAGGAAGGGGGAGAGAGAAAGAAAACGAAGGAAGCGGGAGAGAGACACAGTGAGAAAAAGAGGGATGGAGTGAGCTAGACAGAGATAAAGACGGAGTTGGAGTGAGAGAAAAAGATGGAGGGAGGGAGATCTTTGTTCTGAGGAACGTGTTGCAAGGATACATAGTAGTTAACTATGAATTCCATTAAATATAGTTACTATGCTTAACTGACACTATATACTGGGAATATTTGGCAACAGATGGAACAATAAAATGAAACATGATTACGTAAAATGTAACAGCCCACTTTTTTTTATTTAGAGACATTTTTAGCTGAGAATGACTATTTTTTCTTTATATATTAACCTTGAAGTTATTATTTCGAGCGAAATATTAACAGTAAATTATAGGAAAACAAACAATGGAATTTCCTCGTGCCTCACTTGTTGATAGATGTTATAGCGATATTGATTAGTCAATCCTTTCACGATATGGTAACAAGTGTTGCGCTAAAACAATCAAGAGATACAAGCGCTGCGGTCGATCAATGTCCAGACATTGTTTGATGGCTGACAGCTAGAATTATGGCTGGTCTGTTAAAAGTAAAGCTGGGAAGTCGCTTTACGCATGGCGCAATGAGTCAGCAAGGCTAAATTGGTTCGCGAATGGTGACGTGTGTAAATACCAACGCAAATCATTTCACACCTGCACGATGCACATTCGAAACAGATATATGTAGAAGTATTTATATTCTTTATACGCTCTGCCATTGCTGGCGAGTGTTTTATCGGCGCAGATCACAGCAAACAGCTCAGGATTGAGGTTCCTAAGCCAGCTCCGATCCAATTCCGTCCCAGATCTCGTAGCGGCGAATCACGTCATCTGGTTCCCAGGCGGCTGAGCGGACACTTAATATCGATCGTAGGCGAAGTTGAAACTAACCTTTAGTTGGACCACCCGAGAGACTGACGAATATGGAGATGCGATGTCTAAGCAAAATTATTTTACAAATACATCGGAATATATTTGGATTATTCGGACTACGATTCTTATCTTGGTTGTTATATTCACAACGTTTCGGCCGATGTAACCTCGAACTTTCTTCATTGTGATTATGTCTATATTAGTAAACCTATGTTACAGCTTCTGGTATGTCTGACTTACACGTATTAATGGATTATCAAACCTGCAATAGCATAAACGAACTTTAAAAAGTTATATTTAAAAATGTAATTACAAAATTAAATCCGCCAAATGCATTTTCATTTCTTGTAAACAAGTAATCAATTGTAATGTTTTTAAAATACTTGGGGGAAAAAGATAAATGACTTAGTGACAGTTTTGAAATTTGAAAGTACGTAACCTGTTGAATTAATTTGAACTCATTTTTGGCTTTAACATTCTTAGCAACTCCCCGTGAACGTTTTTGGAAACTATTTACATCCAATAAACTTATAGTTTTATGATAATTTCATTTAATTGATGATTAATTAATGACCAATATTTTAATTTAACTTTCAAAATCTTATTTAAAATATAATAATTTGATACAAAAAAAACTGCATAGTGAAAAATGATCAAAGTAAAAGACTACCGGGCAACGCCGGGTAGGTAGAGATAGTAAGCAATAAATATTTTATGAAAAAAATGTCCCCCCCCCCCCAAAAAAAGATATAAAACAAATATTTAATCAATTTCTATGATCACATAGAGAGGGCCTGTGGACGAGTGGTTATAGCACTGGGTTCGATCCCACTCACGGCATGAAAACTCCCTCTGTCCACCCAGCAGTAAATGGGTACCTGACTAAAACTCAGGGAAGGTTCAAGGCAGCGGAAGGAGAGGGATGGGCTCCGCCTTCCATATGCTGTGCCCTAGACACGGTGATTCTTAACAAATCACCGCCGCTCGTGCGCGTCCAGGCTATGCGACCTTTACCATTTTTTTTTTTTTTTTACCTATGATCACATGTTATTGTAACTACTAATACGCCGTCGGTCATGATCATGTGGCTTCAACTACTTTTTATAGGATGACCACCAAAACGCATATTTTTCTCGTTTACAAAATATAAAAGTCCGCATCTAATACGAGAAATTAAGACGGAAGTCTTTCAAGTTTAAGCTTTTCATATTAATCATGTCTGGCTGATTTGTCATTTTTACGACATGTAAACCGTAGTTAGGTCATTTTGTGCGAAAAACATTACTAGAAAAAGTTAAATTCTGATTTAAACTCATTCACCTGACATATAATAACATCGATTATTTCTAGAATTGTTTTGGTTTACATAAATAGTGCCAACGTTTTAAACCTATTGTTTTCTTCAGACACAAGTGTTTTAACTAAGTGTGAACATTTAACCATGTTTTTAAATAGCATCGAGGTTTTTATGTTTTACCTTCCCCCATCTCTTCATTCTTAATCTTTGAGTTGCCATGCCATAGTTAGACGTGATAATCAGTTTAGAATTCATAGTTTCATCAATTGACATTAGTTTTAGATACGTTTCTATTTGATTACAATAGCAATATTGGGTTAACTGCTTGAAACGCTGCTTGCATAACTGACATCCGGTGAATTGGTATAACTATGGATTTTGATGTAAATGTAATATTCAGACGGGACAATAAGGTAAATAAAAATGAAAAGAAACGATTTAAGAAATGCTTTACTTCAAATGTATCTAGAATATTCGGCCCTAATCCGAAATCAATCAGGTGAAACGTAGGCACTGACAGTATAAACGACAGCTTCCCTTCAAAACTTAGAAATATATAAGCTCTCCTAATAAAAAAGTTAATATTGAGCACTATCTGATTGGATATATACGAACTTATTACTCAGTAATACATTGGATATGATGGATATGACGTGCACACGTGCGGACATGCGCATGTAGTGTTAGCACTTTACATTTTATATGCGGTCGTGTGGTTTAACAACACCTAAAAAGTAGAGACTAAACAATTGTTATAAAACTATAATTTTGTTAAGGTATGTCTCCTTTCAGACGGAAAGTATACGTCGTCGGCAATCAGTCCAGAAAAGTATGGGTCATCTTGATGGAGGCAGCCTTGCTTCTGTCGGGCTCAGCTATTGTTCTAATTAGTTTTAGGCGCCACCTTATCTCTTTGAGAAGGGGTGGGTTAATTGCTAACCGCTTAAGGCGTCTCTACTGAGTAATGCCGACGGATGCTCAGGGATTTCTTTAGAGGCCAGAGTGCAATACTTTCATGTGTTGGCCTTCAATCTCCACATTCAGACTGTGTGTCACATCTTCTCGCGGTTAGATGGAAGGTAAATACAAGTTCGTCTACTTTAAGTCGGAAAGCATACCAGTCGAGGATACGTCCTCTGGACTAACTTGACGCCATTGGCCTTGCAGTCTTAGAAGGTCTACCCTCCCAGGCTTTGCCTTCTCATTTTGAGAAGGGGTTAGTTTATTGCTAAACACATAGGGCGCTCTTACCTGAAAATGCTGACAGAGTTGCTTAGCTCAGATATTTTTGTTGACTACAGTGCACCTCTTGTGTGTTGGCGTTTCAATCCTTACTTTCAGACCTACTGTCACATCTTCTCGCGGTGGAAGAGAAAAATACTGGATATTCTAGATAAGCACTTGTATTTCCAACGTTTCATTTTCTACATTTATCCTGAAGAATAAATATTATTAATATAAATTTGCTTCTTATTGTGTTGTTTAATATACAACGCTAAAATTAGTTGCATATCAGATAATTATTATTGTATGAATGTGCCGTTTTTATTTGATAAAATCGATTGGAATTTGGTGAGATGCGCACGCATTAGGTTCTGTGCATTTGAGAATAACCTCGGGAATCTGTTGGTCACATGACAACCGGCATGCATTGCGCTTGGCCATCTTATTTTTTCTTCATCTCTTTGATGAGTAGTTGTTTTTTCAATTTCACTATTCGTCTCTGCTTCTGGGAGAACGCGGCTAACGGCATCGCAATTCTGATCAAGAAAGGAACAAATTCGAACGGAACCAAGTGTGTGAAGATAAAACCAAAACCAAATGAGAGAGGGCAGGAATTATGAAAATTAGAAACAATACAAAGAACAGGGCAACTCCGGAAAAATACGTAGAAAAAGACGATGTATTGAAAGGAAAAAGAAAAACATATGAAAAGACAAGACAGACAAGAACATAACACTGTTCTGTACAATTGTGTCTGTTCGTTAGTCACGAACACTTAGCCTTTTGGAGATGAAGAGCCAAAATATTATATTACCATACTACATTACACAGGGCAGATTTGATCGAATGAGGTCATAATTATGATGTGGAGTGTCCATTCGCGATTGATATGTATGAGAAAATGTAATGTTTTATTTTATTTTACTAAGAAATTAAAAATATAATAAAAATGTTAAGGAGACCCGAGCTTGAAGCAAGGGTGAACATCAGTACTCATCTATTCTCAAGTAACGCTGGGTGCGACTTTACTGGCATTTAATTCAATTAATTCTACCGTGCACTCCAAATAAATGCAGAGAACATCATTCGGCCCTAAAAGTGAATATTATGACGTGTAAAAAGCAAGGAAAGAAAAAAAGATCAAACGATAAAAATAAAAAATCCGCCCCGGAAAAAATTACTTGAAAAATGTCGAATAAACAACTTATAGCATAACAAAATGAGAATTCATGAAATCACAAGACGAACGAATATTCTAAGATGCATCAATTCGATCGACGCTTAGCTATGCTAATTCTATTTCAAACATGACATACCAAAGAGAATGGCATTTTGTAAATATTGTTAGAACTCTCCAGTCAAGCCGACCAAAATGGTAGACTCACATTCAGAACCATTTTTAGAATCGTCACAAGTGTCAGAATCGTCACAATAATTGTCATAGAATATGGGCGTGTAGTTTGTAAAATATTAAAATATTTTGAAAAGAAAATTAAGCATGATAAATGAAAATTGCATATTTAAACTACTACTAATAATAATAACTATAAACAAAGTTGCCAAAGTGAAGTGGTTGTCATGAAGTGGATACCGACGAGGACTGAAGAACTGGTGTTAGAAATTCGAATCTTGTGGATACAATAGAAGCAGTGACACTATGAATAGTGGCGCTTCACATGGTCATTGTCAGCACCGATTCTTTACAGAATTTAAGAAACCAATGCAAATAACTAAATTGAATCGGTCAAAAAAGTCGTACCATGCCGATTCATACACATCTAAAAACTTGGCAGAGCTCTGCGAAGAAATGCTCATCTACCAAAAAATCTCGAAAAATCACTTAGGATGTGTTGGAGATCCAAACGTGCTCCAATCATATTACAACGTTTATGTACAGATGACCCCCCCCCCTTCAATAAATTACCACTTGACACTCCTCTCTTGGCATAGTCCTGACTTAGTCTGTAATGCTCCTCTTCAGTTCATGAATATACCGGGGATTGTTTTAATAGTTGAGACGAGGGAGAGGGGTCACCTTGTATGTTTACCTTGGCATACGAATTTAATGAGCGGGGATGGGGCTCACACGAAAGGAATTTCGCTGGGAATATGGATATTTTATGCAAATCCAACCTCTTGTATTATGGGGATATCGGAGCGATAGAAAACTATAAATATCGCTGTTTGGAGAAGCGACTAGTAGAATCGGCGCGAGAATTATACTAGACGCTAAACGATTTAAAGTGACACTGAAAAAACGAACAAACGGATTGGACAACCATTATGAGGTCAATATATCTACGAGAGAAAAGGGTTTATATCTAAATGAAATACTGGTGACCCCAGGAAAACTTTGGTTAGTACCCTAGAAGAAATTCCCCCTCCCGTTTGGAATTAACGAAGTTTCACTTTTAAATAAATATCTAAGTGTGCAATCATTGGACACACGCCAAAAAGACCACGAGAGATTTCTTTAATACTTGTAACTACCCGTAAAATGCTCAAACCGGTTTTGGAACTCAAACTTGAGAACAACATTATTCATTGTATTTGAAAGTATGGCATTTATACAAAATGGTACAAATACACTCTAATAATAAAATTGTTAAAATGAAGTTATACCTATAGAATGAAACTATGATTTTAATATTCAAATAAATGCACGTAAAATACACTTTTGATCTACTCTAATTTTCAGCTTTCCTAGTGTCTTCAACATACTAAGCAGCGCATCAAACTGAGAAAATACGCTACTTATACAAAATTGCGAGTAGAAATCACGCGACGCCATTTTGTGCAGTCCTAACAACAAACACCGTTATTATCGATGATGTCACATGCACATACGCAACCACCTCGACGAAAAATCAATATATGCATGATAATTATTCTATTGATAGAATCAAACCAAGTTCTATGGCAGGCACAACTGTGAACTATATTTCGTTGTCCTGTCTGTTAACACATTTTCTTCTAACCTCTTCGTGCAACACGGCCATCGCGCCTAATAACACTTAGTTATAGTAATTAATAAGCTTCCCTTACGACGATTCCTGTTTCGTATTTTCGAACCACGAGTCTCGGATCTTTTATTTCGCATTTAAAACAAACTACGGAGATTTTATTTGCATTCATTTTGGATTTGCTTGTTTGTTTTTTAAATTTCATTTCTGCAACCATTTTTTCGTCTACCTTACGACTTTCTCCACTTTCACTTCTATTTAAAATCAAAAAAAAATTATTTTGATGTGCCTACGCATTTTGATGCGAGGCTCTATCCGTATGCCCGTCAAACTATCACGCTAAAGTTTGAAACAGTATTTTTGTGTCTTTCGTCACGTATAAATTTAGGAAGCAATCTTAGATGTGTACCGAGATCTCTATGTGTATAGGTCGCTCGGGCTGTCACGATCAACTTTGAAAAAGCGTTTAAATCGCTAAACGTACAAATTGAATAGACACATCTAATGAATAGTCGTTGTTATTTCTGGTCATTTCATTTTATTATTCTCGTCTTCTCTTTGAAGCTTTCGAAAACGATAAGGTTACCTCTGTAAAAAGGGCAACATATGTATTTCAATGTGATAAAAAGCCAAGGATTTTAGTGAGATACCAAAGCAAACATCAACATTAAAATTATTTGGTATGATTAGGATGTATTTATTCTTTTCAGTACTTTTCCTTTCAAATCATTGAATAATATGCGTGTAACTAAATTACTCGTTATTGGAATTAAAGGTCGAATCTGTTTTGCAAGGTTGAGATTTATGTAAATCGGAAGTTAAAGTTGTAAAATAAACATTGGGTCTGTTGGTTTGATAATCTATAAAAACTGTTAGATGAAACAGATTTCATCCAGAAAATACAATTTTTTAAGAGAAAATAACTTTGTACACAAGTTATCTCCATTGCCTATGTGACACGCAGACGAACATTTTCAATCCAGAAAAGCGTGACGGACCAACTTAAGGACGGAGAAAACGCAATTGTTGCCGAAAACTAAGATAACAATTAAATACTTAGAAGATATGTTAGACAAACCATTTATACCAGTTTTGCACATATCGCATGTAGCACGTCCACAATTTCTGTGGATCAAATTTTGTTTGAAGGTAACCTTACTAGTTCTAGGGTTGTATGTGCTCTGTACGCTTGAGGCGGCTTATTATTTGAGCTACTAATGTTAGGAAAATGACAGTTGGCATTCATGAACAAACAATCCTTCATAAATAAATTTCGATGACATGATTATTTTTAAGGACGTTATTATTAGTACCCAGGTGTAATAAAATTTAAAACCAATGTTCAAAATGTTTCCCAAACCACTGAAGCCATGACAATGCAACTTTGAACTCATTTATGTACTGTATTGCCGAAACAAGATAATAGAGAAACACTTCCGGCTGACATCAGAATTTAATGATGTCGTCATCAATTTTTCCCAAACTTGCGCATATTTATTTTCCTAAATGTTAACGAATTTACTCATAAGAAAAACAAACAACCACGAATATAATGAATGATACAGATTTTTTTAAATTATGAACATTTTGCTGACAACTATCTTTGGGAGCCCTAGGCAAAATAGAGTTAAACAAAATGTGTTCCACTTACTAAACAACTGCAATCTACCATCTACCATCTAGAATCTAGAATCAGAATTAAGCGAATGTGGATAAGAAAGGAAAAACAATCATGGAAAAGAATATTGAAAAAAGACATTTTATTTTTAGATCAATTGGTATCAACAGATGAATATGAATTGAAGTCAAACTAAGACAAAGAATACTTATAGAAAAAATAAAAATAAATAAAAACAGACGTACAAACGATGGATATTTTTGATTTACATGTATCCCAATCCTATGCATATTAATTGACCAATAAAGTGTGCGAAAACACCAGCCACACCCCAAAATTAGGAGTTGAATAAGAAATTATATTTTCGTACATACATCTGCTCCGAGCTATATTTACAAACATAGTGGTTATGTAACTTTGCTTTAACTTATGTCCGCACATAAAACATCACGTTGCGCGCTCGAAATCACTTTTGGCGCCCAAAGTAAAAAAGAAAAAAAACACCCTTTTCAAACCGATGACTAAGCATTTAAGGATCAGAATGTTCAGAAGTCAATCAGTTGAGCAAAAAAAGCAACACACACAAACGAAAAAACAAAAAACAAACAGGGCAGTGCTAACAAGATATTACGCTCAGTTTCCCTGCCCTTTTGTTGGCGACGGAGAGCAAACAATTCTCAGTTCAGTGTCACACACATACACACATTGACAAAAGGCAAAACACACACAATGCTTACTTCTCTCATCGTTACACGCATATACATACGTTCAGGAAACAAACTTGTACACACATTTAATTATAACACGCGTAACTTTTCACTCCGAACTTTCTACAATATGATAACTTTTCAAATAACCAATTACTCACATAAACTAACTTTTAACCAATTGTAAATTGTGTTCGTTGAACATGTTTTATCTCGTTTATTCAACGTTCATGCTTTTATCCATTTCCCAACGTTCATTAGATTTTAATTGTCAACGTGGATCGGAGTACCGTTTCCTAAACGCTACAGAGGTCTACATCTTAGCGAAGTTACGGTACACGCTGCTACAAATATACAGAATGATGCACAAAAGTACGGAATCAAAAGAAAGGAAATAAGAACAAGGACAATAATGATCGTTCATTGGATTTGCATAAAAATAGAACTTTCTAAAAAAAATGCAGAGAAGGAGAAAAAATGTGTTTCTGGAGATGAAGTGCTCAGGTAGTTTCACACTAAAAGTTCAAAATGTTTTCATTTTCATTGATGTTGACCGTAATGAAGACTTTACGATGAAAAAACGCCCGTCGTCGGTGGAAGCGGACAGCAGAAATCAGAGAACGGTGCTTCGTCATTATAGCATTGGCTTGACAGGCGTATTACAATGTGGCGTCACCGCAAGGGATCGACCGAGTTTCTAACGACTGAAAATTAAACTGCCAAATGTATGATGTATGCGTGATATTAGCAGGGGTGGTTCTATGATTAGGGTCAAGATCAAGAGATTTAGAGTTTGATTCAAACAGCGAGATTATCCTACCACTGCATACACACCCACTCTTCACACGCAAGAGAGTGGATATATTAGCCGTCTGAATTTCTAAAGAAACAACGAAGCGGAATGTTTCGTCTTGATTTTCTGATTAAATCCGGGATTTGCAGGTAACTGATCATGAATAATGATTTTTAGGTCTAGACCAATCGTTACTCGTGTATTTTTCTCTTAAAAGAAAACAATGAATAAGTCATTTTCAATATCTATAATATATGTGTGGTCTCTGTCGCTCTCTCCGAGAATGCAACTGAAAACAAAGCTCTATGTAAAAATGGAACATTACTTTATAGAGGGAAATTTTACGAAGAATACAGTGAAGATATTAATTTTGTATCATTGGTTCTTACAATAATATTGTGGGGTCTTCGATGCGCCAGACATTCATGTAAAGCAAAGACGATGTTTTATTATATAGGTTCATTTCATTTTACTAACAGACTGTCCGGCTTTATCTAGGATGGAATAATCAATGTAATCCACATACCACCATATTACGTATTTTTTGTTTTATAATATTTCATTTGTTAGGTGCATGTACTCAGCAATGATTGTATGACAGAGGGGGTGTCTAAAACATAAATTTATTGACATTTAAATCAATATCACTATATTAATTGAAATACATTTCTATAAATTTATAGTCTTTAGCCAACCTTCAGGCACGCCTGATCGTAGACCCAGCAATAACGTTGCAATATCTTTGATTGAAAATATATTTATCCAAGTACTCTGTGAAATTCAGTTTCAGCATATATATGGTTATAGATGAGGATCTATTTCGAAACTCCAAGGACGAGTTATGAGCAGACAGAGAGGAACTACAACCTTATTGTATAGAAGATTCATAATTTGAAGATTGGAAATTATAGAAATTGTAAATAATACAAACAGCGATATAAGGTGTAAAAGCAGAAGAACACAGGGATTCTAATCTTTTTTAATGGAAATCGCCCCAGACAAGACATGAAGCCATTTGATGTAAAGAGCTAACAAAAACGAAAAATGATTATCGTAAAGTCAGGAGATGCCTATTGACATTAGTCTTGAAAAGACCAAGGCTATAGATAGTATACTTGTAAGCAATAATGCAATTATATTGACTAAAGACAAATAAAACATACAAATAACAGTCAGTTTAATGAAAATGTTAAATCAATAAAACAATTCATATACATCTGCTGCTTGCTGAAATAAAAAACATTTTTTTTTCGAAAATAACTAAATGCTAAATATATATGAACATTAAAAAAGAATCGTGAAATATGAGAAGTGATATTTGTAGCCATGAAAATTGGTCGCTAAATCGTAGAGGCTTTTGCCTTATTGCTAAATGTTGGAGAATCGAAAGATATAAAGAAGTAGGGATATTTTTAAATTCGTCCGTTCACTCCGCGTGTTTATCGAATAAAATAGGCCCGTATGGACAAGCGTAGACACATCTTAACACCCAATGGGAAATTGTATTTAAACTTGCGCGACCGACGGTAATACCGTTTCCTACCGACCGAGCCTCTCGGAGATGCTTGAACATATCGATAACCATTTCTAAAATAGTAATTACGCAATGAAGAATAACGTCTCAGAAGTGAAAAGATTTCATCTGAATTGAAACTTTCCAATTAACATTGGTATTTCTTACATTGACAGATTTGAAGGAAAAGTTGCAATCCTCAAACACGTGTCTTTCATCTTTTCAGTTTTAAGATTAATATTGAAAATTATTAATTACCGCTATTTTTACTTAGACTGTTCGGAGAACTATTCTCATCCTAGTTAATTTATTCACGACGTTTCTGCCGGTGTAACCTCCGACTTCTAAATGTATCTTTTCAAACTTGGGATTTTTATGTGAAACTTGAGAATCTAGGCTATAATAACTAATAATACTACAATTGCACTAACTACCCAGTTATGGTTGATTGAATACGAACAATTTAAAATTTGCAATGGACGTATTTTCACACGCAATGTATAGGACATTTGATAAAGAATAATTATGAACTTGAAAAGATAATTCACATAGTTTCTGCTCATCAACTGATATATTAACTTGTTTATGCTGCATGGATTGTAAAAAAAAATATTTGAGTCTTTTGAATGAGCCAAAGAAAAATGAAAGGCTGTAAATGTGATTGGAATCTTTGCAGTCTTCGCCAAGTGTATTTGTTTTCTTATGGTGATGTCTTCTCGGAGTCTTTTTAATATCATTATTGTTGGTCAAATAACTAACAATAATGATATTAAAAAGACTCCGAGAAGACATCACGAACATTTGGACTCGTCCATTCTCGAGAAATACTAGAAGCATTACGCTTCTAATTTGTTGGATCCACCCAATCCCGTTCAGTCTCTCACTAACTTCAGTTGATTGAGGACTTCAAGATGGGGTAGGTGATACCAGTCGAGGATTCGTTCTCGACCATCAGTCCGGCAGAACTGGAACATTTTGGTGGCCTTTTATAAGCCCGGCTGCGGTATACTGTCCTGGGAGGTGCAACCTCCCAGACAGAAAAAGAAGAGGGATAGACAAACAGAGAGAGAGAGAGAGAGAGAGAGAGAGAGAGAGAGAGAGAGAGAAGAGGTGATAGACAGAGAGAGAGAGAAGAGGTGATAGATAGAGAATACAAAGGAATAACAGTGAGATAAACCGAAAGAGAGAGAGAGAGAGAGAAAGAGAGAGAGAGAGAGGTATAGGAGGGAGATAGACCGAAAGAGAGAGAGAGATGGATTGGAGGGAGATAGACCGAAAGAGAGAGAGAGAGAGAGGTATAGGAGGGAGATAGACCGAAAGAGAGAGAGAGAGAGAGAGAGGTATAGGAGGGAGATAGACCGAAAGAGAGAGAGAGAGAGAGAGGTATAGGAGGGAGATAGACCGAAAGAGAGAGAGAGAGAGAGGTATAGGAGGGAGATAGACCGAAAGAGAGAGAGAGAGAGAGGTATAGGAGGGAGATAGACCGAAAGAGAGAGAGAGAGAGAGAGGTATAGGAGGGAGATAGACCGAAAGAAAGAGAGAGAGAGAGAGGTATAGGAGGGAGATAGACCGAAAGAAAGAGAGAGAGAGAGAGAGAGAGGAATAGGAGGGAGATAGACCGAAAGAAAGAGAGAGAGAGAGAGAGAGAGAGAGGAATAGGAGGGAGATAGACCGAAAGAAAGAGAGAGAGAGGAATAGGAGGGAGATAGACCGAAAGAAAGAGAGAGAGAGAGGAATAGGAGGGAGATAGACCGAAAGAAAGAGAGAGAGAGATATAGGAGGGAGATAGACCGAAAGAAAGAAGGAGAGAGAGAGAGGAATAGGGGGGAGATAGACCGAAAGAGAGAGAGAGAGAGAGAGGAATAGGAGGGAGATAGACCGAAAGAGAGAGAGAGAGAGAGAGAGAGGTATATTAAATAATATAAAATAAAATAAAAAATTCGAATGCATTTCGTCGAATTGAATTAAATAAATTCTTATTCTTTTAACGAAGAAATAAAATGTTTTTTAAAAACTTTCAAACATATTTTAATAAACTATTTTTAGCTGCGTACAAAAACATTGGATTGATCACTTCGTGACCCTTCGAATTTGAAAGGAATTCATAAGCATTTAAATAGTTGAAGAGAATAACTTTAAATGTACATGAGTGTCTGCTTAGAATTAAGTAACATAATGAATAATAAATTCAAACTGTAATTCAACTTTAAGCATTTAAATTCATTGCGAAAAAAAATAGGGGACCAATATCGGCTTGAAGGTTTGTGATCTACAAACATGGTTTGGGTATTTGAACAGAACCAAGTTCTGACAAATATTGTATTAAGATTTGTTAAAATCATTTAAAAACAAAAAAATAAAATATAAGTTCAAGAGAAATGCTTCGTAATGTTTAACATTTTGTGAGAAAGTTTGTTTAAAATATAACAAAAGCAAGTTTATTGAAGGCGATAGAATTCCACTTATCAAACAATTTTTGCGTCACTGTTTTATTTGATTCTTATATAATCGAGTCAAATACGTTTTGTAGATGTTTTACAATTTTTTCACTTAAAAAATGTAAAAAGGTTGCACAGAGGCCGCCAATAATTTGCGCATTTCTTCACTGAAATGTTTTTTAAATGTTTAAAATAAAATTAAATCTGTAATAATTTTGTTCAAAAACAGATCTATTGAATATTTTAGTTAAAGCACAAAATAGATTAAAAAACCCTGCACCCTCCTTATGTTGAGAATTAATTTCTAAATAATTATTTAAAAACGCATTTTTACATGAGGAGGGTGGCGGGTCTTTGTACCTTAACCAATATTTTATTATAATTCAAAGCGAAACGTTTACAATGTAATTCATTAAAAAGCATAACAAATTTAAACGCGCATTCAATTTGATTACATTTACACTTTTTGCTATGTATGTATTCATTTCAGAATGGCCACTGCAACAGCAGTGTAAAATTACAAGTAAATTTATTGGAAACTTTGCGGCTGATGCATCCATGCGCAATAGTTAAAGCGTTAGTTAAAATAATTTCTAAGTGACAGCCTTCTGGAGGTTTCCATCCTTACTACGGGAGATCGTAAGAATTGATAACAGATTAACACTCATACGCAATCATGGGTGACGGAATCAGAACACTCTACTTCCATGTATTAAATAAAGCCTGCAATTCGAAATTCCGTACAAGTTCCCGAGTTCAATATGTAGATTTCCAATTTCTGAAAAAAAAATGAACCTGAAGATCCGAGGGTTACGTCGGCCTAAACTATATCAATATAGCAACCACAATGAGAATAGTAGTCCGAATAATAAAAATGATTTAGAGTGTCAAATATTTCGTTTAACAATATATTTATTAAAATGTCATTGCAGATATAATGAACAAAATAAGTTCGCTAAAATTTAAAAATTCTTTCACATCTCATGATTCTATATTTGCAAGCCAGATGTGGATTTTAATTAATTACATTCAATTTGTATGGGATTTCGTTTGATTCAATCGATTTCTTACATTTTATATACATCCCTTGATTGTCCAATATCTTTTTGAATAAACTCCTGCATTTATCAAATATTCGAAACTCGTTGATCAGTGCGCAAAGGAAATTTATTACTAGAGGATAAAAAAGCGGAATAAAGCAAACGAGAAAAAGATAAGGAAAGCGAAAAAGGATGGGAAATGGAAAGAGAGGCAGATAAGCCTACAGATCATTTCAGATCTGTTCAAATGATATATAGTTTGGCACACAACATTAAGAAATGTTCACGGCTGAAATAAAGAATGAGAAAATATGAACAAAGATTAATAATATTTATATTCACACATACGATTCAAGTCATATAACGCGGTTGTGGTTAGTCGGGTGGCGGTGTCCATGTTAGATTTCGTTTTTCTCGAAGAAAAATGAGGCTAAAAGTCCATCGTTTTTGAGTCGATAAATCCTGCGAGTTTTGATGGATTGTGTTTGATAAAGGATTGCGGGATGAAAGAAATGTAATGGCGTCGGAGAGGGGGAACATTTAGAGATGAACCCTTTGAAAGCGAGGAAAAGAAATTATCGAATTATTAGATGAACAAGTGAATGAAACAAAGTGGGTGAAACCAAGGGGATGAGGAAGAGCTGTATAAATAAGTAAAATTGAAAATGGAAGCGAATAATGAAAGCTGAACAGAAAGAAATGGAGGGAAAAAGAAAAGCAGGAAAAGATGAAAACGTATGTTATGTATTAGCTAACCATTGCTACGTAATTGTCGGTCTTATTCATCAGGGTCCTGGTTGTGACCTTAATGCGCATCTGATGGCGAGGCCATACTTTCGGAGAGTATAGAGTTATCCCTTAATTGTCATCACTTACTGGTTAACTCTGATCCGGAATGGTAGTACATGTAAGATTGTTATATAAGATTGTTATCTATAAGTTAAATGTAATTTTCCAAAGCTTAACGATACTTAACTTCTTGACACTCTTGGCGAAGGCGTCTCCTCCATCAAATCCTACCACTACGGAATCCATCTATCACATTTCTTCCCACTTATTTTTTTCTGTCTACTCTTTTAACCAATGCTTCTGGTCTTTTGGCTAAGATCAAAGTGTAGTATCTGTTCCGATTTATACTGCACCCTATAGACCGGTATTGTCTTGGCCTTCGGGGCTTGATTTACGCCGGTCTATGGGTCTGTCCTGTGCAGTTCTAGGAGGTCCACCTTCCCAGGCTTTGCCTCCCCTCTTTGGGGAGGAGTAAGTTTATTGCTTACTGCCTGAGGCGCCCCTACCGGGGAATGCCGACGGGGCGGCTCAGGCAATTTTTAATGGCCAGAATGCTCACCTTCTCGGGCGCGAGCTTTTCAAACCCCACTTTCCCGACCCGAGCTTGGGTCACATCTTACTTGTGGGAGTAAGATAAAACTGGCCTTGTGCCTAACTCCTGTAGTGGAGTAAAAAAATGCTTCTGGCCTTTTGGCTAAGATCAAGGTGTAGTATCTGTTCCGATGGATACTGCACCCCATAGACTGGTATTGTCTTGGGCTTCGGGTCTTGATTTACGCCGGTGTATGGGTCGGTCCTATGCAGTTCTAGGAGGTCCCCCTCCCAGGCTTCGCGCCCCCCACTCTTTGGGGAAGAGTAAGTTTATTGCTTACTGCCTGAGGCGCCCCTACTGGGGAATGCCGATGGGGCTGTCCAGGCAATTTTTAAACCCCACTTTCCCGACCCGACCTTGGGTCACATCTTACTTGTGGGAGTAAGATAAAAACTGGCCTTGTGCCTAACTTCTGGAGAGGAGTAAATCAATACTCGTTTAACCAATCCTATCAACTACTCAAGCCCCTTCCCCAAACCGTCCTGACACAAACCTGCATCTTGGGGTAAAGCCCCACTTTTGTTTGTTTGCTTTCGTTTGGCTGGGGTAGATTTACCGTAATGCAGGTGTTAACAAAAAACAATTACACACATAAAATCAAGTTAAAGATGACAACATTTCTGATTCTCTACCTCACGGGTAGGGGGAGATAATTAGGTGTCCTTGGTTAATCGCAGTATAGTACCTAATAGAGTACGAATTGTATATAACAGTAATCATTTTGTTCTCAACATAATTCACCACCACCTTCTAGTATCTATTTGGGAAGAAAAAAAAGAAGAGAAATAAACTTTTTATTTGATGTGACCAGCCGATTAATCGGATCGAGCCTCTCCGACCTCCCGTCTAGTCAAAGTAAGAGTCGAATTGCAAGATCCCGTCCTAAGGCATCACGAGACGCCACCCACGGCCTACAGATGGCCCCATTTTCGGGAGGGGGAGGGGTACTACTCTACATGGGGTTGCAGTCGTCAAATTTGTTGCCCCGCCGACAGGGTCGGCCCCAATTTAGAAGCTTTGTGGGAATGTGGAGACACCGATTGGTTACCATTACCCTCAGGTCCACTCGGAGTGGCATTCCTTGTAAGCGCTCCAGCTATGGGTTAAATAGAAACTATCGTTTACAACATATACGCCTATTAAACAATTTAATTTACAAAATATATGTATGATTCGAAGTAAAATGACCTAAAGACGGTTGACATGCCGTAAAGCACAACAGCGAACCAACTCGATGACCAGATGTGAATATTTTATCTTGATTATTTTTAGAAGCAGGTGATTCATGAAAAGGAATATGCCGATAACGTTAAACTGTATATCATCTTACATAATTAATGGAGTTCAATTTTCTTAATTACGGGTTCCTTCTGATTGACTCCCCCACATGGGGCGTATAAGACAGATTTAGAGTTTTATTATAATGATCGTATAAACTGAATTAAATTTCAAATATTTCCTATAATCATATGATTAAGTTAACTAATTAAATATATTTCATATGAAGTCCCGTCAAGCATACTGAATAACCCATTGCATCTGGAAATCAGATCACGAAACCATGCTGCTACCAAAATATTTTTTTTTCAAGTATTTTGTTTTAAGAAAGCGATGAATAAATCTAAAATTAGAAAAAGTATCGAAATGAAAATTGTACAAACGAAATCAACACAGATTATGATGCAAAATATGATTAACTATAGAGACTTATAAGTAAAATAAAGGAAATAACAGATGGTTGAAAAGGAAGGAGAAAATATGCGACCTGTTAAAAGGATTGTGGGTAGTAGTTTCTTTTTTGTTTCTGATTTTTTTAGATGAGGAGTGATTATGTGTATAATTTGGATTATTCGGACTACTGTTATCATATTGAGTGTTATTCTCACAACGTTTCGACCGATGTAACCTGCGACCTTCTTCAGGTGTATCTCAGTTCTAGGTGCAGTCTTCTGAAGGCTGAAGGTTCAATCCTCAGTGCGGGCGATACTAGGAATTGCGAATTAGTGAAGACTTCTAACCGGTCATGGCTGACGGAACGTGAGCATGCTACTCCATGGATTAAATAAAGGGTTCCCTTCGAAATTCCGTGCAGATTCCCGAGTTCGACAAGATACACCCGAAGAAGGACGGATGTGAGAATAACACTCAAGATGAGAACAGTAGTCCGAATAATCCAAATTATACAAATTTACTTTAAAAAAAAAATTTTTTTTTTTTAATATGATTGTAAATAAATTTACTACTTTTTTATCGTTCACACACATGTTGCATATGATGGGAGACATACGAGTAGATGTGTTTTGATGCGATCTGATTAAAAAAACAAAACACTTCAACCTGGACATTGTAAAAATGACGATGATGTAATTTGTTTATGCTGAAATAGATAGTAACAGACAAGAAATTATTCTGGTTCGACGAAACGAACCAATCTGTTGTTAATTCAAATGAATAAAACTGAGATACTTTTATTCGGGTTCTCGTGTGATAAGTCGGTCAGCATGATGAGTGGGGGGGAAATTAGGTGGTTTGAACTACTCATTTTTAATACCACATTTTTATATGTCTGCGCGACTCTCTTCCAAGTCGGTTTCTCTTAGAAAATCTAACTTCAATGAAATAACTGTTCCGTTGTTTCCATTCGCAAAGGTTACCTTCTGAACTAGACTAACAATCACTTGCATAGATTGTGCTAGATACGTCAACCTTAAATATTGAACACTTGATTATTATTACCGCAGAAAATGGTGCACTAATCAAATATATTCAAGTGGCATCAAGTTTGACGAATGCAACAAGAAACATTACTGCATGAAAACAAAAAATAATCATAAAATAAAACCGCATAACACATTACATTATATAGAACATGAGTAAAAGAACAGAATAGTTAACACTCGTGAAATCATAAAAAAACAAAACTATTCATACACAACCTAGAATTAAATTCTCTACTGAACTGGCAGAGTTAAAAAAAACTATTTGAGATTTTTTCCCACGTTAAAACTAGACGGATTCCGTAAATAATTTCATTCTAATGCGTTTTATATAAATTGTGTTTTCTTTTTGTTTAAAAGTTCAAGTGTTAACTTTTCCTTATTTTTACGGGACAATTATATACGTTAAAATTAGGGAAGAAGTAGGCACAACTATGTGATAAGTTCGTATCCTTTCGCAATAATAAATATTTAAGTTAATTGAGAGAGAATTCACACGTAATGGATTTCGTGTCTATAACAAATACTAATGAAACACGTAAAGTAATTATAGTCCAGAGTGAGTTTCCTTTTTAAGTAATTAGCATCAATCTCTGCGATTCATTTAACATATTTATTTTTCTAGTCATATAGACTATATTTGATAATGTTCAATCTGTCTGTAGAAATTACAAGTGTAGCGACCCGGTGTTGCTCAGCTGTAAAATATATTGACATATTTTGTTTAAATTAATGCAGGACCCAACATTAGACTAAAAATAAACAATAAATTAAAAAATCCTTTCAAATATTTAAATACAATTAAATTATTGACAGGTTTGGTTGTTGAAAATATATTATCTATAGAATCTTAAAAAACCCCAAAAAACCTCCAAATTAAATATTTTAACCTCATATGGAATAAGCATATGAAGACGATTCCATAATACTGGACCCTTTAATGTTGCAAGAGTGCAACGCCCAAATATACGTATACTATAATGAAGACGTTCTCTGTCACGATTTCTGTGTCTATGGCCGAGAATTTTTGTAAACGTAAGAAATACATTAGGGCACATCTTAACACCTAAATGATACATGAATAAGCAATAAATAAATTTGACGCCGAGAGCGTGATTAGAACTCGCAACCCACGTGCTTTTAATCAAAATAATCTTTAGTATATCGCTCTACCAACCGAGCTATAATGAAATCCGAAATATTCTGGTCTATTAATTATGTTAATTAACTATTATTATATTTGTATTCGTCATGATACATTCCTCCTGGGCATTATCTCTACTTTCCGGGGTAGGTGGCATTATAATATACATTCGTACCTCACGATACTATTCTCCAAGGATTACCTTCTCCTTTTTATAGAGGGGTAGTGTACTAAATATTCTGTTGTCATGATATCATGCTCCCAGGCATTAACTCTTACCTTTTTTTGGGTGGGAGGAATATTTGTTCGCTTATTTCGTTTGATTTTCGCACACATTTTAGATGAAATTTATTAATTAGTCTTAAATTGTATTTTTTATTCTGAAATAATTCTAATTTATTTAAAAAAACTTGAAATTAATTTGGAAAACCGCAGATTATTCTTCCGGAAATGACGTCATTGTGAAAGGGAAGCGCAAAAGGGTATCGTGATTTTTTATTTTAATTTCGGTTTAAGCTCATTTAATTGGGTAGGTAAACTTTCGATTCTTTTGTACACGGAGGCGCGTCCGACAACTTTCGATAAACTACGATTCTTTTGTAAAACAGAGGCGCGGTTAAAACTTTCGGTTCTTTTATATACCAGAGGCGCGTACGTAACCTTTCGATTCTTTCGTACACCAGAGGCGCGTCTGGACATTTTCGATAAACTACAAATCCATTCGTACAACAGAGTCGCGGCCGTAAACTTTCGATTTTTTTAACAGGTGACGCAGTAGCCTTGCAAAAAAAAACTGCGACCAACAGGGAGCATTTATTTGCTAGTGTGTCAATGTAAATGCTATAACAATTTCTATGGGACAAATCGAATAAGTATAGAACTTGTACGGCCGGGATTTAGAGGCTGAAAAAGTGTTCGTTTTTAATCCCCTATTTAATGATCGAAATGTGTTCAAGGTTTCAGAATCAACAATCTTAACTTTAAAAATCAGCGGTAAAAAATATCAGTAGTTTATCGTGTTAATTTTTGGAATATAATTTTATGGACACCATTAAATTCATTATGAAAAGTGGCATTTCAATTTACTACCTTCAACAATATTTGGTGCAGCCATGTTCGGTTGATAGAAAATCACCTGACTTTTCTATCTGTAGATTATAAAAGATTTAGACTTTACTTAATACACCTATTTTAAAATATACTTTAAGTGCATATCTTTATATAAATTAAGCACGGTAAAATAACGACCAGTTTTTACGAACGTTTAGATAAATTCTATAAATAGTGAATTTTGAGCAAATGGATATTCGAACTGTAACGTAGACTTTAAGTTCATTTTTCAACGACCGACGCAAACAATTAACCCCAACTTTGAAATAAATCTGTAAAATCAACGAAATATCAGATTTAAATAAAACTTTCATTTACTCATTAAACTAATTATGGCAATTAACAAATAAATGTTTTATTCTTTATTCTGAAGTATCCGTAATATATTATTTAAGTCAAAATTAATTAAATACCCCGACGATATATGTTAAAGATTGTGCCGAAACAAAATGAAATAAACCTCAAAAATATTTATTGTACATATTCGTGCTTTTCATCACTTAAGATATAATTATCTTGAAGACTTCATCGAAAAATATAAAATACTTTTTCAAACATCGTACTTTTTCACTCAAGTTTTTGTATATTTTTAAGCAAGATAATTTACAAGACTAACGGGATATTTGAAGAATTTAGAATATAAAAAACAACAAAAAAAATGTCCACCTATTTTTGCAATTGGCATTTATTTTCTTCAGAAAAAAAATACGGATATTTTATGTTTCTCGGACTACAATTCTCATCTTAGTTGTTATTTTCAATGTTTCGGTCGATGTAACTTACCTTCTTGAGATGCATGTTTACAAACTCGGGAATCTTTGAACTCAGCATAAAGATTTCGGAGCTCGAAAAGATGCACATGAAGAAGGTCGGTTACATCGACCGAAACGTTGTGAAATATCAATATGAGAATAGTAGTGGCAATCATCATCTAAAAAATTCCGAGAGGGGATTATTTTTCAGCTAGAATTTCCCCTCGACATAATCCTTATTACATTTTTTATTATTTTTTATTTCTTTTTATTTAATGCAAACAAAGATTTAATTTGTAGATTTTTTTTCTGCATTAATTTTTTCTAGATTAGTAACAGATTAAATTCAATAAACACAATTATTTTGTCAATTATTTCATTTTATATATTCTTATTAAAACATTAACAAATATATTCCTAAATATTTCCTAAATATTTAATCTTCCTCGATAAAATAAAAACTTAGGGGGGGGGGGAGGTTCTTCTGTTCGCCGAGCGTCCGGGTAGCTACGTACGTGACTTGGAAATCTCCGTAAGTATTGAAATTAGTTTGCATTAACACCAAAACGTTTTCATACCACATTTAGTTCAGACAGACTTCATAGTGTCTGAAAAGGTTAATTCTGCTTCTAGTTTTCTAACTTTGTCGGAATTTATATTAAGGTTTTCTGAAATTCTATTTCTATCCCATGATCAAACAGAACGCAACGAAATCAGAAGATGGCAGGTTCATAATATAAATGAAACGGCAAAGAAAGTCACGCTCTATCAGTCCCGCTTCGCCGTTCAAGTTGAAATCGACAGTACTGTTTCTTAATAGTGTGCACGGCACTCGCACCCAGTATCATAGATATATCAACGTAGGTGCATTTGACATAAGAGACCCATCAGTTCTCAAATGAGGGAGGTCGAAACCGGTTGGGCTGAATTCACATAGAAACTGAATGCTTACACGGATTAAGACTCAGACGGTTACGTAGTGTTATCGAGTCGTTGGGAGTCTTTAAAAAAGTGGACGTCATTCGTACAGAGAATAATCTATTTCATCGTTCGATATAGAAACCAAAAATGGAGCAGTCTTGAAATTATCTTCAGACTATCGACTCATTTCAGAAAACAACATAATGAGCAAGGTTAACTATTTAAAGTATTTTGCTTCAATTTTTTAATGTTACAATTTTCGTTGGAGTAACAAAAACCCTCATTCCTTTCAGGAATGAAAAAAGGAAACTATCTATAGAACCCCACGATAGACAACTTCGTAGATGAGAACTCAGCGGAATCCCCCCCCCCGCCGAAATAAAGGCGATTACGTGTGAACACCTTGAAAAACTTTGTGGAAAAAAAACAATTATTTAGCATATAAAGTTTAAGTACAATGATTACCCACTTCCGAGCCATTGTATTATCCGATTGCGTTTTAAAAGCCAGAAGTTTTGTTTAGGGAGATTGTGTTTTTTTTTGGAAGGAGGCTGTAGCACAAACCTAATTCTGTTGGTAACAACCCCCCCCCCACCCCAAAATAAAAAAAACAAGAACATGGTTACAGCTAAGAACTAAAACGGTGACTTGCCATTCAAACGCAATCTGGTCGTAAAGTGGGTGATCGATTTACGTTTAATTTATATGTGCAACCGATTTACAATTCTAAAACGATATTTTTCTGGGTTTTTTTTCAGAGTTTTCAAGTTGTTTACAAGAATTCGTATATAAAAAAAGAGTATAATCTCATTTTTTCGGGGCGGGGCTGATTTAGCGGAGAGTCTTCTTCTACAATAATACCGAAATTACACAAAGCAAAAAAAAAAAAAAAAAAAAAAAAAAAACTAACGTCGTTTATAAGAAAAGAACAAAAGAGCTTACCTTTAATTTTAAATTCAAAACGTAATGTGCCGGAAAGTAAAAAAATGTTTATTTAAAAAAAGAAGGATGATACGAAAACCTTCAGAGCTAATTTAAAAGGTGAACATCGTATCGAAATAGAATAACTCGGAAAATGGCGGTTTTCAGAAAACTTCTAGAAGTAGATGACCCCCAATCGGAACGGAACGTTGGAAAAAGCAGTTGTAAATGTAATAAAATTAGATTTCGAAGTGATAAAAAAACAGAAAAGTATTTAGCATCACGTGTCTTGATTTCTTTTAAAGAAATCTGAATATTACGTGATGTGATCTTAAAATCGAATCGGCTAATGTTGAGACGGAATGCACCAACGTCAGTTTTTTTTTTCCCGTTCAACCTTGTTGAGGTCGTAGCATAAGTTTGTTGCTGTGCTTATTTATATCGGTCAATTTATACATGTACACCCTAGGCTAATTCATCCCTCCTAATAAAATGTGATTTTACTTTTTAGGTTATTACATATAAACACCCTGAAAATCGTGGCGATAAAAATAAAATAAAAAAAAAACAATTATTTTATAATTTAAGTGGGTGATCACTTTTGTATACAAATTTCAAGTGAAATAACCACATCAGTTTCTAACCGGATAGCGTTTCAATCAAAACTTTTGGGTTAAGGGAGATAAGTTGTGTGTTTGTTTTCTGAAAAAGTTGACATGTAATAAAAAAAACAGTTTTCATCATTTAAAAAAATGCCATTTGTAAGAAATGAGCGGTAAAATGTGGCAGTAAAAAATATTACAATCCGCCAAACAAATATTATTACATGCTTTCGTTGACCCTTCGTTCGGGTTGCAATAAATACCCTTCTCCTTCAAAATAACTAAGATTTCACTAAAACTAGAAATTAGTTACACGTCGTTAAAAGGCTACCTGGTAGGGAAGTTGTTCATCACTTTATGTTAAATGTATATATTAAACTGATCCCTCACTCTAAAATGTTATATATTTATCTATCAGTACACCCTTTGCTTGTTCATCCAAAAAGATAAATGAAATTCTACTTTACTCTCCCTGAAAAGAAGAATTTCATTCATCTTTTTTGCTGAACTAGCAGAGGGTGTACTGATATAGTAACACTATTATTTAACTTTTCCATATTTCACTCCGTTCATTTTATTATAAATGAAAATCTGTTGTGAAATTGATCAACTTCGCAATTAAAATCATCCATTATCAATGCATAATTATTTTGGGGGATTTTCTCTTTAATAGATTGTATTTGGTCGTATATTTTAAGAGCTAATTCGTCAGAGTGTGCAGATATTGCGAAACAGCATTGTATAAATATGAGCTTCGAGTTTATCTCTATAATTCACAGAGTTGAAGTCTATCGGGTATCCTTCCACTGCAGCCATATTTGAGCGAGTAGAACATTTTGTGAATTTTTTCTTCTCAATTCTATGTTACTTTCTTTGATCTTAGTTCCCGGGAGTTCTAATATAGCACATTTTCTTTGGGGAAAACATTATATAAGATCGTATGAGCATGATAGACAACTCAGCATCTAAAGAACTTCATCCAAAAGTGAATTAACAAACGCAATAAAAAAAAGTAAAATAAGTAAACTCCTACGGATTGGCAATATTTATTGCTAACATTTGAGAATGAGCGGTGCATTTCTAATCAAGGCAATACACCATCTTTTGAACGCAATTCTATAAACTGAATGACCTCCTCGTAAAGAGGCAAAATTATATTAAAAATATATATTTTGAATGTCTATGTGCATTTGGTGTTTTTATCTAGAAGGAATGGCGAATGTGTCCAGTAAAAAGATATAAACCACCAAGAAGATGGCGTCATATCGCATGTTGTGAACTTCCAGATGAAAACAAAACCTCTAAACTGCGTTATCCGAGAATCTTTTTATTTCCATTTTCTTTCGCTAATTTTTAACTCTGCCGATTTTATTCAAATTATTTTTTAATGGGATTTTAAAAGTTGAATTTAATTATAACGTATCGTTTGGTCATTAAATTATGAATGCATTCTGGTTCATTTCATGAATTAGTTCTCAAATAGAATTTTTCAAATATCGTCTCATTTAAAGTAATGTGGAGACGAGCAAAACACACACATTCACAGTCACACAAGAAGCTATCACATAATTTTTATTAATATACGAACTAGTTGTACCTAGGTGGCGTTGCCCGAGAGTCGTTTTACTTCCATTTTTGTTTCGCTTATTGCTCCTCCCTACCGTATCTCTTCATTTATGTCTTCTTAGAAAATATTTACATTTTTGGAGCAATAATTCAATGAAAGAAATATGTTACTTAAGCAAGTCCATTTTGCAGTAAAATCGATTGGACGTCAATCAAATAAATACTTTCCATTTTTTGCAAGTTATTTTAAATAGGATTTAAAAAATTAAATTAAATTATTATTATTCTTTTGTGTCGTCTTTAATCTAATTATTGAATCAAATTATTGTAAAATTATAACTAAAATTGAAAAAAAAAGATAGATTTGTGGAGAAAGCGAAAGCAAAGTTGTCTACAATATAAACATACGCTGGTAGAACGAAGATTCACATGATGAATGCGGGTAGTGGAAAAATTGCTGTCGGTGTGAGAACAAAGTGGGGGAAATTATTTTAGAAACAGATATGCATTCTAATGAATTCAATTACGTATTTAAATTATTCTTTGAAATGAGATGAAAAATTCGTTTTACTCTATTGCATTTTTGATTCCCAATAAATATCCGAGTAATACTACTACTACTACTACTACTACTAGTAATACTACTACTAATAATAATAAGTTTAGGCATCATTATCGAAGTTACGTTGTGTCAATAAAACAAACACGTGCGAAGTTTGGTAATTTTCTAGCGATGACAAACAAGCATATAAAACTAACGATAAATAAGTGGATTTCTATTTTGTAAAACTCAATATTTATATCATCTATTACTGTACTAAATGCAATCAACGGGTTTCTTTCTCTAAATTTTAATCACACAAATATAGTCCGGCACTTTGTTAATGCTAAACTTCTTTCTGACCGCCAGTATGGATTTAGACAAGCACGATCCACTGCAGGCATCCTAACAGTCATCCCTGAACGCATGTATCATACACTCGACAAGGCAGGTGACGCTAGGCCAGTAGCGCTTAATATATCCAAGGCCTTTGACAAGGTATGGCATAAAGGCTTCTCCTGAAAATACGCTCATACGGTATTACTGGGCAAATACTTAATATAATTAGATCCTTTCTAACCAAAAAAAAAAGATCCAGGTTGTCCTTGATGGCCGTTCATCTAAGCAACATGACATATATGGACCTTTATTGTTCCTGATCTTCATAAACGATCTTCCTGATGACATTGAGTCTGAGATTGGTATATTTGCTGACGACACCACGCTTTACTCTCGTTATGTGGGCAGAACGGACGCGATAATATCCGAGGAAATGGCCAAAGTCCTTAGAAAATGACATCCAGGCTGTAGTGGATTGGGGTCATAAATGGTTGGCAACTTTTAATGCCGCAAAGACAAAGCTGCTTTCCTTCAATAACTACAAGAAACTTCTCCAACCACCGATTGTCATGGCAAATGACACCCTACCTGAGAGTTCAACATTCAAACCCTTCG
>OY744544.1:49645824-49670824 GCA_963556195.1 Sepiola atlantica
CAAAAGCGCTTTAATATAGAAGAAAAATAAATTATTTTTATATTTTCATATATAAAAAATATGTTTATATATGAAAAAAACAATGAAGGAAATTAAAGAAATGTTCAAAAAGCAATTAGAAGAAAACAAAAAAACAAGATGGTACTCATACATGGATTAAAAAACGTCCAAAGAAGTACATTAAAAAACTAAAACAATTATTAAGCGGTTAGACGACTATTATAATCGGAGAATGTTATTACAAGATAAATAATGTCTTAGCTCAAAATATTGCTATCATTCCAATGTGAAACTTATCGAATATAAGAGACCCAGTTAACAAATCTAGGAACTTAAACAATATATATATATATATATATATATATATATATATATATATATATATATATATACAGGGTGATTCATAAGTCACTTCACTTAAACAATATTTACCTCGGAGTTTAAAAACTCCGAGGTAAATATTGTTTAAAACACATCAAAATTAGTTCTCAATCAATTGTGGATAAGTATTTCAACAGCCGCCAATTTTAAATTAAGATGTATATAAAGAAACAAATTTCTTTTCAAATTATGGTGATTTGAAGAAAAACAACAAAAAAGTCGATTGTCCTGGTTTATTTGATATATTCCAATGTTGAGATTTGATTTTTTAAAAGCAGAAAAATGAATTCCTCATAATGAAAGGAACAAACAATCGGGGCGCTTGTCAAGGATTACAAACGAAAAAGGGCGAAGCAAACTAATAATCAACAAATAACTGTTACCAAAGGCAATCAAGTAACTTTTCTAACAACCTGCCCGTTTTTGGGGTGTTTTAAATTATTTTAAAGCCTTTTTTTATTGCATTTTTATAATTCGTCCAAATCCGATCGCGTAAAAGTTCCATTTTCAACATGGCGTAAGTGAACCTCCCAAAAGTGTGTTTAATGAGTTTTCCGTCTTTTGAAGTAAAACACAAAAACAAATAGGCACTAAATAATTGTCCCAAACGCTTTCAAATTTAGTTTCTACCTAATTGAAATGAGAAAAGTACAAAAAATCACCAGACTTCGTAGACGGTAGGCGATCGACTGTTAACCATCTTTGTTTTTCAGTATAACGTAATATATTTAAATGAACTTTTTAATTGAAATAAAACTTTAAAACACTAAAAGATAAGATAGAAAAGTAAGTTTTATTATGTTGACTATTTGTTGTACACTACTTTTCTTTCAGTTGATTATTCTTGGCAATCGCCCAAAGCGAAACGTCTATTTCTCAAATAAAATAATTATATATCCCTGAGTAATTTAAAATAGTTACTTTGTCTTTTTCGCCTTTAAACACAGACAAATAAAATAAAACCTTAATGATGATTTTTTTTTTTGTAATTTAAAATATTTACAACAAACGTTGGAAAATTTGAGATTAACACCCTCAGCTAAATTATCTACCAAGTTAAAAAATGAGATTCTACTTTTCAGGGTAATTCTAACTTCTTAGGGCAGTTAACTAATATTTTTAACACTAACCCTAAGTCCGACTGGCAAGGTCGTACAACCACACGTAATCGCCTAAAAAGTAGACACCCCAAATAAGAATAAGTAACAGAATTTATCTCCAACAATAGAAAATAAAAGGTTCCAGCTCGCTATGTAAGTACGGATTGAGTAATAGAGTGAATGTGGTATTTTTGTGAAAGTGTATAGCAGCGTACCCATCCCCCCAAAACAATTAGGGCTTCATGCCTAAGTTTAATGTATTTCATTCATAACTGTCTTGTAAACACGGGACAAAAACTTTTACATTTATTCATGAAATAGATAAATATTAATATTTTGGTAATTTCCATAAAAATTTATGTAAAATGAATAAATGTAAAAGTTTTTGTCCCGTGTTTACAAGACAGTTATGAATGAAATAAGAAATATATGGATAGAAAAAAGAATTTAATTTACTTGAGTGATGATGCTAGGCTTTTAAAAAACAATAAAAAAAGAATTGTTTGCTTTAGCGTGGCGTGGCGTGGCGTGGCGAGAGAGAGAGAGAGAGAGAGAGAGAGAGAGAGAGAGAGAGAGAGTGGGAAAGGAGAGGGAATGAGGGGGCAGCATCATCGTTGTCGTCGTCAACAAGAAAAACAAACACCGGAAGTTATCCTTTAAATTTCAAGATAATAATTTGGAATGTTAAACGTTGTTCATTAAATCGTTGTAATTAATATTACTACTACTTGTTGCGGGACCGACCGACCGGTGTGATCGATCGGCCCCAACAACTAAGAAAAGGTGGACACGGGCAAGCAACGGCAAAATGGCAAAGAAGAGAGGACAAACAACTGGTGAACAGTTTATAGAAGGATGTTTATTTACCATATGGTAATAACGAGTGAAGTGAAATGAGATGGTGTCACTGGATCAGGAGTGGTGCAGGAGCTCAGGACTGCAGGGTGCTGGAGCAGGAGAATGCTGGAGCAGGAACTCGGGACTGCAGGATGCTGGAGCAGGAGAGTGCTGGTGCAGGAACTCTGGACTGCAGGATTCTGGAGCAGGAACTCTGGACTGCAGGATGCTGGCGCAGGAGAGTGCTGGTGCAAGAACTCTGGACTGCAGGATTCTGGAGCAGGAACTCTGGACTGCAGGATGCTGGCGCAGGAGAGTGCTGGTGCAAGAACTCTGGACTGCAGGATTCTGGAGCAGGAACTCGGGACTGCAGGGATGCTGGAGTAGGAAACTCTGGACTGCAGGATGCTGGAGCAGGAGAGTGCTGGCGCAGGAAACTCTGGACTGCAGGGAGCTGGAGCAGGAGAGTGCTGGTGCAAGAACTCTGGACTGCAGGATGCTGGAGCAGGAGAGTGCTGGTGCAAGAACTCTGGACTGCAGGATGCTGGAGCAGGAAAGTGCTGGTGCAAGAACTCTGGACTGCAGGAGCAGGAGAGTGCTGGTGCAAGAAACTCTGGACTGCAGGATGCTGGAGCAGGAAAGTGCTGGTGCAAGAACTCTGGACTGCAGGATGCTGGAGCAGGAGAGTGCTGGCGCAGGAACTCTGGACTGCAGGATGCTGGTGCAGGAGAGTGCTGGTGCAGGAACTCTGGACTGCAGGATGCTGGAGCAGGAGAGTGCTGGTGCAGGAACTCTGGACTGCAGAGTGCTGGAGCAGTTGAGTGCTGGAGCAGGAACTCGGGACTGCAGGGTGCTGGAAACAGGAGTCGGAGCTGCAGGGTGTTGATGCAGGATGCTGGAACAGGAGTTCGGAGCTGCTGCAGGGTGTTGATGCAGGATGCTGGAACAGGAGTTCGGACTGCGAGTGCAGGAACTCGGGACTGTGAGTGCAGGAGCTGCGGCTGCGGTGTGCAGGAACTCAGGACTGCTGGACGTTCGGACTGCTGGGGAGCAGGAACTCAGAACTGCAGATGCAGGAGTTCGGAACTGTCGATGTGGGGGGGGGGGGCAGGAGCTGCGGCTGCGGTGTGCAGGAACTCAGACTGCCGACGACTGGTCCATCCGTGGACCAAGTCGGACGTGGGGGCCTCCTGACCCCCGGGCTGAAGACCTTTTAGTTGAAAAACGGGAGATCTCATGTAACATGTGACAAGTTACTTGCGTTGGTCCTGTGAAAGAGATTAATTTCGATAAATAAATATCGAAAAGATCTTTCGTTGTATTACATTGCCGACCGGTGTTGTGGATGTATTAGTGGGTTTTTCGGTACAGTCGGGAAACGCATTTGTATTCCTATAAGGGATATCTTCACTTGCCGTGTTTTTGCTGAGTCACAGTGAACAAAAAATGGCGATTTGAAGCTGCTGCTGTTTTTCTCCGAGGGAGTGCCAAACAAAGGAAACGCGACTGCTGCTGCTGTTTACGTTGTTTTAAGATGGCGTCTTTTTCAAATGTAAACAGACGTCGCGGCGTGTCGGGCCCCGACAAGGCCCCTTCCCTGGATAATTGATCATTATCAATTAAAAATCAAGGAAAACATTGTGGTGAAGAGTTGTAGAGGTATATGAAATGTACCTGCAAGGATGGTCACAATTGAAGGATTCATGTGTGTCTGCGCTGTGGTCAAGCATCGACAGTGCAAGTGGATCTGCTGTGTCGAAGAATTGTTGAGTGCGAGCAAATCTGGGTGACGTTGTTCATGTTGATTAGTCTGCGTGATGCGGAGCTGATGAAACGAACGTTCAATTGTCATGATCAGCAGTGCGTCGTGGTCAAAGACAAGTGGGTGAGAGTTTTTCGATGTTGGTAAGGCCTGTGGTGCAGGTAGATCTGCACTGTTGGTTGAAGGTGATGAGTAAGCACAAGTGAGTCTGCGCGGTCGTTGATGAGTGAGCGCAAATGGGTCTGCGCAGTTGTTGACGAGTGAGAGTGATGAATGAGCGCAAGTGGGTCTGCGCGGTCGTTGACGAGTGAGAGTGATGAATGAGCGCAAGTGAGTCTGCGCGGTTGTTGACGAGTGAGAGTGATGAATGAGCGCAAGTGGGTCTGCGCGGTTGTTGACGAGTGAGAGTGATGAATGAGCGCAAGTGGGTCTGCGCGGTTGTTGACGAGTGAGAGTGATGAATGAGCGCAAGTGGGTCTGCGCGGTTGTTGACGAGTGAGAGTGATGGATGAGCGCAAGTGGGTCTGCGCGGTTGTTGGTGGATGAGCGCATGTGGGGTCTGCACGGTGAGTTATGGTGATGAGTGAGCACAAGTGATTCTGTGCAGTTGGTGATGTTGCTCATGTTTAATAGTCCGTGTCGTGGAGCTGATGAACGAACATCTAGTCGTCATGATTTGGTGGTACACTATGGTCAAAGTCTGGTTGTGGGTGACGAGCGCAAGTGGGTCTGCGCTGTTGTTGATGTTGTTCATGTTAATTAGTCCGTGTCGTGGAGCTGATGAACAAACATCTAGTTGTTGAGATTGGTGGTACACTATGGTCAAAGTCCGGTTGTGGGTGACGAGCGCAAGTGGGTCTGCGCAGTTGTTGTTCATGTGCATTAGTCCGTGTCGTGGAGCTGATGAACGAACATCTAGTCGTCATAATTTGGTGGTGCACTATGGTCAAAATCAAATGCACAAATGTCTGCAAGTGAGTTAGCAGGTCCAGATACAAGTGGGTCTGTACTGGTGTTGGTGTGCGTCGTTCGAGTTGATGTGTCCTCCTGTAGACAAACGAACGTCCAGTTTGTTGAGTATTTTAGTCGTGCTTGTGCAAGTGTACTCGTTTTGAACTGGTGCGATTTCTTCCATAGTGTTGTCGGTGATGTCCAGGAATGCTTGGTGCTTGATGAATGTCTGGGAAGATGTGGTTGTTCAAGTTGATGTGTCCTCCTGTAGACAAACGAACGTCCAGTTTGTTGAGTATTTTAGTCGTGCTTGTGCAAGTGTACTCGTTTTGAACTGGTGTGATTTCTTCCATAGTGTTGTCAGTGATGTCCGGGAATGAGCGCACGTGGGTCTGCGCGGTTGTTGCATCTTGTGTTGAAGAGGGTTGGTAGGCCTTGAAGGGTGATGTTGATGCCGGCTGAGCCTGACTTTTTACAACCAGTATTAAGTCATGAGGCTTGGTGTTGTTGTTCGCGTTTGGCTGAGTTCCTTGAGATGTCCAAAAATCGTGGTTGGTGAGGTTTGGTCAATGTCATCTTCTCTACCAGCCGCTGCCCGTGTCCACATATCACGTCGGGGTCACCACTTGTTGCGGGACCGACCGACCGGTGTGATCGATCGGCCCCAACAACTAAGAAAAGGTGGACACGGGCAAGCAACGGCAAAATGGCAAAGAAGAGAGGACAAACAACTGGTGAACAGTTTATAGAAGGATGTTTATTTACCATATGGTAATAACGAGTGAAGTGAAATGAGATGGTGTCACTGGATCAGGAGTGGTGCAGGAGCTCAGGACTGCAGGGTGCTGGAGCAGGAGAATGCTGGAGCAGGAACTCGGGACTGCAGGATGCTGGAGCAGGAGAGTGCTGGTGCAGGAACTCTGGACTGCAGGATTCTGGAGCAGGAACTCTGGACTGCAGGATGCTGGCGCAGGAGAGTGCTGGTGCAAGAACTCTGGACTGCAGGATTCTGGAGCAGGAACTCTGGACTGCAGGATGCTGGCGCAGGAGAGTGCTGGTGCAAGAACTCTGGACTGCAGGATTCTGGAGCAGGAACTCGGGACTGCAGGGATGCTGGAGTAGGAAACTCTGGACTGCAGGATGCTGGAGCAGGAGAGTGCTGGCGCAGGAAACTCTGGACTGCAGGGAGCTGGAGCAGGAGAGTGCTGGTGCAAGAACTCTGGACTGCAGGATGCTGGAGCAGGAGAGTGCTGGTGCAAGAACTCTGGACTGCAGGATGCTGGAGCAGGAAAGTGCTGGTGCAAGAACTCTGGACTGCAGGAGCAGGAGAGTGCTGGTGCAAGAAACTCTGGACTGCAGGATGCTGGAGCAGGAAAGTGCTGGTGCAAGAACTCTGGACTGCAGGATGCTGGAGCAGGAGAGTGCTGGCGCAGGAACTCTGGACTGCAGGATGCTGGTGCAGGAGAGTGCTGGTGCAGGAACTCTGGACTGCAGGATGCTGGAGCAGGAGAGTGCTGGTGCAGGAACTCTGGACTGCAGAGTGCTGGAG
Source organism: Sepiola atlantica (assembly GCA_963556195.1). NCBI lineage: Eukaryota > Metazoa > Mollusca > Cephalopoda > Sepiida > Sepiolidae > Sepiola > Sepiola atlantica. The sequence goes on from OY744544.1 coordinate 49,652,405, forward strand.
CAGTTGAGTGCTGGAGCAGGAACTCGGGACTGCAGGGTGCTGGAAACAGGAGTCGGAGCTGCAGGGTGTTGATGCAGGATGCTGGAACAGGAGTTCGGAGCTGCTGCAGGGTGTTGATGCAGGATGCTGGAACAGGAGTTCGGACTGCGAGTGCAGGAACTCGGGACTGTGAGTGCAGGAGCTGCGGCTGCGGTGTGCAGGAACTCAGACTGCCGACGACTGGTCCATCCGTGGACCAAGTCGGACGTGGGGGCCTCCTGACCCCCGGGCTGAAGACCTTTTAGTTGAAAAACGGGAGATCTCATGTAACATGTGACAAGTTACTTGCGTTGGTCCTGTGAAAGAGATTAATTTCGATAAATAAATATCGAAAAGATCTTTCGTTGTATTACATTGCCGACCGGTGTTGTGGATGTATTAGTGGGTTTTTCGGTACAGTCGGGAAACGCATTTGTATTCCTATAAGGGATATCTTCACTTGCCGTGTTTTTGCTGAGTCACAGTGAACAAAAAATGGCGATTTGAAGCTGCTGCTGTTTTTCTCCGAGGGAGTGCCAAACAAAGGAAACGCGACTGCTGCTGCTGTTTACGTTGTTTTAAGATGGCGTCTTTTTCAAATGTAAACAGACGTCGCGGCGTGTCGGGCCCCGACATACTACTAATATTAATACGAAGAAAAGTATTAGATTTATGTTAGGAAAGTGGAGTACACAAATAGAAATCAATTGTGTTGAATATTAATTTATTTGAAATTGTTCATAAAATTATTATTCAAATGAAGCGTCTTGGTCAGTGTGTTTGACATTTGCATGTTGAGTATATATATAATATATTCGAAAATATATCAATGTAAAATTGAACGTATTTAACGTATCTGGTTTTGATATGAATATAGTCGGAATAAATTGAAAAAGAACAACTTTTTATTCATATATATATATATATATATATATATATATATATATATATATATATATATATACTATTTATAAATAAATATTAAATTAGTAATACCTAAAGATGCTAGCGTTTCAAGCTTATTGCTCTCATCAGTGTAAGAAAGTAACAATTTCAGACTTCAATTTGTTATTTTCAATTTATTTCCTCTATAAATATGGGAATAGAGAGAATAGAATCATGTTTCTGTTTTCAGATATTTTTATGATTTCTATTATTTCCTTTGTTATCATTACCAACACTTACCAACTCTTCTTAGCATTCATTCTCAATCTTTCTCTCTTCTCTACACCATTTTTTTCTGCTTTCATCTCTATGCCTTTCACTTTTTTCTCATTCTCCATTTTCACTTTGCTTAATCATCCATTTTAATTTTTGTTTATTCCTCCATGACAATCATTTCTTATTCCTCCGTTTCTTTGCGTATTCGCACATCATTCTTTGATTCCTCACTCATTATTCCATCATTAAATGAAAAACTTATTCCCCATTCAGTATCTGTCTCTTATTATTTAGTCATAATTTCTCTCTTGGCTTATTCCTATCTTTTCTATTCGCTTATTCATTTTATTTTCCCTTATTCCTCCCCATTTCTATCACCCTTTTACTTATTTCACTTTTCTCATTTTGCTTATTCATCTTCTTAGCTTATTTCCACCCTTTCCTTGTTGCTTAATCATTTTTATTCTCTCAACTCTTATTCATAATTTCTCTCTTTGCTTATTATTCGATTGCCTTCTTTGCTTATTCCCTATAACTCTCTTTGCTTATTTCATCTTTCTTTTGCTTTCTTTTGCTTATTTTGCTGAATTCCCCATTTCCTGTTTCTCTTTGATTAATCCTTATTTCTCCCTTACTCATTGCTTATTCATAATTTATCTTTGCTTATTCACCCATTTTTCTTTGATTGTTACATCATTTTTATTTACTTATTCTACCATTTCCATATGTACATATTCCTTATTTCATTCTTTGCTTATTTACTTTTTCTTAGTTTGCTTATTCATCTTCTATGCTCTCCCCTTTCTTTGTTTATATCCTATTTATTTTTTTTGCTTATTCATTACTTTTCTCTAATTGCTTTTTCATTATTTTTGTATTTGCTTATTCCCACAGTTCTCTAGCTTTGATTTTTCCCTATCGCTCTTTTTGCTTATTTCTATGTTATCGTTTTCTATTCTATTTTCTTTTTATTCCTTGCGTCGTTTTTCATCCTTTATTTTATTTGCTCAAATGGAGAAATATGAAAACATACTTCTGTAGACAAATTTTCAATCGCAATACTTTTCCTCTATTTCCGTTATTCTTTCTCTGCTTATCTACTCAGACTACTTATATATATATATATATATATATATATATATATATATATATATATATATATATATATATATATATATATATATATATATATATATATACTTGTTTGGCTATTAATTTGATTACAAACTTGACCTTCAGTACGGAGCGTTCCTACTTCGAGCTTATAGCAATAAATTTCGAACAATTTTTTCTTCTACCAGACAGGCTCCTCGAGTTAGAAGATTCAGGTTATTCAACATATCCACTCAATACTATGCTATACACAGTCGAACCTATATACATACGACGTTTACTCTGTAATGTTTTGTCAATTACATTTTTTCTCTTTATATAACTTTCTCTCTTCAAACTGTTTGTGTATCTGAATCCGTAATTATTATTCCATTTAACTGTTCAATTATTTATACGCTGAATAACGATTTAAAGGACAATTTCTAAACATTCTTATTTTTTCATTTTCTTTGCCAGTTGCCGCACCCCTATCCCTTCATATACACACACAGCTATATACTTTCAGATAAATACACGTAGATATATTTGTGTATGTGAATGAAGACTGGATATTTAGAGATAAATATTTACGCAGTTATGCTTGTTTATCGACAATTATTGCGAGGATCATAAAGTCTTCTCTCTTTGATGTTCAATGTTCAATGTTTCTCAATTGGAATTGGTTATATGCATACAACGGATTGGATTTTGAACAGAGAGAAGAAAAGAAACATAAAATAAATGGTTGATAAAAAGAAATAAACAATGAATGTTAAATGCATGGATGGAGCGTGAAGGGATCAGCACTGAAGACAATACAAGGGGCAAGAGATAAAAGTGTTTGGCATTATTTGCATACATGTTAGTTTTCGGTGCGTATGTCATGTGACCTAAGCCGAGTTACCGCTCTTGTTTATTGTATGATGCTAATTTGTGCATCAACAGGTTTTGCATTGCTTCACCCCGTAAATTATTTGAAGGCCGCATTGATTCACGTATGGCTTTCTCTAATTCAGGAATGTATTATCAAACTCGACCATAACGCCTCGACAAGAATCATTTGTTGTACGATAAACGACTGCCCTGATGACAACAGTATTGTAACCAGATTGTTTAAGAAATGTTGCTTAGGTGGCCAGAATCGCGACAGTGAAACAAGGTCAGGAGGGACAAAAACGGTGAATTTCGATTCGATGGGCCATAGAGTCAAATCCGATGAATATGAAACGGGGATCTAACAGTCGGATGTGATTCATCCCCTACACGATGTCGACAAAAAGCAAATAAATTAGGAAAATATGGCGAATATTTTGACTCACGCGATTATTAGTTTAATAATAAAATACTAGCGGGACCCTGTAGAAATTCCACAGTGCGTTCTACATCAATCTGTATAATTTACTGTTAATAATATTATCCGGTGGCTAGAAATATGCACATATTTTACTCACAAAAATTTTGCGTGACGGAATGGAAGTATATATATTTATTTATATTACTCGGTTGCCGGGGCAAAAGCTGTCTCTTCACTAAATCTTCTTAAATAGGAGTGTCAGATCTGACACACAAAATAAATAACACACACTCTATCGTATTAATATATAAATAATAATAATAATAATAATAATAATAATAATAATAATAAGAAGAAGAATAAGAAGAAGAAATTTTAAATATTAAAAAATAAAATAAATAAATAAATAAATAAATACCGTAAGCCTGAAACCGGCCCATTTGGTAAGCATTTCCGCTAATGGAACGGGATACCAGAGTTCTATCCTCGGTTGAGTCATAGCAAAGACTAAAACAAACATTGCTAAAACTCTCAGTATTATAAGGTCAGGATCAAGGACAATGAAGCAGTCCTGGGAAAAGAGTGGCGCCCTTCCCTACATCTCGGGTTAGCCGCTAATGTAAAGAGATCCTTTACTGTAATCGGACAATTTAGCCTTTTATAAAGTCTGAAATTAGCGACCACCTCACTTAAAATAAGCGAACGCCATTTATGATTGACGAATTTGACAATATAACTAAATAAATATTTGAAATAAAAAAAAAGAATTTCTCAGATGTTAACTATACAATATCATTGCCCTTGTCTTATTTTTACGTCTCTATTTGGTACTTTGTTACATTGGGACCCGGGCTAACTTTGACCCTGACCCTAACTTTAACCCTAACCCCAATGACCCTGAACTTTATAGGTAACCCTACCCCCCCCCCCCACTAACCCTAACCCTAACGACGGGGTCAAAGTTAGCGTGGGTCCCAATCTAACAAAGCACCATCTATTTGTTAGTAAGTTACGCTTGTTTTATTATGAGCACCCCCCGGATGAGAGTGAAATATTAAAAAAAAAAATAATTTGCATTCAAATAATGCGTGTACGATGGACACTCTACTAAAAAGGGTTGATATACCGTAAAAACTGGCAGGCTTCCGAAAGAAAACGAAATTATACTTGTTACTTTTTTTTTCGATTAGATTTTCTTTTTTATTTTGCTTTGAATCACGACTTTCCTCACTTTCGTTTTTGTTAAATATTTTTTTAACTTTTTGTGATTTATTTATTTGTTTTTATTGCGTTTTCACTTTTCAATTACGTTTATTCTCTCTCTATCTTCTCCCTCTATCTCTCTCTTACGAACACAAACTTTCTCTTTCTTTCGTACGAGCTCTCTGTGTTTCACTGGGAAAAAAAGAAGTTCCACAGTGTTTTCTACATCAATCTGTATAATTTACTGTTAATAATATTATCCGGTGGCTAGAAATATGCACATATCTTACTCACCAAAATTTTGCGTGACGTGATGGAAGTATATATATTTATTATATTACTCGGTTGTCGGGGTAAAAGCTGTCTCTTCAGCAATCACCATCGGTCGCGACTCCCCTCCCCCGTTGTCAGGGGCAAAAGTAAATACTAAATCTTATTAAATGGGAGTGTCAGATCGTGACACAAAATAAGAAACTTAACTTCTCAGATGTTAACTATACAATATCATTGTCATTGTCTTATTTTTTACGTCTCTATTTGGTAGTTTGTTACATTGAGACCTGGGCTAACTTTGACCCTGACCCTAACTTTAACCCTAACCCCCAATGACCCTGAACTTTATAGCTAACCCTAACCCCTCACTGACCCTAACCCTAACGACGGGGTCAAAGTTAGCGCGGGTCCCAATGTAACAAAGCACCTTCTATTTGTTAGTAAGTTTACTTTTTGCGATTTATTTATTTGTTTTTATTGCGTTTTCACTGTTTCTCTATTCCCCCCCCCCCTATCTTACGAACACACACTCTCTCTTTCTTTCGACCACGCTCTCGGTGTTTCACTGAGAAAAAAAACAAAACAAAACAAACAGTGCTTATTGTCCGTTACAAAACATTTAAAAAATAAATACTGGTTCCTTACCATCCAAAAATAATAAATAAATGTTTTAACACTTTAAGAAGTGGTGCAGATAAAAAATAAATACTTAGTTCAAACTATCATTGAAAAAAAAAAAACATTGCTTAACGTCCGTTCAAAAAACAACAACAAAAAATAATAGACGTGCCCTAAAAACGCCAAAATAAAAACAAAAAATAGTTTTATGTTTTAAGCAACACAAAAAAGTACTTTTTGACCAGGTGATTAAAAAAAATGTATTATTTCTTCCCCTTCCCCTCGAAATGTAGAAAAAAAAATCTTAGAGGTTGGTTGGGATCGAACTATAAACCAGTCGGGCCAAAGACAAAAATACTACGTCGCTTACCGTTGCGCCAAAGGGAAATAATTAAAACATATTGCAGAAATAAGGCTAATTAAATGGTTTCAAAATCAAGGTGACACACGCATGCGCAGAGCGTTTGCCGGAAGCGTGACACACGTACGTACACCTTAGCGTATTAATATATAGATATAGAGAAGTGGAGATCTTCGTTCAGCGACGAGAGACAATTGATACCTCATGTAAGGATGCCCGCAGGAGAGTCTATTGTGAAGCAAGGTTTACGCAATCTCCAACAACACTTCTGAACGGCCGTTGCTAGAACAGTGGAAGATTAGGAACAATCATATTCTTGAATGGTTACCCATTCAGTAATGACCAGGATCAATGTTGCTTGACTTCGGTGATCTAATGGAAACCGGTGTTTCAACGTGATTATTTTGTATGGAATAGAAAGTGTAATAAGATTTATGAATAGATTGAAACAAATTAAGCGGAATAATGTAGCAAACACATTCAGAGACTCTTTATTCCTTTTGAGTGATGAAGTCGAGGCGCGATCAAAGATGTGAGAAGTAATGCAGACAGAGTAGGATAAGGTTCAAAAGAAGGTTCATGAAGTGTGGAAATAACAGCCAACGAATAATCCGAAATCTTAACAATAGAGGATCAGATAGATTAGGTGGATCAAGTCGTAATAATGAGTAGAAATTGAGGTTTTGTTTGAACTCAGTTTTAGGCGATTGAGTATTTTTAATGTTGAAAAGAAATATAGTTTGTATGTTTCCACCATCGATCTATCTATAACATATTAAATATCTGTGTTTTTATACAACGAAATTGTTGGAAGAACTAGAGACTGCATGTGTTGCATTACCCCTTCTTTCAGGGTACCCGGTAAGATCCAACAAGAATGACAAAGAACAGAACGTATATGGAAACACTTTGGGTTTCTTCATTTCCCATCACCGGATGGTTTACATACTTTTGTCTCGTGAAAGTATTTTTCTTGCTGAGGTCACAGACTTGGTTTCCGCTAGAAACTCGTTCATATATACATCCGATTGGAAAGCAATTTGCTATGCATTGTCTATCCGAGCGTAAACTGAAGCAATTGTTCCACAAGCATTTCCAATTGTCTGTTAGATGAAATACAAGTCAGGGGATTCATTCCTTCACGGCACCAACTTGCTTATCAGTCGCCTTTTTAAGTCAGTGGGCACGAAAGCCTAACAGCAAGACGGGCTTATGCACCATAACCGATAAAGCCTCATCGGTGCCATAAACATCGGTAAACTCCCATTCTTCCGGTACTTCGATACGCCGATGACCATACGCTCCGGCTCTTCGTATTTCTGAAACCGCCGCCTTTCAAGTCTCTCTTGCACTGCGGAAACTTCTCATTTTTAACAGTTATCAAGTCGATTTCTTTCTTTCTCGACGTCCCACGCACAATGGACTCGTCCACGATTCATTTTTACAACTCTTCATTATCTTACACATGCCCGTCATTAGCACAAAATTATTTTAAAATAATTCATAGAATATACTGGAATACCCAGCACAAACAAAAAATAAATCATCATAAGACAAAAAAGAAAAACAATGCCATGCATGTTGTTGTTTATTTTCAATAAATTTCGTTATGTTTTGTTTATATGGACATTATACGTTTGTAGGAACGCATATATCGTCCTCGATTTAATATTTTAACTGTTTTAATAATTTCTGTTTTATTCTCATAAAAATGTGTTGCCATGACAACCTGACGAAGTAATGGCGAATCTAAGTGAGTGTCTTCTCGTAGTTGAAGGTTCAATCCTTACTACAGCGAAAATAACTCAGAATAACATAAACTGACAATTACATTCGATAATGGCTGATCAAATGAGAACAATGAACCCCATAGATTCAATAAAAAAAAATTCGAAATTCCACACAGAGTTCGACCAGAAAGATTTCAAGTTCGACAAGATGCATCTGAAGAGGATCGAGATTACATCGGCGAAACGTTGTGAATATAACAATCAAGATGAGAATAGTAGTCCGAAAAATGTAAATGATACTAATTCTAAGCAGCTGTATTTCGTTCATATATCATCAAATCTTATCATCAGCTAAGAAGGATGTTTTGATTTGATTGACTTGTTTAGAATATAGAAGAAAAAAAAAGAAGTGCTCGTTTATAAGGTCTGCTTTTTAATCTTTATATTGTAGCATGTCATCCAATCATGTACTATTCTTTATCAAACTGCGGAGAAGCTGACAGAGCGAAAGAAAAAACGGCGAATAAGTTGCTGACTCTTTAGCCTTATGAGTAACGCTGTGAAAACATCAGCTCGAATAGTGAATTAAGATCGTGCATTAGACGTCTTAAGTGTTGACTATGTCTTTCCTTGTCGCGCAGAAATATTGGTAATGACTTCGTGACATTCGCCATTTTTACAAGCATTCGCCATTGATAACGGTAGAAAAGTTGATGAATTCGGATCAAAATGTCCACCCTCTTTCCGCTACTGGTCGATGTTTAATAAATCTCCAAGTGAGCCTCTTCCCGCTCCGTTGGCACGTACGATGGATACATTCAATTTATTTGCCTGAAGAGATGTTTGGCCGCGTTGATGTGGGATTAGAGATGGATTTCTTTTGTCACCAAATATATATGGAATCGTCTTCGTTGGAGGAAACATCTATCTCGGATTGACTGTAAGAAGAGAAAAAAGAAAAAAATAATAAAAGAAGAAATAGTTGAAGATAAGAGATCAGTGGAATTTCTGTCTACTATTTCAGTCTTTGTCTTCATTGCTTCCTTGTTACTTTAATATTCAATGCAGTATTTATACAATTATTATTTCACGAATCTATACTCGCTAGATAGAATTAGAGAAATCGTATTGGCATTGCCAGACTGATACCTCTATTGATAAATATTTGTTAGATGCTGTCGAAGTTGGTATTAGGCTATATATTATGAAGTATCGACTAATAGCTTAAAGACACATTCGAAGTTGCAATACATCAATCGGCCTTTCGAACTCGGAGATTGAAGGCTCAGAAGTTTTATGGAAAGGTGCATGGACCCACTTTTTGTTAAAGACATTTTCAGTTCTTGTGATGAGAATGCGTGAGGTTATTTAAAAACTAAGCCGGTAATATACGACCGAGTTACGTAGTATTTGATGAGCATTGATACTTATAATCTTTCATGTATTCATATATATTTATATATACTATATACATAGGGTATGTATGTATATATATATATATATATATATATATATATATATATATATATATATATATAGAAAAGAGGGTAGTGCAGTATTAGTGCAGTTCCAACGAGAGAAAAGTATATATGTAAAGGAGTAAGGCTACCAACATTTGTAGAATCTTTTTTTCAACATTTATTTATTATTTTGTTGTTTTACCATTTCATCCACCTCTAGTTAAGTACAAACATAAATAACTATTTATAGTTATCTATAGACTGGAAAATTCTTATTCAAGGAAAATAATCTTAATACATAACTTCTTATTGCGCACTTCTACACAGCTATGAGTCAAATAGCAACTTGTGTTAAATGAATCATTTACAATAGACATTAAATTTGCACATTAATACTATGAAATCGGCCAAACCAAGTTCAAATCTATTTGGACCGTTTGCATTAACTTATCTTTTGCAAATATGTGTATATATGTGTGTATGTATGTGTATATATATATATATATATATATATATATATATATATATATATATGTGTGTGTATGTATGTATGTATGTGTATATAATTCAACCTTTATCCCCCTCTCTGTCACTATAACCACACGCCTGTGTGTGTGTGCGCGCGTGGGTGTGTGTGTGCGTATTTATGTGTGTGTGTGTATGTATCGCTCACCTATTCACAAGACTCAAGATTAGACCACACGCATACGGGCGCGCACACACGCAGGTGCGACTTCGTTCTTGGAGACGACAAAAAGCAATAAAAAGTATTAAATTTCAAAAGAAATCCGGCGCACCCTAGGAGGCTGGGATGACCGATGGGTAACACGCACTTTACCAAGAGAAGCAGGAAAAATGGCAAATAAAAAATAAATAAAAAATAAAAGATACCCACACACCCGCAAACCCACGCATGCGCAAAAACAATAACAAATTCCTCAAATGAAACATTTGCTCAAATCGAAAGACATTTCTTCAAATGGATTTTCATATCTGATGAAAGCGGAACACCGCTTGAAACGCGTTATATAACATTATAAAATGGTAAAACAACAAAATAATAAATAAATGTTGAAAAAAAGATTCTACAAATGTTGGTAGCCTTACTCCTTTATATATATATATATATATATATATATATATATAAGTAAGAAAGTAAACTTACAAAAGATAATTATCTATATCTCTCTCTTCACACACGTAAACCCACACACACATAGATAGTATCACAATTAGGCCACACAGAGGCTTCTGCGTTTAATCCACGTAGGTGGGGATTTTTTTATATATACACGTGGTTATTAGTCTAGCTAGTTAACCAATCAGATTATTTGTTATTCTCTCCCACGGGTTACTGTATCCATTAACCAATCGTTGGGCTTCTCACAAACAAAGGTTCGGTTGATTTTACTTCCTATTCTATTGTTCTGTTCTGATCTAACACAATCTACGGATCGATCTCATCGAGTGGAGTAGCATCGCTCCTGGGTACTATACCAGGTGTTTCTACGCCCCCTCCGATTAAAGAAACACCTCTTCTCCATTTTTAGATTTTTATGAAGTTAATGGCTTTTGGACTAGAGGATAAAAGTTTGAAAAACAGATTCAAATAGAAATAAAAATATAACATATCTTAACAGTAACCATTAAGATGTGCTTAAAGAAAAAAATTTGTTTATATATTGTTTCTGAATTTTTGAGATGGGGATGGATAATTTGTATAATTTGGATTATTCGGACCACTGTTCTAATCTGATGAGAACAGTAGTCCGAATAATCCAAATTATACGTGTTTGCAAAAACTCGTAACATACATTCAAAACATTACAGGTGAAATATGAATAAAGTTTTTGGTACTTCTATGTTTAATATTTTCTTTTATTCCAAAAAGTACTTAGAAAAACAACTTTTCTTTGTGAATCTCATTTATGCTTTTTATTGTTATTTCACGTTAATGCAATGTAATTTTGAAGTAATTTAAATGTGTATATTGTTTATTTACGACGCACGTGTTTCGTCCGTCGAAATGATTTTTTTAAAAACTGCTTGGAAAATGTTATAAATTAAAACCATGAAAACTAAATAAAAAATAAAGTCAGTTTTATCTCTTGCTTATTTATCTATGCATAAACTGTGATATATCTACATATCTTTAAGACATTCTTCTTGCATAACTAAAAATAAGTCATTTATCCTTATTATTTTTACGAGTGTACACTCTTTGACGAGTGTACACTCGTAAAAATAATGGGGAAAAATATGCTTCGCCAGTGTTCGCACTAATATTCATATAAAATAACGTCTAAATTGGTAAAGTTATAAAGCAAATAAGAAAGAAAGAAAAAGTTAAAAATAAAAGCAAAAACAATATGTCAATTGGTATAGAAATAATAAAGGAAAAAAAGAAAGAACACGTCTCATTACGGAAATAGAGTGAATGATTTCTTTCCAAATTCATTTCACCTAGTCGTCGAATTTGCAATTTGCTTTCTTCCTACTCCTAAACACTTTAAATCATTCCGTTTGGCAAATCTTTTACTCCCATGACGGAATGGTGAGAGAAGTACATTTACTTGTGTGACGGGAAGGAAGTAAATCTTATATATATATATATATATATATATATATATATATATATATATATATATATATATATATATATTATACATAAATTTAAATACACCTTGGTCTTTATTATAAAGTGGACGATTATTATTTTTATTATTATTATTATATAGATTTAGTATTTTACCATGTAATTTACATACGTGTTTGCTGTTTATATGCTAAAAAAGTCATCTTTTTTCTAAACGCTTTCAGAGACAGGGAATATTAAAGAGTGGTTGAATCAACATAGTGAGAGGGATAAATGAAATACATAGATAGCTAAGAGAGAGATGGCTGAGTTAATTATAAATTACAGCTATGTTCCGTTTTAATGGATGACATCATCCTTCTATTACTTGAACCTTTATTACATCATACATGATCTCTTCAACCTATTTTAATGGATGATGTCATCCCTTTGTGACGTTATAAAGGGGTGTATTGTGTAAAGCTACCCCAACACCTCATCTGTGAAGATAATTATCTCTACAGAACCAAAGACAAAAGAAAGCGCGGGATGTTCTTGCAGGTCCAAATATAATACCTCCTAGACGAAAACTGTTAAGTCGAATCCCTTGAATATGAAGCGGCTCTCACAAGTCAACCCAAGAAATATACATAGGCATGACGCAGGGCACTTTCAAGCAAAGGTTATACGCAAGAAGAAACACTTTTAAATATAGACAAGGCAAACACAGAACTAGCGACCCGGGTATGGCAATTAAAAGGCGAGGGGCCACCTTTCACCATTAAATGGAAGCAGGTAGAGAAAAGGCCGCCATACTTCCCAGCTTCGAATATGCGATCTATGCAATGCAGAGAAATACAACATAATACGAACCATTAATGACCCCAGCATAGATTGCCCAAACAAACGGAGTGAATTCCATATTCTACATTTAGTGTTTGTACACGTCCATGAATTCTTGTCCGTTGTTCTTTTTCTTTCCATCAACCGGCACATGTAATAACATTTCTGACATGTTTTTCTTTTTGCCAACAGATTTCCTGGCAGAAAGAAATGACTCCTTTGATTCGACACTACTACACAGCTCTAAGTAATTCATTTTTGGTGGGGTGGGGGAGGATTTAACAGGAAATAAACATGCACTGGCTTTGATCAATTTCAATACTGGCTAGAAAATTGTCGTCTGGTAGCTGACAGCAGATTGGCTAATCGCTCGGCATCTATCTGGTGTTGACGTAGCATGCCCGATCGCTGCCGACGCAAACTCATGGACACTGGTTCATGTTTGATAGAAGTACCCTTGATTTTTATGAATTCATAATTTTAAAATCTTACTTTATTTTCTTTAATATTTAATAACTTTGAATTATCTTTAATTAATTAAAAAAAATATTTTAATATATTTTTAATATATTTTCTTTTATTTCTTTAGTATATTTTCTTTTCGAATTAGAAAAATAATTATTTTTATTCAAAACCAAACAAAATCCAGTAATGAAGATTTATCCCTTACACAGTACAATTTATTTCTAAACAGAAAAATAAGCCTGACTGGTGTTTGTTTACTTATTGCGGGGTAGTGTTTTTTTTTTTTTTTATTGAGGGGTATATTTTTTATTGCTCGGTAGTTTTTTTTTTTATTGCTGGGTAGTTTTTTTTTTTATTGCGGGGTAGTTTATTCATTGCAGAGTAGTTATTTTTTCATGGTTTATCGTAGGTTATTGACACCGAATATTTATTCATAATTATCATTTTTTCCCTTTTCTGCCTTCAAGGCGGTGTTTTTTTTTAATTTTTAAATTTAGACTTTTTAATTTTTAGATTTTAACTTTTTTGTCCGATGGGTAAGAGAAGGCGATTGGAGTTCACGATCATCTCGACTTAAATTCACCGATCTCACGACGCAAATACTGACAGAATTTGTTAGTAGAAATGCAGTATTAGTAAAAATAATAAAAATGAAAATAAAACAGAGGATAAAAATATCGTCAAAGTCAAACAACGTGCGAGCCGCCATTTTCCGGGGAGGTAAACAGAGGCTGAAGAGAGCCGGCTAAAGGTAACTAATTGTAGGTTCCCATTGTTTGGATTTGAAACCCACGGTACCGGTGTTGTTCTGATCTTCTGTAATATATATATATATATATATATATATATATATATATATATATATCGTAGATCGTTGATTCACGCACTCTGTCTGCGATTTTGGATACAGACCTCATAAACATATAGATTCTGAAAGTGCATAAACCAGGTTACTTTTCTAAGTATGTTTGTTTTTCATCGAAGTGGGTACATCATTTTTATGGAGTGTTCGTTCCCGCATGGCATCTATAAAAAATAGATTCTGCATTTTATTTTATTTATAATTTGAAATTTATAGAAATAAAAGAAACCCAGAACATAAATGTTTCTAACAGGTTCAGGGCTGAACTCATCGGCCGTCAATTCTTCCCGGAAAACGCCGGTTAAATAATCTTACTTAATTTCCACCACGTAATCAATACTGAGTGCTACGTTCGGTCCCACTCTCTAAATTGAACATCATAAAATGCAAAAAGAAGAAAGGTAATACAGTGTTATGGGCTTAGCGCAAATAATCCTTACGGTCCTCCTTCAATATTGAGCAACGTCCACTCTTCCCTTACTAGCATAGAATACAGTGAATGTAATCGATATTAAATGTCTATGAGATTTGTTTCTCATTTATTGCACATTTTTTTTACCAAACTTTCGTAATTGAATGTGCAAGACAAAATAAATTTAAATTATTTCATTTGTACTTTTTCTGACTTTCGAATGTTCATTAGAATTTCTTAAAAAAATAAACAGATTAAATAGAAAAAGAGTGTCTATCATCTACAACAAAATATGATTGACGGAATAATTGCTAGAGATATGCATATATATATATATATATATATATATATATACTTTTTAAAATGTGTACAATCAGATTGGAGAAATAGTATTGATGTAAATGTAATTTCATAGAGTGTTCGATATTATAAAGTTAAAATATATAAGAGATCTGATGCAGTTCTCAGATAAAAAAATACTCTTCAGATGAATATTACACCGTGTTTCATCTGCATGAGAGGCGATTATCAGATGTGCCTTCTGTTGTGGTTCAATTCAAATAAGAATTGAACTACAAAAGAAGCAACATCAGATAATTGTCTTTTAGAAGCATGGAATCCGGTGTAATGTTGGATCTTTGAGGTGATTTGTTACTTAAACAAATATATATACTAAAAAAATATGTGACCTCAAGTCATATATTTTCGTGATGCATGTGTCTCAAACTCGTCTCCGCCTCCCAAATCACAATAAGCAAGTTACAAATAATTTAATATAGAAAAGAATGCTTGAGTTATAGGATGTAAAAATAATATGAGAGAATTTGAATGCATACGAGATAGAATTTGAATACCTACTAGACACTGTCCTCGAGTGTCAAAGGTTTCTCTGTACAGGAGGTTGTCAGGAAAATCTGACATGAGGATACTTCACCATACAAGAAAACTCTGACCAAATATTCAATATAACATAGTATTCGCAGCACAAATAAAATCACCTCAGAACGGCAATACACTTACTCATACGAGGGATGGGACACCTTCTCCTAGTGATGTTATCTGAAGCAACCGCACTTAACTGAATACTACACTAGACTAGATGAATTCTTGTCTTGGAATCCGGTTATACCAAGAGACCACAAGAAAAATATACTATAACATAGTTAACTGGTCAATTGAGAAGAGGAAAATTAATGTTCTTAACTTCTTTACTAACTCAACGTTCGAGAAATAAAGGAGAACTTTAATGGAATATTCGAATATCTATGTATCTCATATAGAGATTAAGTATTAGTCCCATGAAGGGGCGCCCATTGATGTCTGAGAACTTCGACTGAAGTAAAATAAAACAAAAATATATTATTTATAGTGTTATAATTAATAGCATTTAGATCAAATTTCGAACTGAAAATCTATTAATATTAAAACATTAATTTTTACGTATGTAATAGTTTCTATAAATGAGTCAGCATAGAACTCAAGATGTAATGAAAAGTCATCCGCTCTCTTCAAACAATCATATTTAGTCAAAACGTTATGCTGAGGAATACATACACATATACACGTGGAGTAAGAGAATCAATATTATAACGCCAACAATTAAGAAAAATCGAAATCGTATCGTTAACCAGCTGTGTATATTCTTCGTCTTCTTCTTGTCATCTATACACGGATTATGATCAGATTTTTTAACGTTTAAAAGTTAACACATTTACGATTCTCTTAAGATTTCGCATTCTAATATTAATGTTTTTTTCTTTTTGTTATGGTGCCGTACCTATGACGAACAATCGGACTCTTCAACTCTCAATAAATACTGGAGACATTATGCTTCTCAGTTGTTGAAGTCACCTGTTTAGAATTCGTTCTCGACAATCAGTCCGGCAGGAACTGGACCATTTCGGTGGCTGTTTATTTGTCGGCCTGATAGTATTGGTCCTAAGTTGTCCTAAAATGTGCACCCACCCAGAATTTGCTTCCCTTCGTTGGGGTGGAGTAAGTTTATTTCTTACTGTCTGAGGCGACCGGACCGGAGAATGCTGACGGGGCTACCTATGCAATTTTTTATAAGCCGGAGTGCTCCTCCTTATAGGGGCGCTGGCTTGACCCCCCCCCCAAAAAAAAATCCGATCTTGTGTCACATATTCCTGCGGTGGAAGCAATTAAATACCGTTCGGCAAACCCCAGTCTTCGGACTGGGTAACACCTGTCGAAAATTCGTTCTCCATAGTCGGTCCGGCAGAGACTAAGCCATTTCGGTGACCTTTTATCTGTCGGGATAAGGGGTTTGATTCCTGGGTATTTATAGGAAGACAACCCTCTCAGGCCTTGCCTCTCCTCATAGGGGTTGAGTAAGTTCATTGCTTACTGCCTAAGGCTCCCTGACCGAGTAATGCCGACGGAGCTGACTTGACAATTTTTTATTGGCCAGAGTGTCCCTCTTTTAAGGGCACTGGCTTGACCCTCCCCCACCTTCTGACCTTGTATCACACATTCCTGCGGTGGGAAGGTATTATATACCGTTAAGCAAACCCCAGTCTTCGGACTGGGTAACACCTGTCGAGGATTCGTTCTAAGCAGTCTGTCCGGCAGAGACTGCCTCATTTGGGTTTTAGTCCTGGGTAGTCCTAGGAGGTCAACCATGGGGTGGAGTGAGTTTATTGCTTATTGCCTTAGACGCCCTGGGAGGGGAATGTCGATGGGGCTGCCCAGACAATTTTTTATACGCCCAAGTGCTCTTCCTTTAGGGGCACTGGCTTGACTCCCCCACCTTCCGACCTTGTGTCACATATTTCTGCGATGGATGGAATTAAATACCGTTGAGCAAACCTTACTCTTCGGACTAGGTAACAACTGTCGAGGATTCGTTCGCGACTGTCGGTCCGACAGAGACTCGGCCATTTCGGAGGCCTTTTATATGTCTGGCTGAGGGGTTCAGTCCTTAGTAGCCCTAGGAGGTTTACCCTACTCAGCCTTACTTCCCTTCTTTGTGGTGGAGTAAGTTTATTGCTTACTGCCCGAGGCGCCTTAACCGGGGAATACCGACGTGGCTTCCCAGGCAATGTATTATAAGCCAGAGTGCTCATACTTTAGCAGCGCTTGCTTGACCCTCCCCTACCTTCCGGCCTTATGTCATATATTCATGCGGTGGGAAGGAATTAAATACTGTTGGGCAAACCCCAGTCTACACTGGCAGTCAGGACTGATGCTCAAATGCTCTTGTTTCTTTGTTTTATATATTTTTCTCGAATATACTTGTTTTACCTAAATCCAGTGTCCGTGTTTTTATTCCGGCCCCTAAAAAGCCTAGAAGGACCTTAAAACTGGCTACGACGTATTCCAATTTGCACGGGAACCAACACCAAATCGAAAAAAAACTTTAAAAGGACCCCACAAAACTGGCTACGAAGTATTCGAATTTACACGGGAAACAACAACAATAATAACGATTTTTCTTGAGAAGTATCAAAAAGGACCCCACAACGACCGGCAACGTGGGATTTCAAATTAAAAACTTACACTGCTACAAGTACTGTCAAAGTGGGTACAGTAAAGGATTCGGGAGAACCTTTAAAATGGACGCCACAACAGGCGACAAAGTATATTAAAAAAAAACCTAAAAGAACAAAACTTAAAGAAATCGACTACAAATTCACCAGACAACGTTTACTGGTGAAAAAAAATCACGTAAAGATACACTTATTATTATCTTAATTGGAAAAAAGGTCAGTGATTTAAAAAAAAATGCTATTTCGACAGAGTTTTAAATTTTAACAATAAGGGAATACATGATTTTTTTCTCTCTCGAAAAGAGAGAAAAATACTTCTGCCAGAAGAAAGTAAAACATTGAAACCGTACTTTTATTTTTTTTTCTGACTAAAATGCCGAACGCAAATTCTGAGGCTACGCATAAAAACGTACTAAGAAAAAGTGATTTTCTTATCGAGAAATAAAGGTTTTATTCTCTTTTTACAACTAAAATTACCTCTGGCAAGCATAATCTAAAAGAAAATAACTTTTAACAAGCCGTACTCGAAAGGACATATTTACTT
>OY744544.1:49675824-49678324 GCA_963556195.1 Sepiola atlantica
AAAATGTACCAATGCTTTTATTAAAGCTCTCAAATCAAAACTTCTAAAGGATCTACCCAAATTTATGAGAAGAATGGCAATTGAACTTGAGGTAGACAACATGACTATTAGAAATGCAGTAAAATATTTGAAGTTAAAATCTTACACAAGAACCCAGCACACTTGTTGACAACTGCTATGAAGCAAAAGAGATTGGGAAGGTGCAATAACATTATTATATTTTTCAAGAAAAGTCCTCCATTGTAACGATATTTTCACATGAAAACATCTCTATTGTCGATCCTGTTTGGAACCGCAGAAATGACAGATTTATTGCAAAATCAACAGCTGAGGTTAAGCAGACATTCAGGACAAAACATCCTGCTCAAGTAATGGCATTTCGTGTTGTGGCTTCTGATGGAATAGACATGCCTATACAATACTACAAAGCTGATTAAAAGATTAATGTAGATACTACAAGACTCTAGATAGTGCTATGGCTTAAAGCAAACTCCCAGATGGTAATTACATATGGACACATGATGGTTCTCCAGTCTACACAGCTAGAAAAATACACATTTCTGCCAATCCAAGTTCAGCAATTTTTGTGAATCATGATTATGGCCGCCTTCTCACCCAGATCTAAACTCTCTGGATTTTGTTATTTGGGGCGTTTTAGCGCATGCTACCAGTTAAACATCACACAAAAATGTCGACTCTCTCAAAGAAGAACTGAATAAGTTGTCTCCCGAATATCTGAGAAACCCTTGTGCAAGTTTCAATAAGCGTGTTAAAGTAGTTATTGAGAAAGAAAGACGACACATAGAAGAAAAACATTTTCTATCATTTAAATTTTCTTGTTGCAAATAAATTCTCATGGCTTTCAATAAACTTATTGATTATACGCTGTCTTTCAATCCCTACCTCAAGATATTGTAATTTTTTCTCCCCTCCCCTATATATTTGTAACAATTTAGAAAAGTTGAAGATATATTTATAATAATTTTGTATTTTTAAATATACTTCTAATCATTAAAAAAATTGAACTTATATTTGTAATAATTTTGAAATTTAAAAATGCATTTGTAATGATGTATTATATGCGGGTGTCTTTTAACAAATTAAGAGTTCACATCAGTTTATATATATATATATATATATATATATATATATATATATATATATATATATACACACATATATATATATGTATATATATATATATATGGACATTTGAGGTTAAGTTAATTTAAATAAGTATACATTTAGATGTAAACAATATAAAATATATAACAGCACTAAAAAATACCTGTCCTAGAACAGTATTGCACCACTTTTATTTCTCATCGCGAGGGTTAAAATCAAGCTATAATTATACAGTATCCCATGTCCAGAATCCTTGCTCCAATTATGATTAAACTCCATTACATGATTTAGATTCTAGAAGATACTTTAAAGCGTAAGTTTAAGAGTTAATAAGAAGAAATTGCAATTCGATATATCCTGCTTAATTGATGTCTAATGCCCCGTAGTCTAATTCAGTACAAATCTGAAATATTTGAATTTTCAAATAGAAGGTTGTACCCATATCATGCAATCTAGAAACCCCCTTAAATACTCAAATGAAACTGAAATATTTATTAACTGATTTCGAATACGTATTATGAAAATTTCATAAAAATCGAACGTACATGAATTTTCACGAAAGGATTTCACTCCCTCTTTGTTCCTTTGTATGAAACTAAATTAAACTAAAAATAGCCGACACTTCACACCGTTACGCCTAGCAGCTGTGTTCCAAAATTGATACTGATCAGTTAATTAGTTTATATATACACATATATAAACATACACATACCTAACTTTATATAAATATATATATATATATATTTGTATATAAATATAAATAAGCACTAAAAATAATAGTAAAATAATAGATTGCTGATATGTAAAAAAGTTTATATATACGCAAATATTCGACTGAGCGTATATTAGTCTCAACGCATATTAGTCTACTAACATTGTTTTGATTTATCAAAAATTGCATTTGTTTTCCAAGTTTCACGATTACGTCACGGAAAGCATTTGATTTTCGTTAAGCGAAAATTAAATAAAGAAACTTATCATTTCAAGACATTAACGTTAATGAAAGATGCCAATTGAAGAGTCACTGTGACAGTAGAAGTTCATTTATCAGATCAACTGCCGAATATTTTACCTAATGGTGGTTTCCATTCCTTTCCATCGCTGGTTCCAGGGTTGATCGCATCAATCAACTACAATTAGAGACATTAATGGTCATATACGATCGCCAGTCGGAAATAAAGACCATTACAACGTTTGACTATTGGTAGCGGGATGATGAAAAACAATCAATGCTTACTAGAAAGTGCATTTGGTACTTAAACTCTTAGTGACCACCCATTTCCTTGACTTACTAAACGTTGACCGCCTTCTTCCCAGACATACCAAATGCTGACCGCCTTCCATCAACCACTTGTCTACTCAGCGCACGTGCAGT
>OY744544.1:49688324-49745824 GCA_963556195.1 Sepiola atlantica
GTACATAAGTTATATAACCACCTGGAATCCATCATTAATTAAATAGTCCCTTCAGTTTCTAATATAATTTCAAAGTTATCTGCTAATAAATCTATCTTCGAACAACATTTCAACTTCTACAATAACGCACTACTTAATTCGGGATACACTTATCAAATTGAATACGAAAATAATCCTTTCATCCAGAAAAACAAACGTACTCCTAATTTCCTCAACATATAATAATTATAATATTCATTCCTAGATCAATTACTCTCTCAACTATAACCTCCACCTAAACAGTCGTCACTATATTTACTCTCTGCACATTATCTACTGTACCCGCCACTCATAACACCGCAGACTTTTATTTCATTCGAAATTGTTTAACAGAAACACTGCTAAGTACAGATTACGGGAATATCATTCCGCTATTCCGTACACATAACATCTACACATTAATTAATAACGAATTACATTAAAACAAACACACCACACATAGCGCAACATAACAAAACTACTTACACGCGTAGTAAGTATACTTCTTAATTTCATAACATTAAAAATAAACATAACATAATAAGGATGTTCTTATTTCAACCAATTGATTACATATTTCATTCGTCAACATTAAAAATAGATTTATTCAACATCAATTTCACGCTAATTAAATGATTTCACAAATCCGAATAAAATATTCTATGCATTACATCTTCGTTTTCATTACTGTTTTCAAGATCGCTAGATTTCTAAACAAACACGTTGCCACTGTACACTGACCATCATTCTTTCAATCGTAAGTAATTTCGAATGATTCATAATTGCATATACCTTACACATTTTTCCATCAACACACAGTACATTCGTAGTTATGATTTGATACATCATTTAATATTCACAATCGTACGTATTAAAACAATTAAGCGAAGCTACTATTTCTCATTGAACACTTTTCTTAATATACATTATACACGAGGCCCAATAATTCATAGTTTCATCTTTTTTCACTCTTTTAAGAATAATTAACCACTCTCTTGTACTTTTAAGACCATATATAGATAAGATCAACATTGATAAGATCAACATTGCTTTCTTTTCTTTTCAATTCTACTAATATAGAATTTATTTTCGTTATCAGATTTGTTTTGATTTTCAATCTCCATGCGAAAAAAAGAATTAACGTGACTAAAATAGTAATTACAGACAACCTTCATTTTCCAAATTAATACATATCAAACACATTCTTTTACATTTAACTACGACGTAACCATCTTAATTTTCTAAAATATAATTTACGTGACTAAAATATTAATTATTGACCACATTCATTGGTTAGATTAAATACATTCTTTTCTTAATTAACTTTTCACAATTTATACATAAGATATAAATTGTTTTTTTTTCTTTTCAATCCTACGTGAATAAAATAGAATTTATGTTCGTTAATTGTTTTTTTATTTTAGACTTTTAACACGACAGTCTATTGAATAAAATATTATTTACTGACTAACAAATCAAATTTGTTTCGATTGTCAAGCTCCATACGAAAAGAGCCTTTACGTGATTAAACTAGTAATTACTGACCACTTTTATTTGCTCAATTAATACACACACATTTATTTTCCTTCCGTAATACTTAATAATGATACACTAATTGTTTTTTAAACGTTTTACAATATTCCGCTACTTCTACCCGATCCCTCGGATCATTTCATACCTCGACCCACGCTAGTTATCTTAGCCGATTGAATAATGGCCGCGGGAGGGGTTGACATCTTTTTTCATGCACGTTTGTAAATAATTCATTCTATCTGCTCTCTTGACCTTTTGCAGCACCAATCGAAAACCCTTTTGACCCTACAAAGTTGTTTTGGCCAGCAGCAGTAGCAGCTAGCGAGAATTGCTTGACCATGAGTCTTGAATCTCCCCCCCCTCCACACTGATAACTGAACACGGTGTTCTCCACCAATCCTTGGAGACCATTTCAAACCCGTCTTTCCCAAAGGTTCCCTATCCTTCCGAGAGTGACCAGTGCGATTATGCGCATCATCAAGTCAAGTTATCTTCAAATCCATGATTCTCCAATTAAATCATTCTTAAGAGGTTTCAATGTGAGTTTCTTCAACATTCCTTCAATAAGTTTTTTGTACTTCTTTGAAACCAGTCAGACTAATTTTACATCAAAGATTCGTTTTCGATTCGGTGATTAACGAAGCAGAGAAACGACAAACACAGTTAACAGATGACTAACAGCTTCATGTCTTCATCCTTTTCAATAGGTCAAAAAGTTGAATAATCATTTCTAAATAGGGATGCAGACGGTCATATATGATACGTCATAGGTAAACAAAGAAGTGGTTGCATAATTCACACAAGCATCGACATGAAATAGGGGACGGATGCGTATAATCACTCACACGTATTTCGACTTCTAAAATTATCGTATCAGATATCGTGTGTGTGTGTGCGTGTGTGTGCCTGTATGTGTGTGTAAATTGTTAACATTTTAAATGAAAATCCCTTTATTCAGTAATAATTTATTTATTTACCATAAATTATTTTTAAAATGTAATAAATAAATTTAGTTGTTAAAAATAGAAAGTCTTTATGCGATTTAAATTTCAACATTTAGACGCCCAATAGATTTTTATTTATATTTCAAAATACATATATTCCTTTATTCGATTATCTTTCGAATTACTAATTTTAAAACATCTCTAAAAATCCAATGTAATTAATTTAACTGTTAATATAGTATTCCTGATGACAACACATTATGGAAAATATGATATAAAAAGTAATATGTTTCTTTGGTTTAGAAGCTGAACAGAACAATGTATTTACTATCTATCCGTCGGTGTAAATGCTTCAAAAGTATTATCGAATTTGGAAGTGTCACGATCATAAACAAGTTAGCCATTTTAATTTTTTGTAATAAAGGATTACTATTTTGTGATCATTCGAAATTTGAAAGAAATTTCGAAGCATTAAAATTGTATACAAAATCATTTTTGGCTTTAAAATTCTTAACAAATTTATTCAAGTATTTAAAGTTATGGCAGCTATTTCTATCCGAACATCAATGCTACTTGGCGTTGCCCAGCGTGCTGGAAAATAAAATATAACAGTAAAAAAAAGTTTATTAAGGTGCCAATTGAGAGAGTAATCTTGGAAATAGAGTTCCAGAAGCGAATAGTTTTTCTGTTAAAATATACCCCCTTTTCTTTCTTACCAGAGGTTCTACTATTGTGTTAGATTGGGGCGAACAAATTTTAATTCATTTGGTCGACGAGTGAAATGTGTTAATAATGTGTAGCAACAGCTTTGTGATTTGGAGGAGAAAGATTTATCTCGAATGGCGTTGATGCTCTACAAGGTGTTCGCCCTAAAGTACTTACGAACAATTTGTGGCACGGAGTGTGTGACTAGGTGGAACTGGAGACGTTTAATTGTACACAGAGAAAAAGCTAGCTATCTGATTTGGTGTACTAAGTGAACGATCGTAAGCGTCAGTGTTCTTGATAGAACTCATAGCCAGACTAAAGCAATTTTACTGGCAAACTCTAGTGTGGAGTCGTATTATTGGATTGGTTGAAAAAATATTAAAGGATGATTCCCCCAGTTCGCGCCTGCGCACCGGAATTGTCTGCTGCAAGTGCAATCGTCATGGCTACGTGGAAAAAATGCACGGTTCGAAAACGAGGAATGCATGTCAACTGTAATCGATGCAATGAGACTGGAATATGGTCAGAGATTGGCCGGGAAACGAGGCCGAGGACAAGATGTGAGCTCAATCTATTTCCCAGACAACACATAAACGTAGATTTCTTTATTGATTGTAATTCCTATGGGAGGTGGTGATGGTGACGTGTGTAAAACATTCACAGTAAGAATTCGCCCTCTACGAAAAATGTTCCCCTCTTTCTTCGCATACCTAACATCAAACATAATGTACATGTACACATTAGCAGGGAGATGTTTCTCTACAGACTACAACGTGGTGATTTTCAAATTCAATGTGAACAAATTATTGCCAAATCGTTCGCTTTACTAAATTTTATCCGTTCCATTAATTATTTTCAATCGTCTCATGATTTTGCATAAAAATACATATTTTGATGTTATGTAGATTCTCTAACCTTTCTTTCTGTATGGAACACAGAACCATCACATGCATACATTAAGTTTTATATATAAAAAGGAAGACCCGATGTTGCTCGAGATTTGATAAGGATAACTACTATGTACGTTGTCAATATTACTTGCTTTGCTATTACTGGGCCCCTTATCCCGTTACGTCCCCTAATATTGCCGGAAGAAGCTGGAATGCTGGAATACTCACCGAATTAATTTCTTACACATATGGTTTCACTTTCATTAACAATCGTTAGAGGGGGTCACGTAAATATTCGACACAGAGAGGGTAACGTACAAATTCGGAACCACTTCTATTGTCTTCGCCGAATAATTTTATACATATAATTTTAATTTCATAAAAATAGAAAATATTTGAGATTTTAGGGTTAATAATTTCACAGACACCTCAGGGGTGCACTTGCAGTTTCAGGAAGATTTCCATTGACTTCCTCGATACTCTTTACATAAGAATACACGTTTTTATTGTATGTAGATTCTCTGACCGTTCTCTCTATAGGGATAACACACACTTCACACACACATACAGAAGGACATTGAGTTTTAAATATATAGATATAGGAAAAGAAGCTTTATAGGAAACACACGTTAACCCACTCAGTTTTAGAGTATACACACACACACACACACACACATATATATATATATTATAATATATATATATATATATATATATATATATATATATATATATATATATATATATATATATATCATAAATAATTATAAATATATAAATAAATAATCAATAACTTCTCCTGATCGGAACAGAACGGATTCAAGACAGCAAATATTGCACAAACAAAGGGTGTGAGATTATCTCAGATAGAGAGCTTTATAACAATAATATATAATTACAAACAGCTTATTTAAGCACTTTATGTACTAACGGGTCATCGCTTATCAAGGCCCATTGGCTACTCGAGGATAAGGGTTAATGAGTTTGTCAGGAGGACAGTAAGACAACAAGATAGGGATTCGTAACAATGGTTGACAGTGGTCTTAATTCGATTGTTTAAGAGGACGGCTCAGCAAGAATTTGTTTACATTGGACTTAAAAGCGACCATGCTATAGTCAACTGGGAAACAGCTCCGTGATATTGTGTTCTACAAATGGATAGTTCTTGGAAATAAACTTTGCTCATGGAAGTTCCGTTTAGTTTTAGGTACACCGAGGGAGAAAAGTAAATTATTAACGGTGGTTGTAGAGGGACGAGTTTTTGTTGTAAATATTTTACAGTGTGCATCAGAGAGTAGAGATCAGTCGACACCTACCATGAACATAACGATTTATTAGAGAAAGACTAGTAACGTCTCTTCTGTGCGAAACACTAACTTTCGCTATTTGTTTTACTTACGAAGTATTCACGACTGTTTTTTGTTTACTTGATTACGCAGTATTCAAGATTAAAACCGAAGAAAAATCGCCGACGAAGTTTCGCTAATACCGTTGACGTAAGATGTTAGTGCATTTTTTTTACTTTTACTTACTTACGAAGTATTACAGCTTACAACATTATCTAGCTATTCACATTATCGTACTTATAATATTTTTCCGTGTTTCTTTTCTTGTTTGCATTTAACAAATTATAGAATAACCAATGTTGGGCCCCGGAACTTCTTGCTAAGTATATTTACCGGGCAAAGCCGGGACACTTTCTTGCTAGTATAAAAATATATAGTAGCATGAAAATATATCTATGCCAAGTAAGCTACACAGTGGCTTCCATGTTTCGTTCCCACTTGAAATTATCAATGTAAATGCGTGGGTTTATGTTTAGTGATCAATTATATCTAAGTAATGTTTACTTTGGCTAACATAACCAATCGGATTCGTATTTTTAGTTGGCCAGTTTTTTAAAATTCATTTAATAATCAATCCATGTTTGCTAGGTATAGGAATGTTTGCTAGGTATAGGAATGTTTGCTAGGTATAGGAATGTTTTAAGTGATGGTTTTAACTTAACTTTTTCCATGTTTATTTTTCTATTGGTGAAATAAATTCTTGTGACTGTGACTACTTGAGGGGCTATGCATTAATATTTCATGCGTATACAACTATACTATTATAAGGTGATATAATAGAATGTGTATATATTTTCAGTATTTACCTGAGTAGAGCTGAGTAGTAGTAGTAGTAGTATAAAAATACATATGTAAAATGTATAAAATGTATATGGTAAGAAAGCTACACAGAGATGTTCCTGTTTCATTCCCTCAGGAAATCATCAGACTCAAATGCGTGGATTTATTATTTGCGATTACTTTTATGTCTAAGTAGTGTTTACTATTGCTAACTAACCATTCGGATTCGTTGTTATTAGTTCATCTGTTTTTTAATTAATTTAATAAGATGTCAATATATATATATATATATATATATATATAATTTACCTCTCTCTACCCCTCTCTCTTTCTCTCGCCTCTCTCTGTATATATATATATATATCTATATATCTATATATCTATATATCTATATATCTATATATATATATATATATATATATATATATATATATATAATCAAAAATAAAAGTATACACTATGTCTATTTCATCATTCCCACTACAATATCAGCTTTGCCGCAACATACAAGGTTAGCTTTAATTCTATTAAATTTAAAACAATAAAAATCATTCAAGAAAACTATACTTTTCTTCAATGAATATTCTAATTATAGTTTATTTGAAAACAGCTAATTTAATTATTCGGAAATTGTTAAACAAATCCTTCGATTTGTTTGTTCGTCAAACGCTCTGTTGATAGTATGCGCGTGATTCCATAATGCTTGCAAAAACACCACAGCAACTGCCGGAGCGTCATTTCGATCGAGTTATTTCAAGATGACTGTTTATGAATTATCAGTGATAATCAGGCGTTCATGATTGCAAACGTTGTTGGAAGTCTTTCTTTTGGTGTCTTTTCTTTCGTTAGCATGGCTTAATTAACTGATTAGTAGCAGATGAATTAATTAGTGTTGCAACTTATTAGCATTGTTGATTACTAGAGCGATAATCGTCTTTGAAAGTAGCCGTGTAATAAAAGCAAGTTCAAACAACGAAATTGCCAAGCCTTTCCAAACGGAATAGGAAAATGTCAGGCGAGGATTAATAAGGATTATATTGTTCTTTTAATTAAAAAATCAATTAATTAATCATTCTTCCATTTTTTTGAAGAGCGATTTTTTATGTTTGCAAATTAATTTAATTTTGACATAATAAACAATTTTTTTAATAGTTTTTCGCTCCAAAGATTTTGGCAAAGTGTTAATTACTAATTTATTAAAAGCAAAATTCTTTTTAACCCACGTTCATAGAAAATAACAAGAATCACAATTAAACGATGCTGCATTTCTATTTTCTCTTATTTATTGATGCATTCTTATATCTCCCCGGTTATGCCCGGGAGTCACTTACTTTGATTTAAGAACACATTTAAGCTCACAATATTTTCGATTTTTCTTTGAATCCTACATTACAATGCAATATTATTATTGTTACACTAATACACATGTTATGCTATGATTGTAACTACACTAGATATGCTATACTAATACTCTTTAATCAGTACATATGCAGTACTATTATTGTTGCAACACTACACATGCGATACTATTATTGTTTCAACACTATACATGCAATACTATTATTTTTACAACACTACACATGAAATACTATTTTTGTTACAACACTAAGTATGCAAAACTATTATTCTCACGACACTAGAATGCAATGCTATTATTGTTACAACACTACACATGCAATACAATTATTACTACAACACTCCCTATGTAATGCTACTTTTTTACAAACCTACCTATGCAATGCAATTACTGTTAAAACACTACACATGAAATTCTACTATTGTTGCAACACTACCTATGCACTGCTATTATCGTTAAATCACTAAATATGCAATACTATTATTGTTCCAACACTAACTTTGCAATACTATTAGTGTTGTAACCCTACACATGCACTAGAATTATTGTAATTATACTACACATGCAATAGAATGATTGTAACTATACTACACATGCAATAGAATGATTGTAATTATACTACACATGCAATAGAATTATTGTAATTATACTACACATGCAATAGAATTATTGTAATTATACTACACATGCAATAGAATTATTGTAATTATACTACACATGCACTAGAATTATTGTAATTATACTACACATGCAATAGAATGATTGTAATTATACTACACATGCAATAGAATTATTGTAATTATACTACACATGCAATAGAATCATTGTAATTATACTACACATGCAATAGAATTATTGTAATTATACTACACATGCAATAGAATTATTGTAATTATACTACACATGCAATAGAACCATTGTAATTATACTACACCTGCAATAGAATGATTGTAATTATACTACACATGCAATAGAATGATTGTAATTATACTACACATGCAATAGAATTATTGTAATTATACTACACATGCAATAGAACAATTGTAATAATACTACACATACAATAGAATTATTGTAATTATACTACACATGCAATAGAATGCTTGTAATTATACTACACATGCAATAGAATGATTGTAATTAAACTACACATGCAATAGAATTATTGTAATTATACTACACATGCAATAGAATGATTGTAATTATACTACACATGCACTAGAATTATTGTAATTATACTACACATGCAATAGAATGATTGTAATTATACTACACATGCAATAGAATGATTGTAATTATACTACACATGCAATAGAATTATTGTAATTATACTACACATGCACTAGAATTATTGTAATTATACTACACATGCAATAGAATGATTGTAATTATACTACACATGCAATAGAATGATTGTAATTATACTACACATGCAATAGAATGATTGTAATTATACTACACATGCAATAGAATTATTGTAATTATACTACCCATGCAATAGAATGATTGTAATTATACTACACATGCAATAGAATGATTGTAATTATACTACACATGCAATAGAATGATTGTAATTATACTACACATGCACTAAAATTATTGTAATTATACTACACATACAATAGAATGATTGTAATTATACTACACATGCACTAGAATTATTGTAATTATACTACACATGCAATAGAATGATTGTAATTATACTACACATGCACTAAAATTATTGTAATTATAGTACACATACAATAGAATGATTGTAATTATACTACACATGCAATAGAATTATTGTAATTATACTACACATGCAATAGAATTATTGTAATTATACTACACATGCAATAGAATTATTGTAATTATACTACACATGCAATAGAATGATTGTAATTATACTACACATGCAATAGAATGATTGTAATTATACTACACATGCAATAGGAGTATTGTAATTATACTACACATGCACTTGAATTATTGTAATTATACTACACATGCAATAGAATGATTGTAATTATACTACACATGCAATAGAATGATTGTAATTATACTACACATGCAATAGAATGATTGTAATTATACTACACATGCACTAAAATTATTGTAATTATACTACAGATACAATAGAATGATTGTAATTATACTACACATGCAATAGAATGATTGTAATTATACTACACATGCAATAGAATTATTGTAATTATACTACACATGCAATATAATGATTGTAATTATAGTACACCTGCAATAGAATGATTGTAATTAAACTACACATGCAATAGAATTATTGTAATTATACTACACATGCAATAGAATTATTGTAATTATACTACACATGCAATATAATGATTGTAATTATAGTACACCTGCAATAGAATGATTGTAATTATACTACACATGCAATAGAATGATTGTAATTATACTACACATGCACTAGAATTATTGTAATTATACTACACATGCAATAGAATGATTGTAATTATACTACACATGCACTAGAATTATTGTAATTATACTACACATGCAATAGAATGATTGTAATTATAGTACACCTGCAATAGAATGATTGTAATTATACTACACATGCAATAGAATTATTGTAATTATACTACACATGCACTAGAATGATTGTAATTATACTACACATGCAATAGAATTATTGTAATTATACTACACATGCAATAGAATTATTGTAATTATACTACACATGCAATAGAATCATTGTAATTATACTACACCTGCAATAGAATTATTGTAATTATACTACACATGCAATGGAATGATTGTAATTATACTACACATGCAATAGAAGTATTGTAATTATACTACACATGCAATAGAATTATTGTAATTATACTACACATGCAATAGAATGATTGTAATTATACTACACATGCAATAGAAGTATTGTAATTATACTACACATGCAATAGAATGATTGTAATTATACTACACATGCAATAGAATGATTGTAATTATACTACACATGTAATAGAAGTATTGTAATTATACTACACATGCACTAGAATTATTGTAATTATACTACACATGCAATAGAATGATTGTAATTATACTACACATGCAATAGAAGTATTGTAATTATACTACACATGCACTAGAATTATTGTAATTATACTACACATGCAATAGAATGATTGTAATTATACTACACATGCAATAGAAGTATTGTAATTATACTACACATGCACTAGAATTATTGTAATTATACTACACATGCAATAGAATGATTGTAATTATACTACACATGCAATAGAAGTATTGTAATTATACTACACATGCACTAGAATGATTGTAATTATACTACACATGCAATAGAATTATTGTAATTATACTACACATGCAATAGAATTATTGTAATTATACTACACATGCAATAGAATTATTGTAATTATACTTCACCTGCAATAGAATGATTGTAATTATACTACACATGCAATAGAATGATTGTAATTATACTACACATGCAATAGAAGTATTGTAATTATACTACCCATGCAATAGAATTATTGTAATTATACTACACATGCAATAGAATGATTGTAATTATACTACACATGCAATAGAAGTATTGTAATTATACTACACATGCACTAGAATTATTGTAATTATACTACACATGCAATAGAATGATTGTAATTATACTACACATGCAATAGAAGTATTGTAATTATACTACACATGCACTAGAATTATTGTAATTATGCTACCCATGCAATAGAATTATTGTAATTTTTTTGTCATAATTATAAAGCTTCACATTTATTAAATTTGAGAGAGAGGCCAAATTGTTATTCCTAACTTTAATCTACTTCGTTACGGAGATAGAAAAGAAAGGGCATACTAGTCGCATTTACTTCTTTTATAGATTAAATATTCTAATTCTTCGGGTTTTGAATTACATCCTGATTTTACATCCGTTCAAAACAGAAAACAAGTTTTCAGTCGGCTTTTGGAGCATGGGCTCCTAAAGCCGACTGTAAACTTGTTTTCTTTTTTCGTACTTACAATTGTAACGTTATTCCCTCAAATTTGGACTCTGAGATTGTCAACACGCACCTGTTAGATCAGCAATTAAGGAGAGTTCAGAGTTCACTCTGGTTGTATTTAAAGTCTGAGAGCGAACTTGTTACTCAGATTTTCGTGTAAATATTTTGCACTGATCTACTTCGATGCAAAATCCATACAAGCTGATCTAATCGTTCTTGACGTACATACATTCATTACATACAATATTATTATTGTTACAACAC
The DNA here is from genome assembly GCA_963556195.1 of Sepiola atlantica. Classification (NCBI taxonomy): domain Eukaryota; kingdom Metazoa; phylum Mollusca; class Cephalopoda; order Sepiida; family Sepiolidae; genus Sepiola; species Sepiola atlantica. The sequence continues at coordinate 49,700,166 of OY744544.1, forward strand.
TACACATGCAATGCTATTATTGTTACAACACAACATATGCAATACTATAATTGTTATAACACTACACATACAATACTATTGTTTTTATTGACCTACACATGTAATGCTATCATTGTTACAACACTACACATCCGATGCTACATATTGCATTACACATGCAATACTATTATTCTAAAACACTAAACGTACAATACTATTATTCTTACAACACTACACATGCAATAATATTATCTCTTCAACACTAACCATGCAATGCTATTACACAACGTAACAAATTTTGACAAAAGTTTTGTTTTTTGTATTTTTTTACTGTTTTTTAATCAATTTTATCTTCTGATTCCAAAGATTTTATTATTTTTTCTGTATCATCGACCGTTATAGAAATACATCGCTTTTCAATGTCATCATATATTGGAAAATGCTATATGTTCTGCTACTAAATGTATATCTAATATTCTCTTTCAGATCAATTACTAAGTGCGGTTCTTATTAAGATGGCTACTAGAGGATGTAAACATTCTCCAGATACATTTTGCTATGTGTGTGGTTATTATATTGGAAAAAAAGCAGGTCCAAATTGTGGATAGCATACAGACTCTATTTTCGGTGACCAGGAAATAACTTGCTAACAGGTGACTGAGATGTCATGCTACAATTTCTATCATAACTGTCACTTGACTGAGTGTCACCCGACTGAGTGGCACTCCATTGAGTGGCACTCCACTAGGATTAGTAAAATAGTTTGTAACTTAGATTTTGGAGGAGCAGCTTTTCAAGAAATTCGTCTCATGTTTCCAAAGCTATCAGATGCTAAGATCAAAGGTGGTATAATTGTTGGACCCAAAGTAAATGCAATGTTGAAGTCGGAGAAACTTGAAAAAGCGATGACAAAAGTTGAAAAAGACGCTTGGTGCGCATTTCGTGATGTAGTTCGTTGATTCTTAGGAAATCACAAGGATCCTAATTACAAACAACTGGTATCAAAGCTTATTGGTTGTCGTATGAGAATGAGATGAGAATACAAAAAATGAACCTTTAAGTTCATTTTTTGCATTCTCATCTAGATTTCTTCCCCAAAAACTTGGGTGATATCAGTGAAGAACATGGTGGGAGATTTCATCAGGACATCGCTACAATGGAAAGAAGATATCAAGGACGATGGGATACTGAGATGATGGGTGATTATATATGGTCTCTTGTCAGAAAAGATGAAAATGTGCACTTTAGAAAATCTCGATCGCCAAAGCACTTCTAAGTTTAAGAAAAGAGTTATCAAAGCATTTACATTGCAAAGTTGTATGGTTTGTGTTGTTCTAACTAACATTGTATTTACTAAATACCATTCAATATATGAAAAAAGTACTAAATGCTGTGTAATTATTTTTAAAACATACTGCTGTAGAGAAAGGTTGTGTATAAAACGCGAAAATATTAAATTAAGAAAAAAAATATCGATGTTATGCCAAAACGAATGTGATTTTTGAATTCAGTAGCAAAAAATACATATAAAAACATTAAAAATACATATAAAACATTTAAAAAATACATATAAAAACATTTAAAAAATACATATAAAAACATTAAAAATACAAATAAACAAAACATGTGTTACATTGTGTTATTGTTACAACACAACACATGCCATTATATTATTGTTACAACACTACACATGCAATACTATTATTGTTATAAAACTATACATGTAATGTTATCATTGTCACAACACTACACATGCGATGCTACACATTGCATTACACATGCAATGCTATTATTCCTACAACCCTATCCATACGATGCTATTATTGTTACAACACTACACATGAAATACACTTATTGTTCCAACAAAACCCATGCAATTCTACTATTATGTTATTCCAGAATTTACGTGACAGAGAGGCAAACATGCTAAGTACACCTGTCGGGCAAACGGATCGACAAACAGAAATTTCTTACATAGAAATTTGCAAACATCTGCACAAATAGTAAATCACAAATTTGTATTCTCTAAGTTTAATTTAAAACTTCAAGTAAAAAAAAAAAATGTTAAACGAGAACGATTCGCCATTCGATCTGCATGTTTATCGATTAAAATTCTACTTCAAAGTTAAGCGTCACCGACGGACGGACAACTCGACCGACAGAGATTCCTAACCAGATAGATTGACGCATCGAAACAAAAGCAACAAACATGTTCATTCAAAATTTTTTCTGCTGTTCAGCGGAAAAATGGGGATTGTAATAATACCAACATCTATTAGGTTAACAGATTGTCTAACATGCAATTTTGAATGGAATTATTTATACATCTTATAAATGGATTTAGACACATTTAACTTTATAATATTTTATTTTACTGTCACTGTTGAAAGCCGTTAAAAACTGAAATTGCCCAATGGACATTTGACACATCTGAGTTTACAGAATAGAACATTTAAAGCGCATAAGATTAAAGGATTGAACATTTAAGACACATGAGTTTACAGAATAGAACATTTGAAGCACATAAGTTTAAAGAATAGAACATTTTAGACACGAGTTCAAAAAATAGAACGTTTTAGACACATGAGTCTTAAAAATAGAACATTTGAGACACATGAGTTTTTAGAAAAGGTTACTTTGCAGCCGAAGCAACTTGAAATACCTACTCACCTTATGGGGGAAAAAGTACGAACGAAAGAATATGCAAAAGATGATTTACAAAATGGAAATTTCGCCCGTGAAGATGAATATGAAGCAGGCTATCCAGAGTAGTATTGATAAGTCCCTTCTTGCACCATTCAACGAACAGTGTCAATTGAAGAATTGGCAATGACGCTTTCTTCAAACCATACAACTATTCATCGTCACTTTCAGCAACTTGAAAAGGTCCATAAGCTTGGAAAATGAGTACCTGATTGTTGAAAGCAACTGTAAATCAAGAGTGTAGACAAGGCAACTTCTCTCATGCTGTTTGGATATTATTATTAGTTCTAAGTGGTTCCAATAGTGAAATGTTAATTAACATAAAATATCTTGCATGTCTTTCCTCCCAAAGATGTAATTACATATATTCCTATGATCCAACTCATTACACCCAATTACAATACAAACAGTTCTTTCTATGGCCACAGCATATAAGCTTGCAATTTAGTTATTGTTTATTTTAACGTGTACATAGTTACATCATGTGGCTTGTTACATGTTTTCTAGTGAAATGTCCACAGACATGATGTTTGTAGATTATTGTTTTTAATTTCTTTCTTATTTAGTTTAAGAAGTGGTCGTTATTTTAGCTGTGGTTGTAGTTTTAATTGTTATTGTCGAAGTAGTAGTGATAGTTATAGATGTGCTGTAAAGAGAACTATTTTCCTATGAGATGTGAAGTCGTCTTACGAAGCCAGAACAATACTGACTTCATCAAGTAGTAGCAGTAGTATTCCTGACAACAATTTGTTGTAATACGGCTAAACAAGGAACTGTTTATTCTTTTTCGTATTGCTTATTTCCCGTTGTTTTCCTGTATAATATGTTTTTTTTCCATATTGTTAACAATTTTTTTTTTAGATTATCAAAAATAGTAGCTAACGAATTCACTTAAAAAAATGCTCAACCCACGAAGGGGTGGCGATCAATACTATGTTAGTATTTCGAAATATGTAACTTGAGTGCGCTTTCCTTTTGACTTAAACTCTAAAGTTTCTGCTATCACTGACTGGGAAAGGTAAAGGTAAAAAATGTGAAGAAATAATACGACAGTAAATAACGAAACATACCGAGTAATGAACAAAGAAAAGAAGGAAAAATAAAAATCAGTTACATATGTTCAACTTTTTAATTGACGGTCGAAGGTGAGCGAGAAAATATTGTCAGCAAGAAGAAACATTTAGTAACTCCCTTTTTCGACCGATTAAGCGGAAATACGCGTAAAACTAAATCTTATTTCATATGTCAGACACATTCCTTTATATAAACTATTCGAAGTATTTTTTAGAATGTTTATTTATCCTAAACTAGTTAGTTTAAGTAAATTTTCATTTGGTCAATGGGATACGCAAGTTTTGAAAACACAGGATTTTTTCTGTATTCGTCAAGTAAATACTTTCAGGCCTTTTTTATTAGCAACATATTGTTCTCGCTGTTTTTCAATGTTCTAAGATTACACATTTTAAATTTAATTATCAATCTATTTAATTTGTGGTGGATTCGAGCGAACGCCCAAAAGCGAATGGCTTGAATAGCCACCCTCCCCTTTCTCCGGTTCGCTGGAATACGCTTCCCTCTTCACTTCTAAAAGAAAGTTAAAGTTTTCACAGGAACATGTTAACTCAATATTTTTCAACCAATAAAAATCGTTTTAAAGCCCAAATCTAGACAGCCTATGTCAAATTAACAAAGTAAATAAAACCAGTGACCTGGTCAACGAAATCAGAGTTCCCAACAGAGATCAAACCCAGAGAATATCAAAATGACAGAAAACCGTACACCCCTATGTGCCTTTGGCCAGAGGGGGTGGTGGCGAAAAGAACACTTCAAAACTCACGTACCAGCTCCTTCACCTCGCGCACATCTACACACGCATTCCATAATACTTACATACGCATATAACTCACACACGCATATCCACACTAACAATATAGATATAGACATACACATCCTTAGCCCTCGTGTCTGATATTCATTGAATATTTTACCTACCAAAAACACGAGTTGCATAAACTTCCCTAAATTAACATTTTATTGACTAAAAATGACTTTTATGTTCCTGTAAATTTGATGTTTCCTTAATTTCTCATTTACAAAACTCTGTTAAGTTAGCTGGCGGCCTCTTATACTCCCTCAAATCGTATTCATTTTTATTTATATTTAATATGCATGCCCGTATATATCCACATTTCCTTCCTTCCCCATTTACAACCTTCATTTTATAATTTGTATTAATTGTCAGCGTGGTTCTTGGTAAAATCTCAAAGACGCCAACGTCGCTTAAAATGGCCATATTAAGGCCAGAGATTACGCCACAAATTTCAAGAAAAAAACAAAAGCTAATCAATTGTTTAAACTCTGATATTTAACTAGACTAGAATTATAACTAGAAATAACTGACTAACGGGGTCATGTCTGCAATACTGACATCGCAACGTAGAAGACTGATCAAACTAATAAAAACAGTAAAATATTACAGTTAAAGAATGAGACTTTCAAAATAATTAATCGTATTTTGAAATATGTAGGACGCTTTCTTAAATAGATTTCATGTATATAAAAATGTATCGCCAAGACACATTTCAAAACAATATTAACCAATCAAAATGTTTTGCTAATATAGTTTGGAACACATTGCTAAAAGAGACTAAGAATAATAACAGTGTAGACTATATTTAGATGTAATTAGGTTTAATTGGGAAGATAATTAAAAGACACAGAAATAAGAAACACAAATATATCAATCCTTGTATGATGTTATTCTCACAACGTTTACGCCGATGTAATTCATGTCGAACTCGGGAATCTATATGGAATTTCGTACGGAACCCTTCATTCAATCCACGTACTGAGGATTGGATCTTCAACCTCCAGAAGACTGTCTTTGCAAGAAGCCGTGCGAAATGGAAGTAAGTGCTAAGTGATCATCAGTTCTAAGTGACAGTGCCGGCGATACTAACGAAACTATTACAAATTAATTCAGACTTCTATCCGATCATGGCTGACGAACGAGAGCAAGCGACCCCCGTGGATTAAATAAAGTGTTCTGTTCGAATTCGACAGAGATATTCCTGAGTTCAACAAGATGCACCTGAAGATCGGAGGTTACATCGGCCGAAACTTTGTGAAGATAACATCCAAGATGAGAGCAGTAGCCTAGATAATCGAAATCATCCAAATTATAATTCCCATCTCAATAATTCTGAAACATAAGTAAAACTAGTGTGGTACTTATAAAGAAGCAGATGTTTTTAGTCTCATAAAACAAGACTGGAAATGTTTTAAACAGGAATTCAGATAAAACACCGAAAGAAAAAGAATCAAGATACATGAAGAGATTAGATAGCGTACACAAATGAAGTTGTTGGTTGAATAAAACACAATGAATGGTCATAATTTAAATTCCCAAAAGCGGATTAAAGTGATAGAAAACAGAAAATAAAATTAAAATGAAGGCCGGAAATAACATTGACATTCAGTTTTCTTTCCGCTCTATTTGTGACTGATGGGCGATAAACATGTTTACTTGTGTAAATGTAATCGAAATGTATTCAGCCGACTTTTAGACAAACTCTTCAGTAACATATACAATATTATAATTAATAGTTTTCTTATTTTTTAAATTGAACATTTTTTATGAGCCACATTTTTTCTTGAATACATATTTCATTGAATATAACGTACGGCTTGTGTCTGCATATTTTCCCCTGATCCTTTCTAGGTGCCTGATTAATTTTCGAGTTCCAGACTGGAACTGGCAGATGGATTTGTTATATTTGTTGTGTACTCTTATACCTTTGGTTCATTCAGAATCCATCTTCAGGTATCAAGTAAAGAACATGTATTTTAAAATGTTTAGTGATGGTTTTAACGGGAACCGTGTGATTAGCTGTATTAGTATTAAAAGCATTTTAGGATGTTTTCACTATTATCGAATTAAATTTTATTAATGGCTGGCTTTTTAGATTTTATGTGTAGATCGTCTAATATCTGTAGTCTTAGTTTGGTATTTTGAACACAAACCTAACAATATTAAACATACTATAATCAATAATGGATTTCCCAACTACATTATGTACACGCACACGCACACGCACACGTACACACACACACACACACACATATATATATATATATATATATATATATATATATAGTGCGTCAGGTTATGTTGAAAAGAAATCAATAAAGTGCTCGATCGCAAAAAAGGTGACAGCTATATACAAATTATTTAATTAAAAACTATACTTTGTATATTTCGGAGGCGTACCGCGGTTTCATCCAGATGGACTGACTTTTTTAACTTTTAAAAGTCATCTACAGCCCATAAGTTATCTTCAGCATCTGAAATGAAAACATGATTAGGCGATAAAAGTTTCGTAAATTTATAGTAGTTCTGGCACATTTGTACATTTCTCGGAATCAATGAAGACCATCGTGCATTCCTGATTCTTGAATTATTATATTATATTGTTAATATAACAATAAAAGCATAATTGTATATTATGGATAATACTATTAATATAATCGTATTATTATGCTATTATAAACATTTTTATTCTCAGCTTTGGATTTCTATTATTTTCAAGTTATAAATTAAAAAAATATAAAGTATAACATTGTAATTACTTTTCATGTATATTAAGTGCGAACACAGAGCCCAATATATTATAGTTCCTTCTTTGGTCTACGTGTAAAAGTGTCATGGTAAATGTAGTTTCAGAATATATGCTACTTGAGTGGGGTTTACTCCAAAAACCGAGAAGGAGTTCGTGCAACACTAACAACCGGGCAGAAGTTCAGCGTTTGTCGCGTTATTCTGTTTTACCAAGATTAGAAAGATGTGAGTAGATAATTTAAATTAATTCCTTTTAGCACGTGGCGTGTTACTAATATTCACGCTTATTACGTAGGCAATATTGTTAGCAATTTAATTTTATCGCAATTCCTATGAGTGTAAGTTTGCGGTTTTTGCCCAAAGCAAACATTTGTAAATAAGTGGGGAGAAAAAGTGAGTTTAGCTGAGAAGCAAAACAAACAAGATAAAAGAAAAGCGTTCGTGTCGTAATTTGGTGGATTGCTGATCGACTTGTAAGGAGCGTAAAATATAAATAATGTATTGGATAGAGTAAAAAATGGAAAGAGGGAGAAAGAGAGGAAGAAGTAAATGAAGTCGATTGAAAAAGAATTTGTTTTTATGATACGAAATCGTAAAGGAAAGCTGCAAGTTGAATTGCGAAGATGAAAAGAAAGGCAACAACAAAAAAACAACAAAAAACAACAACAAAAAGACTTATTTGCCATAAAGTATGGATTGGTGTTGAACATCACTGTCTTGTGGTTAGGGTGAATATTCCCTTACAAGATTTAGACTCGTCTGACGAACAAAGGTTGGAAAGCACTGGTTACACAAAGTAGTAGTAATAGTAGTGGTAGTAGTAGTATTGGTAATAGTAGTAGTGATGGTAGTAGTGGTAGTAGTAGTATTGGTAGTAGTAATTGTAGTAGTAATGGTTGTAGTAGTAATGGTTGTAGTAGTAGCCTTGTTTACAACTCTTTCAGCAAAACTAAACACTATCCATTCTTTTTCCTGTTTCTTATTTTTCGTTATAATTAAAAACAAAAATTATTTTAACCATTCCGGGTTTTAATATTGTTTTTGATAAATCTCCTTGCAAGAAACTTGTTATTCCACGATTGTTCTGTTACAAAAAATGATAGTAAGAAATGATATTAATAAATGAACTTATATACATATTGGAAATAAAAGAAGAACGTGGATGTATCCACGGAATGTACGATTGCGGCTTGATGTCTGTCACGGAATACGTTAAGTTTACTTTCTCTTACACATTGTAGCTTAGTGTTTATGTAATGAATGCATTTAAAGTAGCGCACAGAGCTGGTCGCCTTGTGTCAGATTAATTAAAATGCAAAGCAAACTAAAGCTATACCATAAAGCAGACCTACAAGTCACAAAATATACGATCAAAATAACGAACATATTTATAGGTCCATTGATAACAGTCGAGCGACATCGACATGGAAAATAAAAGCAGACAACATTCGAATCGGTCTCTCCGATACTTTACAGATCGGACAACATTCGAATCGGTCTCTCCGATACTTTACAGATCAGACATCGAAATTCAAGTTTTATCGGTTTCGTCTTAGACCGACGGATACAGAAATAAGGACATTCATTATTTTCGTAATATTTAGTTGGAATGATTCCTTAAGCCTGCACGTAGAGCCGGTATTTAGCATTTCTATGATCCAGAAAAGTAGTAAAAGGACAGTATGACCCAGAGAATAGGGCAACGGAATGTAAGAATGCATATAAGAAAAGAAGGTATAAGAATGTATTCTTTCCCCTATAAGAATAAGTAATCGCATCTTTAATCTTATATATAAAGTCAAGTCTTTGACCAGTTTCGTAAACAAATACTACATTTAGAATTCTGCTTCGGATGTGTTCCTGTTCCTGTTCATGAGAAGAACGAAATCCGTTATATATGGATCTAACATCTCATCGAGCATTCGCAACCGAAGATATATATACGTTGAAATGACAGGGAAAAGTCAAACAGCGCTACTATACCTAGACATACAGAGAAACGTGATGTTACCGCTCGAGTCTACGGCTTAAAAGACACCGGTACGCAATCCACTATCGAAAGGAGAATGCTTGAACATCGGACGTCTTTAATCCCAAACTCAAAACGCTGCAGATTAAGCCATGTTAAAAAGTGAAGATTTTACGAGCAATTTATGATTCTTAAATTAACTGATTCAATGTAAAGTCGGAAATCTTCAAGATTTTCTCCCAAAGTATTGGTCAAATGACCACACAGTAGTCTACCATAGAGTTCGCTGATTACGAATATAACATTGGTTTTGCCAGATTGGTTCTAGTTTAGAAGATACTGATAGCCCCAAATAAGCCTAAACTGCTAAAATTCTCCCTGAAATACTTCAATATAGAAGCAGTAAATAATAATTTTCTGATATTATTGAATCATTATAATGATTATGTATATATTGAAGTATTTCAGGGATAATTTTTATATAATTATTTATATAGGGAGAATTTTTATATAATTATATACTGTAATTACTTAATAACATGTTCCATAAATATAGTTGCAGTATAAATTAAACAGTAATTAAGAATTTTCTTTTTAATTCCACAGTTGAAAATGAGTTCCAGAGAGAAAATGAGTTCTTCTAGAAGATGTTGCAGATATGAACCGGATGTCTTTTGTTACATCTGTGGACAGTATATGATGGCACAACAAAAGAGGAATATTACAGACTTTGTCAAGAGGGCATACAAAGCATACTTCGATATGATACTTGGTGACCAAAACAAGTCTTGGGCCCCACATATGGTGTGCAAAACCTGTGTAGAAAGTCTCCGCGGTTGGACCAACGGTAAGCTGAAGTTGAAGTTTGCTGTACCAATGGTGTGGAGAGAGCCCAACAATCATTTTGATGACTGCTACTTCTGTCTCAATGACATGACGGGGTTTAACAAGCACAAGAAAGCAAATTGGCAGTATCCGAGCCTGGATTCTGCTATCCGTCCTGTTGCGCACTCTGAGGATCTACCTGTGCCTGTTTTCACCAGTTTGCCTGAAATCGATGAAACCGAAGAGATTCCAGCTGATCTTTCAATATCAAGTGATGATAGCTGTAGTGACTATGAAGAACCCTCAAATGGCCCTCAGCTTTTCAATCAATCTGAACTTAATGACCTAGTGCGAGACCTTTGTTTGTCGGAGGAGCAGTCTGAAGTTCTTGCATCACGACTCCAAGAGAAAAACATTCTTGATTCTGGCACAAAAGTAACATACTATAGGACAAGGGAAGGCAGCTTGCTTCGTTTCTTTTCTAAAGAAGACGACCTGGTCTTTTGTAATGACGTTTCTGCACTTCTTAACTACATGGGGATCTCATCATATGACCCAGCAGATTGGCGTCTCTTCATAGATAGCTCGAAAGCAAGTCTAAAAATTGTACTTTTGCACAATGGCAATAAGTTTGCTCCTGTACCAATTGGCCATTCTACCAAGATGAAAGAAGAGTATGATGCTATCAAATTTGTTCTTGAAAAGCTGAATTACAACACTCATAAATGGCTGATTTGTGTGGACTTGAAAATGGTGAATTTTCTGCTTGGTCAGCAAAGTGGGTACACAAAGTATCCCTGCTTTCTTTGTTTGTGGGATAGCAGAGCAAGAATCCAGCACTGGAGAAGGGAGAACTGGCCAGAACGAGAAAGTCTCGAAGTCGGCACAGCCAACGTCATCAATGAGCCTTTGGTACCCAGGGATAGAATCATCTTCCCTCCATTGCACATAAAACTAGGGCTCATGAAGCAGTTTGTTAAGGCGTTGAACAAGGATGGGGATTGCTTCAAGTACATATGCAGGCAATTTCCAGGTCTTTCCATCGAAAAAGCTAAAGGTGGCATCTTCGATGGACCTCAGATTCGAACGCTCATGAGGGATTCTGACTTCACTAATCATATCAACACGGTTGAGTTAAATGCTTGGGTGTCCTTCACAGATGTAGTGACAAACTTTTTGGGAAATCACAAAGCTGACAATTACAAGCAATTGGTCCGTAAGATGCTTACTGCATACGGAAAACTAGGGGCAAATATGAGCATTAAAGTTCATTTCTTGTTTAGCCACCTCGACAGATTTCCTGGTAATCTTGGTGATTACAGTGAGGAGCAGGGAGAGAGATTCCATCAAGACATCAAAACAATGGAAGAGAGGTATCAAGGCAAATGGGATGAGCACATGATAACAGACTACTGCTGGAACCTTTTGAGAGACTGCCCAAAAGTTGCTCACAAGCGAAAATCGTATAAACGTCAATTTTAGTTTTGTGAATAAAATATTGTTTTGTGTGTTCATTGTAACTAAGAATCTAGTGTATAATGCTTTGCATTAATTTATGATATATAACTGATTATGTAAATGTTTTTTTTCACTTGGAGAATTAAAATTCAGCAAATTTTTAGCAAATTTTTTGTATATCCTCGAAATCTATGAAAAGTGTTCAGTTATAGGATAAATGAAATGATGTTATATCTAACTTAACTTGTTAGATTGAGATTTTACACTGTCTTTGTGGTTTAAGATCATCATAAAAATCAATATCTGACATTTATGCACTATTTAGCCGTTTTTTGTACGTTTAGCTATGGTCGCGAATGGGTGATTTCAGACAAACGACCCCCCTGTGATAACTCAAAAACTAGAGCCAATTTGAAAAAACTAATGTCAGATTCGGATTCAGCGCCCTTGAAAACCCCAGAAACCAGTCTTACTTTGCCTGCCAAAAATATTGTGTTAATTAATACTAAAAATCTAATAAAATATAAACAGCTTTAAGTGACCCAAAATATAACATAGCTTACTAATGCGTAGCTTTTAAAAAAGTATCTCCAGGTATAAAGCATCAAGTCAAATTATCAATTTTGATGTAACCCGAAATATATTGTATGTTTAATCAATAAACAAGTAATTTAACACATATAAGTAGTTATTTAATAATACTATTAATAATAAAGAGCCATCATGTGTAGAATAACTGATAAATGATGTACTGACATAGATATTATTATAAAAATAATCACACATATATTAAATTGAGAAAGTATCTCAATGAATATTAAGTAGCCTCCCATTTTACTAATAAAATTAAACTTGCTCAATAAACATTTGAATCAAACTTTAATAAACTAAATTATCGCCCTTGAAACATATTCAAACCTACTTTTTATTTCAACATATAATTTAATATTATAAATATTATGAATATTCCAAGCAAAGGTGAAGTTTATATATTTCAAACAGCGCTTTTAACAGTAACAATAAAGAAAACCATTAAAATGCACTTTTTCATCGCTTGGCTGTTGATACATTTGCCTAATAAATTATTCCACTCCAAAGTACTTGTTCGTTTTAAATAATAATAATAATAATAATAAAAATAATTGTGATGAAACAGAGAGTGGAGACCGTCGGCCATTTTCTCTGCGTTTGAACTCGTCCAGAGGACGAGTTGAATTAATTTTATTTTGCTGATCATTGAAGAAAAAAAAGAAAATAAACCAAAGATCTTTAATTTTAAAGCGTGATTCCAAAGGATAGCATCTGTTAAGAAAGAATACCTTTGAAAATAATCTACGATATTTTTCTTGACCTACGATATTTTTGTTGACCTGCAAATGTTTTTTTAATGATTTCTGGCATATCCATATGCTTCGTATAATATTACCCGATATTAAAATTGATAAATTTTAATATGCTAATGAAGGAAATCTACATTTTGGAAATTTAACTTAAATGTCATTTTGCTAATAAAAATGCTTTTCAGAAATACGTACATAAACATTACTTTGTTGAATATTTATTTCCGAAACTGGATTCGTATATACACATCGGCACACGCTCTGCTAATCACATATATGTACATATGTGCGAATGAGCGTAAGTATGTGAACATATATATATATATATATATATATATATATATATATATATATATATATATATATATATATGTATGTGTATATGTGTATATATATGTGTGTTTTGGGGGTGTGTGTTTCTATAGGTGCGTAGCTGTATACAGGTGCACATGTGGACAACTAAACATATGGATGTGAGATATCTCTTCATATACATGCATACCATGTAGATTCCAACATAATACAACTATGTGCAATGTGCATGTGTACATGGCGGGTACAGTTAAACTACACCTACACACACTGAACAGAATAGATACACTAACAAAAACACACGTATACACCGTAAACATACAATGGTACCCGGAAGAGAAAACACACACACACAAGCTTACCCACCCTGGAAGAAACACAGACACGCTTTCGCATACACACACGAAAAATGATGAATACACATGCGCACACAAAATAGACACACCCATATACGCACCTCATGGAATATCTCTGCTAAACATAAACACTCACTCGTACAAAAGTAAATAAATAAAGACACAAAAAATATCCACAGCGTAAGCACAGGTAAACACTACATTGGATTAAAAACCTCGCTGTCTCTAAGCGGTAATTAGCTTTTATGACTCAAAAAATGAAATAAATACACACACATTATAGAAGGGTGACACAACCACACGCAGAATACTTTCAATAAAAGAAAAACTTATTATTAAATGTACTGAAGACGTAAAAGATGCCAGAAATACAAGTAACTTTCAAACAGCACATTTTAACATAACAACAAAATAAAATAAAATAAAAGTGTTGGTAGTCGCAGTCTTTTAAGTGTATACTTTTATCTCGTTGGACTTACAATATTCTTTTACACACACACGCGCACACACACACACACACATATATATATATATATATATATATATATATGTGTGTGTGTGTGTGTGTGTGTGTGTGTGTGTGTGTGTATATAAATGCGAAACTTTGCAAAGTGAAACTAAAAAAATGAGATGAATTTCACTTAGTAAAACTAAAAAAAGTAACCAAAAGTTGCGAAAACTGAAAGAAAAGAACGAAATGTGTGGAAATGAAGAACACATATTTTGATGTGTTTTCCTATCAATATTCAAAGGAAAAAATAATACTTTGACGAATCTGTAATGAAGTTGCCCCCCCCCCACCCAATTTTTAATTTAAAATAGATACACGAAACATTGATGAATGTAAGGGGTGATTAGAACCTGAGAAATTTTTTAAAAATTCTTTCATCGTTATTGTCGGTAATTTTATTCCATTTTTCAACATTTCATTTCAATTGTATTTCTTTTTTCGCGTCGAGTATGCTGATAATAAGTCCAATCATCTTAGCGCTTATTTCTGTCCTTTTTCTCTTCGATTTTAGTATTTGTCCACGGAATATTAATCCATTCATCCCCTAGTTTTTATCCTTACTCCAAAGTTTTCCAACTAACCATCTTCTTTTCAGCATCACCTCCCCGACCCCTGAGTTCATTCGATTACTCTCTTCCCTTCTACATCATCCGTGTCCGAATTATTTGTCGTTGGCCTCACTTCTTAATATCTCTCATCATCATTGGTCACCAATATTATCACAGTGACGCCCCTCTTACTGCAGGACCTTTTCCTACCCTGTCTCCCGGTTCTTCCTTCCCCTTTTCTGTTATATTAAGACCAAGGCGACCCCCCCACCTTTACTTAATCCTTGTCCCATTTCATTGTTGAGGGGTCTTAGGTTGACACACGAAATTGGACAACGAGCAAAGTTTGTACGGATGACAGCTGTGCCTCTCAGCACATAAAGAGCCCGCAATCCAAACAAGCAACCTTCTACCAACCCACCACTTTTCCCCACGACCAGACATTATTTTATCCTGTATGTATCTCGTGCAGTTTCCCTGGTTATCCCAGCCCCAGTGAGAAGCGATTGCTTGACCAGCTGTTAAGCAATCGAAAAGATGACAATAGTTTGTTTTTAATCTGGACGTCGGAACAAATATTTATGGCAAAAAAATTTGAAACGAGTAAAAAGCCAGAATGTAGAGAGCAACTGGGGTGGCGCTTGTTTTTGGTACACGGAAATCGGGACATCAGGATATCGGAGAAAAATGAAAGAAAAGCAAAACTAAAAAAGATGAAGAAAAGACTGGGCGGACAAAGAATGAAGTAAAGATAAAAGAAAAGTAAAGGTGAAAAGAACAGGATGGAATTTAAAGAAACACAAGAAAATGAAAAGAAAATGTAAAATGTGACGCACAAATGGAATTTAGAAAACAAGAACGGATAAGATGCGTCCTTTTAATCTGCACGTTTAGTGATGAAAATGTTATTTCAACATTAAATGTGAGTGACCGACGGACATATCGATGGAAGGACACGACTACGACTACGAATATTTTGTTTCATGCTTAAGCGTGACATACCAACGAAATGTTATTTCAAACTTAAGGGTCACAGACTTATCGAATAGCAGATCTTGTGATGAAGATGCTTGGACGCATCTAAAATCAGATGCTTTGTGTCTAATGTGCGCATTGAGCAGTTAAAATCGATATAATACTAATACTCTGAGGACCTTGTATGTTTGTACCTGAATATTTTAGATGATGGGAGGAATCGCAAATTGCGTAAATAAAGGACGAATGATAAGAGAATAGTGAAAGGAATGGAATGATATGAACAATTAAAAGGAAGAGAGGGAGAAGAGGAAACGAAGATAGATGAAGAGGAGAAAAAAGAGGAGAGATAGCAATAGGAGAGTGGGGAATGGAAATGACGGCCACACTCCATTGAATTTGTGAAAATAAGACGTGTCGAAAAGTGTGTGTATTGATTCTGTTACAGTAGAAATAACTGTTACAGTAGAAATAACTATGTAACAATGTTTTAACATTGTTACATAGTTATTTCTATTATCTTTAAGGCTGTAAATCTACACGTGATATGTATTGGTGTTACTGCATATTGCCTTTGCTCGATGTTTCTTTACATCATATTGATGGTAAGAGTTGAAATTGATATATTGTCCAGTGAAAGTTGCCTTTCGATAGACGGATGACCTGAACCTCTAATCAATGCCAGTTATGAACACATAGTAGAAGAATAATTTGTTATTATGTTCCTTTTCCAGTGTGAACTACGTAGATGGACGAGTAGAGTTCACAGTATTCAGAAATGCTTGAGCATGCTTTTATTTTGTTGTTTTGATAATGCATAATGGCCGGTTGTCTTGACTGGGTTTTTCTCTGTAAATAGCATGGCTATCTGATGTTGCTCGGAAACATCTCCCATTCTACACATCTACAGTCAAGTTACTTTCTTAATACACCTCTCCCTCGGGCTGCCTCTCCCTCATTCAATCATGCGACACTTTGACAAGATAATAAAATGAACGAATAAAAAGTAAATAAGGCTGCCCACTATGAATGTGGCCGAATAAAAATTCTGAAAAATTCGGATCTATCAGAGGAAGTATACATATTGATTACTGCTACTACAACGACTAAGAAATATACATGTTCCAAAGCCATTGGTCAGAATTGCACCAAATGTAACGTAAGATGCCATGTGTCATCTGAAATAAAAATACTACTACTACTACTACTACTACTACTACTACTTAATAATAATAATAATAATAATAATAATAATAATAAGAAGAAGAAGAAGAAGAAGAACAACAACAACAACAATCTCCAAAAGTATCGTGTAAACTTGCAGTAAATTCGCAAGTTCAAGTTAACAAAAAATAATTTTATTTGTTATTTTCTCCGGTAAATTCACGGTTATTTGTGCAGGTGTCGACTAAAATTGTACACCGCCCCCGTATTTATATGGGGTATACAATTTATGTTCTGAATGTGAAATAGATGAAAACACTATTTGTGCTTGAAATAAAAAAAATGTTCTCAGCTGTTTTTGTTTCAAAAAAAAATGTTTGCATTTGTGTGGTATTGTTTGATTTTATACATTTTCTTAATATTTTTGTGTTCCATTAATTTGAAATATTATTTTTGAGAAATACATTTTCTAAAACTTCAGCATTTGCTTGTGACGTTCGGTGTGTATTTGACGCGTGAAATAAGATTCGCCACTTTGTGATTATTATTGTTGTTTCAAAGAAATATTAATGGCTATTTTGCAGATTGCGTTGTCAGTGATGTGTGGAGTAACTAATTATTCGACTGTTCATTTGTACATATATGCGAGGGAGTGTAGGACTCATTTATTTGTTTTTGGATGCGAACTAAGAACATGGTCGCTGTGTATAAGCCGTCATGATTGCGCGCGACTTTTGATTAATTACTTACGTACTTATATGAGTGAGAGGGAAAGAATCATTAAAACTATATGTTGAAATATAAATAACTGATTGAGACAGCAGCGTGTGTGATGTCACAGATGTGGTTTGTCGAGGCATCTGTTTCTTGTTGTCAATAAACTTCTCATCTATCAAATTTCGTGCTGGAAAGATTTGGTAATTCGAAACTGTTATCAATTTCGGAGTTACCTGAAGTTCAACTTTGAGGACGTATTTAAGAGTTCGTCACTGGATCTTTTGCCAATTGCTTTATCAGTTTCGTAGTCATTCGGTGTTAGGTCGTATTAGAGAGCACGACACGTTACCTGTTCCTTTCCAATTAACTTTGGAATTCTCTGTTTTCCTAGAACCTTTTTTTATGCACAAAATGTAATAGTTTTTTTATATTTATCAAGATGTTGTACTTTTCGAGGCGTGTAGTATTTACATCGTATAAGGTTGACAACAAATTTTCTTTTGAGCGGGTTTTCTTTTCCGATGATACTTTTTAAACTTCTTCTTTTTGTTAAACATCCGACGTATTTCACTGAAAATATTTCTTACTTTTGTTATGTGACCAATTGAATTTAATGCAAGATGTGTTTATATGCGCAGATGATTCAATAAGTCCTCTGTTTTTGTAGTGTTTAGGTCTTGAATTTCGTTTAATATCTTTTTTGTGTTTTCATCAATGAAATTAAGGGATGGTCTTGAGGTGGGATGAGATCGAACCAAGTCAATCAGCAGCTGGCAAGATTTAATAATGAAGCGATTTCCACCATACGAAAGTGAGGCTGCGCACATTAATAAGTCACGTGCAACTATAAAAGCGACGAATAATCCCACGAGGGTAGAGTCACGTGTGCGTGACTGCGCATGCGTTTCGCCGATCATTTTCCACCCACGTCCCTTAGTTGTCGCGGATCGAGCATACGTGTGTATGTATCTTACGCTGATTTAATAACATTTATTATGACCATGAGAGTTAAGATAATCTCCTACACGTTAATCATCATCATCATCATCATCATCATCATCATCATCAGCATCAGCATCAGCATCAGCATCAGCATCAGCAGCAGCAGCAGCAACAACAGCAGCAGCAAAAGCAGAAGTAGCAACAGCAACAACAGCAGCAACAAACATACCCACCAAAATTTAACATTAAATATATAGAAACATGGCGCACTTACTTTTCCAGCAACCAGTGTCGTGGTGATCCAATCGAGAACAAAACTATGATTTTCATTACCTGGGGTTGCAACGCTGATAGGATTTGTACATAAAGCCGACTGAAATGTACAAATAAATAATAATTGGTTGGTTGTTGGTCTTACTGCATGTACCGTCGTCATTGGGCCATTTGATGCCGAAACCGTGGGACGCATGCGTGTGTATACGATTGTTTTGTAGGCGTTGTATATTTTGTAAACCAAACGTCTGTAAACGATAGATACTATTAAACCCATACATGTGACCCTGGTAGGTATTAACACTCAGGGTCAAAGTGGACCTAGGAGTAGTAGTAACTAAGAGATGACCTCACCAAATTGTGGGCTGAACATTGGATGATGTTTTGTGTTATATTCCGACAGTTGGAGGAGCTTGAGTAGTAGATGAAATGGTTGGAAAATAGGATAGGCAGGACAAAGGGTAGGAAAGGCTGGGAAAGGTGGATTTCGGGGTGGTGGGATGGTGTGAAGGCGAAAACCTTGCTAAAGCCTGTTCGAAGCAATTTAGTATCGTGTATGAGACAACTTATATTTAACCCATAGATCGGACCCTGACAGATACTAATACTCCAAGTCATAAAGGGAGCGCACCTAGACAATTCAAAGATCCCAATTGGGCCTGACACCGAATGGTGCACTTTAAGCTTATACACATGACCAAGAAACAAAGTAAAACTAATCACCACACACACATTTAGCTAATAATGGCACAGGTAAAAAGTGCATGGTAAACATGGCACAGACAAATATGGGACAAGTGGATGAATAGGGAAAATGGCACATGGGAAATATATAGATAAAATCTCACAATGAGTTTATCAAAATCTAGGATACAATACATAAAAGGAACACAATAAAAAGTTTGTCAAATTAAAAAGACAATGACATCTACATTTAAAAGTAAAAAAATAAAGACCATCAATCCAAACCTAAGCCTGAACTTTTCTAAATTCAGGTCGCGGGCATTATTAGGGTCGCCTGAGAAAAAAAAAGCTTGGGAATCACTGCTCTATGATTTTGCTTTGTGCCATTTTTTTCAGTAGTCAACTTGTGCCATTTTGACCTGTGCCATTATTACCGTGCATCAGCACACACAGTTGACACACTCCGAACAAAATAATTGATCAAAATATATCAGCTCTATGCATTTCACACGTATAGTTATTTTATTTTTTTTAATAGAATGTAAACAATACATGTAAACAATACATGTAGACAATACATGCAAACAATACATGAATGGTTGGAGTACGCGAACGAAAACGAATAATCTGTTTATTTTTCTTCTTTATAAATACCGAAAAAAAATTATGCTATATCTTTATCGAAAGTGATTACGTTTATTTTTAGTTAGCTATTCTTTAGAAAAATTATATTGCAGAACACCACCGACTGGTGAACTGTAATCAATTGATATACTGGCGTACCAAAAAAGTATCACCGGTGATTATTTTTTTTCATGTTAAGAAACAAGTATTTGAACCAGATTAAATAGGTTTATTGAAAAAATATTTTTTTTATAAATTGGACATTTTTTTTTAATTGGACATTAAGATGTTAAACGCGAGAAGTAATACCGACGGAATATCTCAAATATGTTTGGAATGAATTTGCGTTTCTTGCCATTTTTCGTTCTTTCACCATCTCTTCCCCTATTTCCTAAGAAATGATACTCTTAATGTATGATAGTACATCAACTCTTAATGATAAAGGATAGTACATCAACTCTTAATGATAAATGATAGTACATCAACTCTTAATGATAAATGATAGTACATCACTAAGAAAATAACACTCTTAATGATAAATGATAGTACATCAACTCATAATGATAAATGATAGTACATAAACTTTTAATGATAAATGATAGTACATCACTAAGTTAATAACACTCTGAATGATAAATGATAGTACATTAACTCTTAATGATAAATGATAGTACACCACCTCTTAATGATAAATGATAGTACATCACTAAGAAAATAACACTCTTCATGATAAATGATAGTACATCAACTATTAATGATAAATGATAGTATATCAACTCTTAATGATAAATGATAGTACATCAACTCTTAATGATAAATGATACTACATCAACTCTTTATCGTAAATGATAGTACATCACTAAGAAAATAACACTCTTAATGAAAAATGATAGTACATCAACTCTTAATGATAAATGATAGTACATCAACTCTTAATGATAAACGATAGTACATCATTAAGAAAATAACACTCTTAATAGTAAATGATAGCACATCACTAATAAAATAATACTCTTAATGAAAATGATATACTATCACTAAGAAAATTATACTCTTAATGATATATGATAGTACATCAACTCTTAATGATAAATGATAGTACATCAACTCTTAATGATAAATGATAGTACGTTTTTCGATCCTTAATTAAATTTATCGAAACTGCTTTTCTTTTTACATATCTTTATTTAATTGTTAAAGAATAAATGTTTTTTTAAAATTCAATCCCTAACTCACTACATTAACATTTCAAAAGCGCACTGTAAACTATATTTCAATTTTAACCTATATTTTATGGGCCAATTTCTGTAACCAAAATCGCCCCGTAGCCATCGTCATGGCTTATTACCAGTTATCCCTTAGTATCATTACTCTTACTATTATTATTAGCAGTATTATCATTACTTTGGGTTTTATCTTCCAACATGTAATCTCGTTACACATTTGTACCTGCAAACAAGAAGAAAACATTAATGTTCTTATGTGAATCAAGGAACCAAAAAAGTGCGCTTGCGCCATGTTAATATTTTGATTGCTTGCACATTCGTGTCTTTGTAGAATCATAAGCATCCTTCGTATTTGCCAGTTAGCTGCTTTCTATTTATTTTTTAGTCGTTTCCTATAACATTTCATTTTCTTGTATGTTACATGTGTCGATCTATGTTGCTTTGTGACTATCTATGAATCTCACGACCGACACAACTATCTGACCCCACCATATCGGCAGAGGAGGGGGCGTCATCTTTTACGACCGCTCACTCGATATACTCCCTGTTCATTGAACTATCAATGATCGATTTCATTAGTTTCTTCTAATCAATAAAGTTACGAGAATAGGAAAAGTAAAATTCGTCGAAAAACAGAAGATATCTTCTCTTCTACAGACAGTTAACCATTGATCAGTCTGCCTCGTTCTACGCCGGATATCAATCCTGATTTATGGTGTTGCAGTCACATATAAAACACACCATTTCCTACAACCTTATTTTTTATGAGACGAGATTAAATTAAAAACTAATATTCTTCCTTCTGCACACAAGTTTATTAATGTAAGCCAAACAAGTTACATAATTACCGATAGCCACGTGTTTTGACGTCTCTATGGCTCATATTTATAAGTGTAGTTATACGTTGTGTGAACATAGTTCAGTAGAAAATAATTATTTAAAAATAGAGCACTATTGAATAAATAAATATAATTTATTAACTAGTGATAAGTCAAAATTATTTTATATGTCATTGGGCTCCCGGTTTGAATCTCACTAGGTCGAGCCACGCTGATGACTCGTAAGACGACCAAACACATGTCTGTGGACATATATATATATATGTGTATATATGTATAGATATGTGTATATATGTGTATATATGTATAGATATTTGTATATATATGTATATATGTATATATATGTATATATATATATGTATAATATATATATATATACATGTATATATATGCATATATGTATATATATATATGTATATATATATATATATATATATATATATACATATATATATGTATATCTAGGCAGCATCTTCTCTTGCAGGCAAGTATTGTTGAATATAAGATATCATGTCTGGATATCCTTTGGTAGATCCTTTCAAGAGTTCGAATTAGGATCTTAGTTTCGGAGGGGAATTCACTGATGAATTTGCCATAATTTGCATTTGTACTTTCGGACCCATCTGGGTCCATCTTCGGGAGAATGAGGTTAATCAGGTCAAGACCATGTGTAGTATTTATACACGGTTTTTGGCGGGAATTATGTATCAAGTACAAAACTATATTGGAGCTATACACATTTTAGAATATTATTACTGATATTAAAATTAATTCTATTAATCGGGTTTTTTTTTTGTTTTTATATATAGGCTTCTAATATATAGAGTTTTTGTTTGTTAGTACTAAATTTTAAAATTTTGGTATTTTCTACTAAGAGTTTTCTGAATTCCAATTAAATATAATTCTCATAATAATACGAATGATAATAATAATAATAATAATAATAATAATAATAAATCCAATTCCCCACTTAACACAACTATTAAACTATTTATCGTAACCAGTTCCATCAGAACTATAAAATAGATGAAAACGTTCTAAGAAATATCATTAATAAGAACGTATTCCCTACTGACTCAAATAAAAAAAAGTAAAATTGATCCTTTTCTACATTAAAGTAAAAACTACTAACCTTATTATCACAGATAATTCTTCCCCCTCGATTAGAGTTTTGGATAAGACAAACCTTGTTTATGAGATTAAATGTTTGTTGGCAGACTGTGTCTCCGACAAGCAAGAAAAACATATACATAGGTTTGACTACCACGACTTTGTCGAGAAGATTGACGATGCGTTTGTCTGATACTAGCGCCATAGCCCAACACTTAACTAACAACAATTCCTGCCCCCGATCGGAATTCAGAAAACTCTTAGTAGAAAATACCAAAATCTTAGAATTTAGTACTAACAAACAAAAACTTATAATAGTAGTTTGAAATAGTACAAAAGGATGGAAACAATTAAATAAACAGTTGTTTAAGAAATTGATGAAGAGAAAAATAATTGATAAATGAGAAAGAGAAAATAGAATAATAGAAGAAGCTAAAGTGTATTTAAAGTTTTCTTTATATATAAGACAAAGTTAGAGTGTATATTTTAAATTAATAAAGATCGAAATAATTAGAAGACAAAGTTAGAGTGTATATTTTAAATTAATAAAGATCGAAATAATTAGAAGACAAAGTTAGAGTGTATATTTTAAATTAATAAAGATCGAAATAATTAGAAGACAAAGTTAGAGTGTATATTTTAAATTAATAAAGATCGAAATAATTAGAAGACAAAGTTAGAGTGTATATTTTAAATTAATAAAGATCGAAATAATTAGAAGAAAAAGCTAAGTGAATTATTTTAGATGAATAAAGATTGAAATAATTAGAAGATAACGTTAAGGTGTATTTTGTAGATTAATAGAGATGCAAATAATCAGGACATACAGTTAGAGTTAATTATTTTTGATGAATAGATATTGAAATAATTAGTAGATCAAGTTAAAGTGTATTATTTTAGATTAATAGAGATTGAAATAATTAGAAGAAAAAGCTAATTGAATTATTTTAGATTAATAAAGATTGAATTAAGTAGAAGATAAAGTTAGAGTGAATTATTTTAGATTAGTAAGGATTGAATTAATAGGAAGATAAAGTTAGAGCGTATTATTTTAGATTAGTAAAGATTAAATTAATTAGAAGATAAAGTTAGAGTGTATTATTTTAGATTAGTAAGGATTGAATTAATAAGAAGATAAAGTTAGAGTGTATTATTTTAGATTAGTAAAGATTGAATTAATTAGAAGATAAGGTAAAAGTGAATTATTTTAGATTAATAAAAATTGAATAAATTAGAAGATAAAGTTAAGGTGAATTATTTTAGATTGATAAAGATTGAATCAATTAGAAGATAAAGTTAGAGTGTATTATTTTAGATTAATACAGATTGAATTAATTAGAAGATAAAGTTAGAGTGAATTATTCTAGATTAGTAAGGATTGAATTAATAAGAAGATAAAGTTAGAGTGTATTATTTAAGATTAGTAAAGATTGAATTAATTAGAAGATAAGGTAAAAGTGAATTATTTTAGATTAATAAAAATTGAATAAATTAGAAGATAAAGTTAGAGGGAATTATTTTAGATTAATAAAGAATGAATCAATTAGAAGATAAAGTTAAAGTGAATTATTTTAGATAAATAAAGATGTAATCAATTAGACGATAAAGTTAGAGTGAATGATTTTAGATAATCAGAGATTGAAATAATATGAAGATAAAGTTTTAGTGTATTATTTTAGATTAATAGAGATTGAAATGATTAGTAGAAACAGCTAAGTGAATTATTTTAGATTAATAAAGATTGAATTAATTAGAAGATAAAGTTAGAGTGTATTATATTAGATTAATAGAGATTGAAATGATTAGAAAAAAAGGCTAAGTGAATTATTTTAGATGAATAACGATTGAAATAATTTACTTTTACAATTAGAAGATAAAGTTAGAGTGTATTAGTTTAGATTCATAGAGATTGAAATGATTAGTAGAAAAAGCTAAGTGAGTGATTTTAGATTAATAAAGATGGAAATGATTAGAAGATAAAATTGGAGTATGTTTTTTTAGATAAATAGAGATTGAAATGATTAGTAGAAAAAGCTAAGTGAATTATTTTAGATTAGTTAAGATTGAAATAAATAGAAGATAAAGTTAGAGTGTATTATTTTAGATTAATAAAGATTGAAATGATTAGAAGATAAGGTAAGAGTGTATTTTTAAGGAATAATAAAGATTGAATTAATTAGAAGATAAAGTTAGAGTGTATTATTTTAGATTAATAGAGATACAAATAATTAGAAGATAAAGTTAGAGTTTATTATTTTAGATTGATAAGGATTGAATTAATTAGTAGATAAAGTTTGAGTGTATTATTTTTGATTAATAAAGATTGAATTAATTAGCATATAAAGTTAGAGTGTATTATTTTAGAGAAATAGAGATTGAAATAAAGTTTGAGTCAATTATTTTAGATTAGTAAAGATTGAATTAATTAGAAGATAAAGTAAGAGTGTATTATTTTAGATTAATAAAGATTAATTCAATTAGAAAATAAAGTTAGAGTCTATTATTTTAGATTAATAGAGATAGAAATGATAAGAAAGAAAAGCTAAGTGAATTATTTCAGATAAATATAGCTTGAAATAATTCAAAGAAAAGGTTAGAGTGTATTATTTTAGATGAATAAAGATTGAATTAATTAGAAGATAAAGTTAGAGCGTATTATTTTAGAGTAATAGGGATTGAAATAAAGTTTTAGTGAATTATTTGATTGTAAAGATTAGAATTAATTAGAAGATAAAGTAAAAGTGTATTATTTTAGATTAATTAAGATTGATTTAATTAGAAGATAAAGTTAGAGCGTATTATTTTAGATTAATAGAGATTTAAATTATCAGTAGAAAAAGCTAAGTGAATGGTTTTAGACAAATAGAGATTGAAATAATTAGAAGATAAAGTTAGAGTGTATTATTTTAGATTAATAGAAATTGAAATTATTAGAAGAAAAAGCTAAGTGAATTATTTTAGATTAATAAAGATTGAAATAATTAAAAGATAACGTTAGAGTGAACTATTTTAGATTAGTAAAGATTGAATTAATAAGAAGATAAAGTTAGAGTGTATTATTTTAGATAAATAGAGATTGAAATAATCAAAAGATAACGTTAGAGTGATATGGTTTAGATAAATAGAGATTGAAATAATTAGAAGATAAAGTTAGAGTGTATTATTTTAGATAAATAGAGATTGAAATAATCAGAAGATAAAGTTAGAGCGTATTATTTTAGATAAATAGTAATTGAAATAATTAGAAGATAAAGTTAGAGTGTATTATTTTCGATTAATAAAGATTGAAATTATTAGAAGATAAAGTTACAGTGTATTATTTTAGATTAATAGAGATTGAAATGATTAGTAGAAAAAGCTAAGTGAATTATTTAAGATTAATTAAGATTGAAATAATTAGAAGATAAAGTTAAAGTGTATTGTTTTAGATTAATAAAGATTGAAATGATGAGAAGATAAAGTTGGAGTGTATTATTTTAGATTAATAGAGATTGAAATGATTAGACGAAAAAGCTAAGTGAATTATTTTAGATTAATAGAGAATCAAATGATTAGAAGATAAAGTTGGAGTGTATTATTTTAGATTAATAGAGATTGAAATGATTAGTAGAAAAAGCTAAGTGAATTATTTAAGATTAATTAAGATTGAAATAATTAGAAGATAAAGTTAAAGTGTATTATTTTTGATTAATAAAGATTGAAATAATTAGAAGATAAAGTTAGAGTGTATTATTTTAGATTAATAAAGATGGAAATGATTAGAAGAAAAAGCTAAGTAAATTATTTCAGATAAATAAAGATTGAAATGATTGATAGATAAGGTATAAGTGTATTATTAAAGATTAATAAAGATTGAATTAATTAGAAGATAACGTTAGAGTGTATAATTTAGGATAAATAGTAATTGAAATAATTAGAAGATAAAGTTAGAGTGTATTATTTTAGATTAATAGAGATTGAAATGACTAAAGGATAAGGTTAGAGTGTATTATTTTAGATTAATAAATATCAAATTAATTAGCAGATAAAGTTAGAGTGTATTATTTTAGATTAATAGAGATACAAATAATTAGAAGATAAATTAGACTGTATTATTTTAGATTGATAAATATTGAATAAATTATCAGATAAAGTTAGAGTGTATTATTTTAGATTAATAAAGATTGAATTAATTAGAAGATAAAGTTAGAGTGTATTATTTTAGATTAATAAAGATTGAATTAATTAGGAGATAAAGTTCACGTGTATTATTTTAGATTAATAGAGATTGAAATGATTCGAAGATAACTGGAGTGTATTATTTTAGATTAATAAAGATTTAATCAATTAGAAGAAAAGTTCGAGTGTATTATTTTAGATTAATAGAGATTGAAATGATTAGTAGAAAAAGCTAAGTGTTGTGGGGTACGAATCACCCCTATTGAAGAACTAATGGAAGCAACCATCTATAATAAATACCATGGTTGCAAAGACTCAACTAGAGCACACTCCTATCATGTGAGTGTCCACGTGTGGTATCTGTTCCGATGGATACTACACCCTATAGACCGGTGTTGTCTTGGCCTTCGGGGCATGATTCCGCCGGTCTATAGGTCTGTCCTGTGCAGTTCTAGGAGGTCCACCCTCCCAGGCTTTGCCTCTCCTCTTTGGGGAGGAGTAAGTTGATAGCTTACTGCCTGAGGCGCCCCTACCGGGGAATGCCGACGGGGCTGTCCAGGCAATTTTTAATGGCTAAAGCGCTCACGTTCTCGGGCGCTGGCTTTTCAAATCCCACTTTCCGACCTTGTGTCACATACTCCTATAGTGGGTAGGTGTTAAATATCGAGGACATTCCTATTCTGTGAGTGTCCACGTGTGGTATCTGTTCCGATGGATACTACACCCTATAGACCGGTGTTGTCTTGGCTTTCGGGGCATGATTCCGCCGGTCTATGGGTCTGTCCTGTGCAGTTCTAGGAGGTCCACCCTCCCAGGCTTTGCCTCTCCTCTTTGGGGAGGAGTAAGTTGATAGCTTACTGCCTAAGGCGCCCCTACCGGGGAATGTCGACGGGGCTGTCCAGGCAATTTTTAATGGCTAAAGCGCTCACGTTCTCGGGCGCTGGCTTTTCAAATCCCACTTTCCGACCTTGTGTCACATACTCCTAATGTGGGTAGGTGTTAAATATCGAGGACACTCCTATTTTGTGAGTGTCCACGTGTGGTATCTGTTCCGATGGATACTACACCCTATAGACCGGTGTTGTCTTGGCCTTCGGGGCATGATTCCGCCGGTCTATGGGTCTGTCCTGTGCAGTTCTAGGAGGTCCACCCTCCCAGGCTTTGCCTCTCCTCTTTGGGGAGGAGTAAGTTGATAGCTTACTGCCTGAGGCGCCCCTACCGGGGAATGCCGACGGGGCTGTCCAGGCAATTTTTAATGGCTAAAGCGCTCACGTTCTCGGGCGCTGGCTTTTCAAATCCCACTTTCCGACCTTGTGTCACATACTCCTATAGTGGGTAGGTGTTAAATATCGAGGACATTCCTATCATGTTTTATCGCATGGTAGGATTCCGGTCATCTCCTACCACATTTAGTGGCGTTACTGTATTGCTATGAATTAAGACATTGTATATTTTAACCTGTCATAATTTGTGGTTGTTATCTTTGTGACCCCTAGCACGGGTCTACAACACTTCGTGAATTATTTTAGATTAATAAAGATTGAAATGATTAGAAGAAAAAGCTAAGTGAATTATTTTAGATTAATAAAGATTGAAATAATTAAAAGATAAGGTTAGAGTGTATTGTTTTAGATTAATAAAGATAGAATTAATTAGAAGATACAGTTAGAGTGTATTATTTTAGAAGATAAAGTTTAGTTTAGATAAATAAAGATTGAAATAATTAAAAGATAAGGTTAGAGTGTATTATTTTAGATTAATAAATATCAAATTAATTAGCAGATAAAGTAAGAGTGTATTATTTTAGATTAATAAAGATTGAATTAATTAGAAGATAAAGTTAGAGTGTATTATTTTAGATTAATAGAGATACAAATAATTAGAAGATAAAGTTAGAGTGTAGTATCATAGATAAATAGAGATTGAAATAAAGTTAGAGTGAATTATTTTAGATTAGTAAAGATTGAATTAATTAGAAGATAAAGTTAGAGTGTATTATTTTAGATTAATAAAGATTGAATTAATTAGAAGATAAAGTTCGTGTGTATTATTTCAGATTAATAGAGATTGAAATGATTAGAAAAAAAGCTAAGTGAATTATTTTAGATTAATAAAGATTGAAATAATTAAAAGATAACGTTGGAGTGTACTATTTTAGATTAATAAAGATTGACTCAAGTAGGAGATAAAGTTAGAGTGTATTATTTTAGATTAATAGAGATGTAAATGATTAGTAGAAAAAACTAAGTGAATTATTTTAGATTTATAAAGATTGAAATAATTAGAAGATAAAGTTAGAGTGTATTATCTTAGATTAATATAGATTGAAATGATTAGAAGAAAAAGCTAAGTGAATTATTTTAGATTAATAAAGATTGAATTAATTAGAAGATAAAGTTAGAGAGTATTATTTTAGATAAATAGAGAATTAATGGTTTTCATTGTTTTCAAAGATCGTGTTCTGTTTGTGCTTTTCCAATTTGTATCTATATCGTCTCAGGACATATATCTTAATGGACAAGAAACGACGTTTTTCTTTCCTTTCCAAAAAGTGTCATTTATTTTAACTGTATATATATTTGTATATACGAAACTTATAGCTAAATATTGTCTTTTCTGTGTTATTTATCAAACTAACAAGGGAATATTTGTTTTGAATCAACACTGACCGACGCATAAATGAACATGGATACAACTACGACAGAAAGGAATGAGACAGTTGAGATAAAATGTTAAAGTATAAGATCTAATTTCTATGAAAATGAATTTAAATAAAAATAAGAATAAACTGTATGAGTGTGGAGGAATAAGTCTAGTTGATCGAAATGTTGTTGCAATTCATTTTAAGTCTAGTTGATGGAAAAGTTTTAAGTAGACTTTATGAATCGATTGTTTATGTTTAACCCCAATTTCTGCTTGAACGCCTCACTAATTCACCAACTGGTCATGCTTAAGTCAGCCATTTTGTTTGTTCGTATCACGTACGAATGCAGTCATTTCTATACTTTTGTTGTAGTCATTTTCTTTCTTTTTAATAGATTACATATGGTCAGTTTTGTAGTTTATGTTTAAAATGCTGTTGATTGTAGATGAGTGAATAAAGTTAGTCATTTATCTATTTATTATGTGGCATTCCCCAATCGTATACCGATGCTAGGACATGATTATATTATATACACGCGCTATCACGCAAAATATACACACATATACAACATCGATCTAAGATCTAATTAAACTGGATGTCCTGCATAAGCTATGGCTGAAAGATTGATAGACGGATATCTTACATACTATCTTGGGAGTATAGAATTGTAATCTTTGTCGTTGCATTTGTTTCGCGTGATTTTGTTTACACCCTTCCCTTTTCAGGTCGTTGAGCTATGAGCACGGAATAACCGAATAACGACTAAAACGAAACTGAACACACCCTAACTGTATTTCCATGGTTTTATTCTGTTTGAATGTTTCTTATCCAGCTTCAATGGAATAACAAAGGCGACCGATTTTGAAGGCGTGCGAGTCACCATGAAAAAGACGTAGCATGAAAAAGATGAGCAGAAGAATCCTCGCATCACTTCAGCAAAATGTTACAGAAAAACAGGGGGAAATGCATTTAATAAGATTGTCATTGATATTTGTTGTTTTAAATTAAATCTGATTATGTTCGGCATCAGTCTTGTTACTTTTCAGACACACCATGTACACACCTCTCCCATCTGAATAGATAGAGAGAATATGTATGTATGTATTTAGTTTTATTCATGTAATAAAACACATTTATTTACTAGTGTATTAACATACTTTGGTGACTCATTAAATAAAGTTTATCTCGATTAATGTAAATTTAATTCACATTTAAATTGTAATTTATAATTAAATTTATTTATATTATGAACAAGATTATTGAACTATGAATGTTTACACGGAGCAGATAAATGACCAAAACATATATATATATATATATATATATATATATATATATATATATATCAGAAAGAAAGGAAAAAGTGATTCCGATGTAATGGAAATTTCCATATATATATAGTATTTTATTTTTAAGTATTTTATTAAACAACTATACATTAAAGTGTCTGTTCAAATGTACCCGGTTTCATCCATCTAATTTCACTAAATATGGGGTAACATCCGGCTGGTATGAAAACAGATCGATTTATCAGCACATTTCAACAGGCAAAAGCTCAGAGAGAAAAGGGGACCAATAACTAATTACCGCCATAGCTCAGGCGGTGCTAATTGTTTTTGCGTTCCCCCATAACAGATATTCCGTGTTCGTAAATGTTTTCTGCTGTTATTTTTTGTTTAAGATGGGATTTTTGGAATGTTCTTTTATTTATTTTATTTAAAAAGCGTCTTTATCGAGGTTAAATGTTGTTTAAGGGTGTTCACTTAGATGATAGTTTTATACGTGTTGCGTTTCAGGTTATCTCTGAGAACGAACATTTCACATATCTGATCCTGTGAAAATCTTTGGAGTTCAAGTTCATTCAGCATACGAAATATTGGACCTCGGTGGCTTACAGCCTTCCCCAAGACCAACGTGAGGTGTTGGTGTTCATATTTATTTAACGATTTCCGCTTGAACGTGTGCCGCTAAAAATCTGTGCTTCTGATAATCAGTCCATTCAAAAATATCGACCCGGGCTAAGAATTTAATTTGGGGAAATAGTTCCAACAGTGACTTAATAGTCAATGTTTGAATTATCGTAATTCGTAAATTGAATGTCTCATATAATGGCGAAGATAAATAATACTGTGCTAAAATAGATTTTTTTAAGTTGCCTCATCGTTTGTGGGGGTTGTCTACTTTCGGGTGGGGTGTTTTAAAACGGGAATTAGTCTGTGCGATCTTTTATGTCAGCGTTTGTTCTTGTTTATATATATAACACAATCAGGTGTGTAATTTTAAGTAATACTAATGTAATGGGATGGAGTTAGGGTTGCGTGATTCTATGTACACGTGGGCAATTATCTTCTTTTTTATAATACACTGTTTATTTGTTTTGATTAAAGTTTGTGTTGGATAGTAGTAACATTTTGGAGTTGGTTAGTGGAGATTTATGGCTGTACATGTGAGTATAGATGTAAGGAGATAAGTTTGTGAAGTGGGTATATAAAATTATTGAAATGCTGATAAATAGGGCGTATGAATAAGGCATGTCTTTATCATAACTCAGGGGGTGTCATAGTTCAGTTATGATATTTGATAAAATATTTTTATAAACTTGCACTATATACTTTCTTTGTAGAATGAATCAATCTTTTAATATATACATTTGACTTTTGCATCCAATTATTTTTGCATGCCATTAAAGAAAAAAAAGAAAACATTTTTGGATTTTGTTTGTTATTTTTTTTGTATTTGTGATCATTTAACACTTCCAATTTAACATTTGTCTGTAAAGAATTGATACAAAATATGTTTTTAAACATATGTACACAATCCTATTTGTTCATGTATTTTTGGAGCGTGATTACAAAATATTGATGATGTCATAAATTTTGTATACTATTAATTTATATGAGTTCTGCTGTCCTAATCATTGAGTTAAATTTCACCTTCAGTATTCACTTGTATCATGGAGATGTAGAATATTTCGTTTTTATGTTTATATAATTGAATTTATTTTAAAATTATTTTAGGATACAACTAATGTTATAATCATTGAACTTGATTAAAAAACACATTCTTCCATTAAGCTTGTTTAGAATACTTGCATAACATCCCTATTCAAACGAAGAGGCATTTTATAAGACGTATTAATGCTTTCGTCAGGAGAATAAGCTGAAAAGCTTTCCATTATAATTACACAACGAAAATAAATGACCAACAAACAAAGAAAGATTTTCAACTAAACTCCAGAAAATATGAAGTTGAAGCGGAGAGAAATACAAGCTCCACAAGAATTATAAGACAACACGAGCGGACACTATTAACTGAATTAATTTAGAGTCTAAAGCATTGTAATCGCAACTAAAAATTGATAAATACACTTAAATTACAATTCCTGGAACACCAAGACTTATATTGAAGGACTACACACAGGACATCATTAGATTAATCTGCCCAGCGAGACCTGATATAGTAAATATATAAAAAAATATATTAGATAGTATAATGTGAACAATTAGAATAAAACTTAAATATCCTCTTTTGACAAATCAAGCCATCTTAACGACCAGTGGCACATATTTATTTATGTTGAATTCAAAATGGTCGCTCTTGTGTGACGACTAACATGGTTGAGATATATTGTGTGGAATTTTATTTAAATAAAGTAATATGCTTTTATCCCCATATGGGAAAAGTGTCTCGAGTTTTCGCTCTTTACTTCGATACGTTAACATTTTTCTTGTCCAGTGTATGTGTGTGTGGATATTAATATTGCTAATGTGGTTTTTGACTCTTAAGTTCTGAAATAGTCTGGAAATTGTTTTAATGGAATATTTTTTGTTGACATTCTTAAATAACACTTTTAAATAAACAGTTAATCTAGCTGGGCGACAATGACCCCCTAAGTAGACCTAGTATACGTCGGAAGTTATATCGGCCGAAATGTTGTGAGAATAACATCCAAGTAATACGGTTAGTAAGTGATTATCTGAAATGTAATCATTCTTTTTAGATTTAGAGTGGTTTTATGTATCTCCAACATTTAAGCAGATAGTAATCGATGCTATCAGAAAATAATATTAATATTAGGATAATTATATTAAATTAAGAACATATATATAATTGTATGTAGTATGGTATATACATACATAAATATATATATATATATATATATATATATATATATATATATATATATATATATATATATATATATATATATATATAGTGTGTGTGTGTGTGTGTGATTTTTTGAAAGCTTACCAAAGCATTCCGTTCAGGAGTCCAATCAACACCACAAAATATAATATTTTTTCATTCAAAAATTATTTATTTATCATTTTTCAAATTAAAGAGTTTTTTTTACCTACACGTGTTTCACTACCAAGCAGGTACTTGCTTGGCAGATCAGGTAAGGTTTCAAAAAATCACATATAAATGCTGTAATCGAGTATCATCGAACTTGTTTTTATTGGACTAATCCCGGTCTTCACTAAATAATCTTTTTTCTAAGTGAAAAATCCATATATATATATATATATATATATATATATATATATATATATGTGTGTGTGTGTGTGTGTGTGTGTGTGTGTGTGTGTGTGTGTGTTCATATGTTTTGGACCTGTAAAGGGTCCGGAAAAAGAAATACACGAACTGGAAGTTTAGATAAACAAGTGTATTGAAAAAGTATAATACAGCAAATGACAAGAGGATTGGCTGGTGTGGTTACAGCTATGTGATTCCTTCCCACCGCAGGAATGTGTGACACAATGGTTGGAACGTGGAGGAGGGTCAAACCACCTCCCCTAGGGGATAGGAATATCGAAACCCACTTGCACAGTATTCAAACTGTGCTTGAAAAAGAAGGATCACCTATCAGAGGTGTCATATGAACCACTTAGCTAATAAGTCGAATAGTAATATTTAAAGTTTTAGCTTTTAAATAATCATTCATCCGTGAAACGTAAACATTCTTATGATGCGAATATTCAATCTGAACAGCTGGTGATTAAAATATTATTTCACATCAGAGTGTGACAGACCAAACAATAGTATTTAAAAAAATTATGCATGACAGACCAAAGAAAATGCTATTTCAAACTTAAGGGTGACAAACCATAGAACATGTTATTTCTAACTTAAGCGCGACAGACCAAAGAAAATGTTATTTATAACTTAAGCGTGATCTACCAAAGAAAATGCTATTTCAAACTTAAGCGTGACAGACATTTTTTTCTTATTTCTAACTTAAGCGAAGCATACCAAAGAAAAATCTATTTAAAACTTAAGTGTGCATACCGAAGAAAATATTTTTTTCAAACTTAAGCGCAGCCTACCAAAGAAAAAGCTATTTCAAACTTAAGCGTGACAGATCAAAGAAAATGCTATTCTTAACTTAATCGCGACAGACAAAATAAAATGTTGTTTCTAATTTTAGCGTGACAGACAAACTAAAATACTATTTCAAACTGAAGCGCCAAAGACCGAAGAAAGAAAACTGTATTTTTAAATAATTCTAAAATTGTGGATTCTCTCAAATGGACAGATTTAGCGCATATTCACTGCTATTGCCATAATCGGCACATCATTTTTTTAGAACGTTTCAACGTGTCTTTTTTTTATTAGAGCTTTATTGAAAAGCATCTAAGAGTTACAGACTACATTTGAATGTGATAAACCTGACAGAGATGCAATAACGCCTGTGCAAATAACATGAGTTTGTAAAGTGATATAATTGCCCCCCCCCCACCAAACGCGACGATTAGGTTGAGCTGAAGCTTTAAATCCAGTCGATTTTCAATCGTGCATAAATTACTCCTTATTTAGACTTTCGGGTTTATGCACGAATGTGGCGTTGCATCTTTGAGTAGGTCCTCATACAAACAAGTTTCTCGGATCCAGACGCAGAGATTAAAAATAACAATATTCTTCACTTCTTGAAAGATTTCGAACTCCAATGTTTAATTGCGTTCTGCTGTTATGTATGACCATAAAGTACACCCGGTGGTGAAACCTCGATTTGGGAGCTTTAGGGAGTGAAGATACCCCCCTTGGTTTCCATTACTTCCAAGTACACCCTGACAAAAAGTTTTAGTGCCTCTCATACATCTACCTATAGCTTGAATAAAACTTTTCCCGAACATTTCTCGGTAAAGATTTCGCTCCTATCCAACTCCAACACGTCAAAATGCACACTTATGATCCTTGTCTGCCTTTTTCCTCGCTACCTTATTTCCAACTCTATCAACTACTTAAGCTCTCCCCAAACCACCCTGGATTATGATCAAAACTGCAGTAATAAGGCCCCACTAATCCCATGCGCATTCTGACCCGGCGTGGTAGTACACGTGATGGACTTATCTATGGGTTAAATAAAGACCATTTTCCTTTACAGAATATTGGTTAACAAAATATGCCCTACAAAACATATGAATCGGCAGACAACATATAAGAACGGTTTCGGCAAAAAATGACACACCGACCTTTGTCATGCCGTGAAACCCAGCATACAACCAACTACGTTACTTTGTGAGAATTATTGGCGGAATTATATTTAAAAGATGACATTTCCGAAACAGCGTGTCAATGGGGGGCTAGTGTTGAGTGATGGTTTGGCATCATTACGACTGATAGATAAACTTGAAGAAACTGTTTATTAATAAGAAAAATGTAAAAAATGTTTCATGTAAAGAAAGAAAATAACCTTTGTTATACACGTGTTGCTATGTTGACACTTCGTTACTTCTCTTCAATCTGGGTTTCTATATGAGTAGAATATTAAGTAGAATAAACGTTACGCTCATTTTGGGCACATCATGGTAATAATAAAAAAGGCAATTCGCATGAATCAACAAGCTACGATATGTTGACTTGATGGATTCTATTTTGTTGTCATTTGTTCCCCTAATATAAAATTAGGTACTCACTGGAGGGACCACGTTAAGCTTTCTAATATCCATGGTGAGTGTAGTGCCATAGATCTTTTGAAGTTAGAACACGGTCGCTGAATCGTCAGTCCGCGCCGGTATTCACTTACCGTACTAATATTCCTCGACACCGAATTTAATTTAAGCCTTGTGCCCAACATGATTCAATCTTAAATGTTCCAGACACTCTGAAGCTCAAATTGAAGCAGACTCAAATTAGGCTTTATTGCTGTAATGACTAACGAGAACAGACGTAACTTGGGAAAGCTTTATTCAGCACACAATGTCGGTACAGTATTAGTGCTACTATTTATAGTGGTTAGTAGAAGCAGGAGAGTTCTCCAAAGCGGAGATAAGTCAGAGTAAGGAAAGTTGCTCGTAATTATTCATTACAGTCACCCCCTTTCTATTTTAATCATAAGGGAATAAAGTCGTTCCATCGACCGGGCTTTTTGCTGGTTCTGTTGGAACGCCTCGGTAGTCTGATATCGGGAGTAGAATCAGGACTCTGGGTTTCTGAGTCTGACGATACGCAAGGGGTCGATTTTCACTCTCCGTCCTGAGTGAGTAAAAATCCGTCTCCTTCTGGGTGCGGGTGGTTGTGATTCTGAAACAGGGGTTCTGAATCGGTTCGGGGATGAGCTCGTTTTGGAGCAAGTGGATGATCGTTCATCTCTGACTCGTCCTGAGCACCTTGACTTTCTACAGATGTTTTGGACTCCGTATCTGATGGTTGTACTGAGTCCGTAGATGAGTCATATGGTGCAGCTTGACCTTCAGCCAAGGTGGAAGGGTTTGAGATGTAGGCGCCTCGCCGGAGGTTATATTGAGTGTAGGTATATCCCCTGCAGATGCAAGGTCTCTAAAGGAAACAGTCGATTATTTTCCATCAGAATGTCGTATCAACGCATAATGTGGATTCGCCTCAATCAGTTCTACTTGGTTCGTTAATAGGTCATTCTTACTATGACGGACGAAACGTCTCAGAAGAACCGTTCCAGGTTTCGAGAGCCATGATGGAAGCGAAGTTTCAGCCGAGCTTCTTCGTTGGAATGGAAGAAACCTCTCGTGAGGCGTGGCATTTGTGGCTGTACATAAGAGCGTTCTAATGGCGTACAGAGATTCTGGGAGAAGATCTTCCCAGTGGGTAATTGGGGATTTGCGGTTTGCGACCGCTAGTTGTATGCTTTTCCATATTATACCGTTATAGCGCTCACATTGGGCGTTTCCCTGAGGGTGGTACGGCGTCGTCTGGCTTGTGGCTACTCCTCGTTCGTGAAGAAATTGTTTGAGTTGTTCAGACATAAAAGAGGCTCTACGACCTGAATGGATGTAGGCTGGAACACCAAAAATGGCAAATAAAGAGCACAAGCACCGTATCACCGATTTCACTGATATGTCTGGACAAGGAAATGCGAATGGAAATCGTGAATATTCGTCGATGACGGTTAGAATGTAACGATTCCCATTATTAGATGGTAGTGGACCCTTAAAATCGATGTTTATTCTCTCGAACGGTTGTGTCGCTTTTATCAATGTCCCGGTTTTAGGCCTGAAGAATTGTGGTTTATGTTCAGCACATATTGTACACGATTTTATCACTTTATTTACGTCATCCGAAGAATATGGTAGATTTCTGGTTCGTATAACGTGTGTCATTCGTGTTATTCCTGGGTGTAACACTTCATTGTGTAAGGTCCGAAGCTCATCCGTGTTGGGTATCGAGCTACATACTCTCGATAGTGCGTCTATCGCAGCATTCTCTTTACCGGGTCGGTAGATTGCATCAAAAGAAAAACAGGAGAGTTCTATTTTCCACCTCGCTATTTTATCATTTTTGATTTTGCTTGTTGTCCTGGTGTTAAACATAAATACGATGGATTTTTGATCAGTAATCAGTCTAAAATGTCGTCCGATCAAATAGTGTCTCCACTTTCTGAGTGCTTCCACTATAGCATAAGCCTCTTTTTCGATTGCTGAGTGTCGCTGTTCCGAACGCGACAAGGTCCTTAAAAAAAAACGACCGGATTGTCTTAGAGAGGCAGCAAATGCATAATCAGATGCATCTGTCTCCACCACCAGAGGAATAGTGGTGTCTATAGCCGTAATTGCTGCATTGGCTATATCATTTTTAATATTCTTAAAGGCCTCCATTGCTGTGTGCAAGAGAGAGAAAGTGTCCGTTTGTACCAATGGGTGAATTTTGCTTTAAGAAGAAGCACTCCACTGTGAGTAATGTGCAAACATACCAAGGGCTCGTTTTAGGGCATGCATATTATTAGGTATTGGCAGTTTTAGCAGCGGCTTCAACCGTTCTGGGTCTGGTGACATAGATCCTTTGCTTACGGTATATCTTAGTAAATTAATGGTGTCTACGCTAAAAGTACATTTATCGTTATTTAGTGTGAGGTTGTATTTTTTTATTGTCGCCATAGATCGTTTCAGATTACGATTATGGTCTGCATAGTTGTGTCCACATATTGTTACATTATCAATGTAGGCAAAAGTGCCCTCCAATTTTTCATCGCTAATTATTTTATCTATAATTCGCTGAAAACTGGCAACACCATTCGTTACTCCAAATGGTATTCTTTTAAACTGGTAGAGGCGGCCATTTGCCTCAAAAGCCGTGTAGGGTCGATCGACTGATCAACAATAAATTACCATCAACAAAGATAAGAAAAGTCGTAACAAAAATGTGAGATGCTACATCAAGAGCAATGGTCAACTTTGAAGATTTTGGGGAGAGGATATTACGAAAAAAAAACAAATGATATATGTGTAATCATTTCTATATTAATGAAGTAAGCTCGATTTTTCCCCTGCAACTTCAGTAATTATAGGACTTTAAACATAACCACTATATATAATTCTAATATACTCACACTTTAAATCAATAATTGATGCGTTTTATCGAAAATTATGCTAGTTCTATTCGATTACATAGTTTCTTACATTAATTCGGCGCGGGATCAATAGACAGATATTCGCGACAGAATGCAAATTCAGATTTCACAGCCCTTTTCGTCATACAAAGTGAAATCCTTCCGACGTAGTTCGTTTTTCGTTTCACTCCAAAATAACAGCTGTTCGAATTGATGTGTCGTATGTGCTCAGCTCTATGCTGTTATTGGCGGTGGCACATATCTGCGACACAAGCTCTGCTTCCAACCACCTCTGCGGGATTCTAGTGATTTTATCTGTTTTATTTTGGCTATACCAAGCGAGCACTCCGTCTACCAGTAGTGCGCACTCTTTGACCAGTTCCGAAAAAGTTTACAGCCGTCTTCTGATGAACATTTCACTAGCAGCCTAAGTTCTCACTCTGGATTTGCTAGTCAATGAGTTAGTAAGCCATTGGTGAACACATAAGGAGTCAGTCTTTAATTGTAAAGATTGCGCTTCCCAGTGTATAGCAAGATACACTCCCTTGATAATAGCATTCAACTCCGCGAGGTTGATGTCTCTTGTCTCCGATTCTAGTAGAATTCGACACGCATCTTGAACCCCGGTTTCACCTGATTCAAGCAAGAAACATGTGGCCACGGAACTTGCGTCAACCCGGGTATCAAGCTCATTCCCATTGAATGGTATATTGTTAGAAACCAAATTGTGCATTAGTCAAAATTTTTGGACCAACCTATATATATATATATATATATATATATATATATATATATATATATATATATATATATATATATATATATATATTAAATAGAGATATGACAAAGATAAAATATTATCTTTAAAATAACCATATTAAGCAGAGTCAATGCTCAATATACGAGACCGAGCAAATATAAAAAAATATGAAATTGGAAAAAGAACAATATCTATTTAATCATCAAGTAGTTTAAACAAGGGAGATATGGATAAACTTTTTTTCTTTTCCTACACCTGTGGATTTTAAAAAATGCAAGCTTTTATCATCAGAAGATATCATCGGGATACATTATATAAAAATTATATGACTATTAGCACATATTTGAAAATATATAAAATACAAACATACACAAACATATTTTGAGCAAAGAAAACAAATATCGATGGAAAAATGCAACATGTCCCCAAAAAGTAAATCCAAGATATTATGAATGTCAAGCAAGCAAATATAGCAGAAAGTGTTTCACAAGTTCGAATAATATAGGAGTACACATCCGATGTTGAAGTTCATGTGCAACTCCCGAGATGAGAATATAAGAGTATGAATCGCCAAATAAAACTCACAATATATGTAAATCTGCTAGCCCGGTAATTTGACTCCATTGGGTCAGTAAAATGTGTGATTAAAGCCTTACACGAGCACATTCTAAATAAGGGAGGTTAATTATATTATAAGATTAAAAGTGAAAACAAGAAAAAAGTATTAAAGTAAAATGAAAAAAGGAGAAAAATGAAGAAGGAGAAAGTAGCATCAAA
Source organism: Sepiola atlantica (assembly GCA_963556195.1). NCBI lineage: Eukaryota > Metazoa > Mollusca > Cephalopoda > Sepiida > Sepiolidae > Sepiola > Sepiola atlantica. The sequence continues at coordinate 49,741,480 of OY744544.1, forward strand.
GAAAAGAAGGAAAAGTAAAAAAGAACGAGAAAGAAAAAAAAGAAAAAAGTATAATATAAATATGTATAGAGCAAGGAAGAAATAAAAATAAAAATAACAAAGGAAAGAAAGAAAAGTAAGAAATGGAAAGCGGCAAGAAATTAAAGTTACAAAGAAATATGCAGAAAAAATAAAATAAAAAAAGAAAATAAAACATAAAAAAATAAAGATAGACAAGTTAAAACTGCAACGGAGTGATAGAAGAGTCAATGCACTAATTGACACAAAAAATTGAAACATTTTGTTTTTATGGTTGTATGTCAGGTTGAGTCTACTCTACATCATACTAAAAGTTGGACAAGATTTGAGTATGAAAAAGTTTCAAATTTCGAAGTTGAACATTTTCGACTTACAAGTCATTTTCCATTACGTTGTAAAACACTAATTCAGTCAGTTTTCATGATAAACAAATAAATCTTGCATTTTTATTTATGTTTTCAGGGTCAATTTTTCACATGAAATGGTTGCCAGTGATGTTGAATTACTCCTTATACCATATCTATTTTTACCCCTACCCCACCCCCGATTCACATAAGTCATAATGTTTTTTCAAAGTTGTTCACACTTTCTCCTCCTCCTCCTCCTCCTCCTTCTCCTCCTTATCATCATCATTTATGACTGGAGCATTTTCATATTGTCACAGTTGCCATCTTGGCAATGCCCAAATGTACTGGTACATTCTAGTCCATGCCTTCTGCAAGTACACTTTAGGGTATTGCATCCTTCCAAACAGTTGCAGTGAATCATCTAAATCAGTTCATCTAGAGCAGGACTTTTGTCCGTCATCACTAGAACAAGTTTGTCCCCGTCTACATCCCATCCCCACTTAGATGGTGCCATTTCATCACCACATCCCATCCATTCCATAACCTAGTAGTAAGTCCGTAGAGAATGAAATCTACAGGCAGATGGAGTCGTTCTGGCGTGGCGAACATCTTTGCCTTTGCAACTTTCTTGCAGAGCATATTCTATCTAATCGATGCCAGTGAGTCATTCTGATCTCCATTGGACAGTGCTATCATTGCCTTAGAACCATTAGTTTCCACAACATCCTGCGTTTGCTTTGGTCAGGAGAATGCTTTTGAACAGTCTTTTGTTGTCTTTTCTCTTTTGATGATTCGCTGGAATCTCGACTTCTTTCCAATCCCGAACACCCTGGACGCCGAATCACATCCTGTAAAGGCATGCAGAAACAATAGATCATTGCAAACTGCTTCACAAAGGACCTGTTTTAAAACCCTGATATTATAGACAGAAGATTCCGCCATGTCAGAGCGGAAATAGAGTGCAGTACATTTGAAAACATCTGTATGAAACAACAAGAGAACAAGATCTATGTCTTCTCCAATAAGGCTTGTCGGTCTGAAAGCAGACATACTGATTGCTGCCTTTGCAATCTCAACATCGGCATCTCCTTCTGCTTGAATAACATCATACCCTTTCTGATTCATTCGTTCCATGATCAGCTGGATCAGTGCCTGCTTATTTGCCCTATTCGACAAGAAGTCATTCTTTTTCCCAGAAAATATCGCCTCGGTAATGTTCACCTTATTTACATTCAACATTTCGCCTCTGATGCGCACATTCTTTTATACTTGGTCCAACGTCATAAGCATCAAACAGCACAGTCGCTCGTCCATAGTTTTCGTCAGTGAATGAGCCATACCCGTCTGCAATCAAACTATAGGTGTTCCTCTCCTTCCATTTCAGATGGTGAAGAAGAGATCTTCCATCTAGTACGTTGTGCTCAGTGACTGGAACAGTTTTCTGTCTGATTTTGTTTTAACATAGTTTCTGATTGCTTCGGCAAGTTGCGGTTTGCCTCAAACAAAGACATCATGTATAAACACAGTTAATAGGACATGACATAATCTAGCCGACGATTTCCCGCCTGAGAGACTACGAGAAACCTCTGAAACAGGAGCGCTGGGTCAATGCTACGATCTGAAGACACTTTCACATTCTTGCTGGATGTGAGAGTAAGAGAACATCGATTGTCCGTCCATTGCTTGTACAATGTCTCTTCCGATTTCGAAGTCCTTCACATTGACGTCTTCGTTGGCATTAATTCCTGTGATGATATTGCGTAAGGATGCATCAGTTGAAAACGGTGTAACACCGTCTAGTTTTTACGCAACTTTTCCGAGATCTATCTAATCTCTTTTCAACCGAGAGGAAGACAACTCCTTATGTTGTTCACTTGTTACGTAACGTCTTTCGGTAAGATCTTGCATGGTGAGTTGTAAAGGGATGACACAGTGGATGACATGCCCCAAACTGTTCTCTGGTGCTTGGACATCCTACTCCCTCGCGTCAACCCGCCTTGGTTTTTAAGTGAGCGCATTAGTGTCTGCTCGATCACAAGATCGGAGCCAAGACCAGTCCAGTATTGGCTGCTGCATCGGATTACGTGAAACCCAGAGTGAAACTTCTGATGTACTTCAGGATTGTCGTCTTTCAAGGCATACATCATCTTGAGATATAGACGAGCCGACTTCAGATAATTCGGATGGCCAGCGGCCGCGAATATGAGCAGGGAAGCTGAGACAGCACTGGGATGCATCTCCCAAGACACCATTCGATCAGCTTAAACAAGTATATACTTTGCATGTGTTGATAGTTTATCCATAGTATGCTGGTTTGAGTGGTCCTTGCCAGTTCATCCGTTTTTTCAGTTAAAAAGTTGTGAATTCTATCTATGCAATCTGATTCCAACAATGAATATAAATCACACTTGCCAGTATCCATGAACATGTACAATCGCTCAAGTTCCTACACTTGATTCATCCACCATGATCTTGGCAACAATCTGACGTGTGAGACACTGATCCACCAGCAGGTGGCCACGAAATGCTCATTGCACTGTCTTCCCGCTCGTCATGTGTAGGATGGCATTTTCACCATATACTGTCTCCATGATATCCTTGAGTCCAGTTCTATCCATCAAAGTCTCAATGGCCCTTATCATGAAGGTATGGAAGGTGTCGAGCAACAGTATCACATCCCTAATTGGATTATCATCTGTAACAGCTTTTACGATTTCAGACGCCTTCCAAAATAGCGTTATGATAGTCGGCATGTTGTGTTTTGACGATAGACTGCATAGGTAATCTAGGGTGGACAAAATACAGGTTTTATATCCTGGGTTCATGTCTATCATTGGGAGAAATTGTACCGAAGATTTTCCCGGATATGTGCATTATGCCTTGCCAACTATGAGTACACTTGTGCAAGTAAAAAGACATTTACCCAAAAATGTCCACTTTGCGATCACAGACATCAGATATGTATGGGACTGACAGAAATTCTAAACAACGGTTGCCATGCTTTGTAAAGCGATAATCATTAATGTCGATCTTTGTCATTTCCACAAGTTTCAAGGCGGCCGTTTTTTGTCGTGGTATACCATGACTGACTTGCTTCCCTGGTGTGATGGCTACGATCATTCTCATCCAATGGAAGGTACCCTTTCCGTCCAATGTTATAATGTTATCATCCACATTGTACTTTGGTCTTCCACTTTTTCGTCGCTTGGTGGATTCAACTGACGTGAATTGTATTGGAATATTCCGCATTGTACGGAAGTTGATGCTACATGACTGGTGGTAAATACAGTCTTCTGCGTAAGATCACCACCAACCTATTCGATCAGTAGCCCAATCATTCCCTCTGGGTTTGCAATGGACTAATATAGTTTGAACAAATACATCTGTTTTCACATAGTAAATCCTTTCGTCACTTTTTCGTTCTGAGTCTTTCGGAGTAACAATTCTACAGAATAAGCAATGTGTTCTACTGTCATATGGTACTAGAGAAACACGAGTGCTCCTTTTCACTTGTCGAGCAGAATCACCCTTGCTAGGGGCAATAGCAATGTCTTTTTATGTGGTTTACTCGACACGTTTTGTGAACACGAGTTCCTGCTTTAACCCGGACTTTCACACCTCCTTCTATACTTGCACAGTTGATGCCTTCAGCTCGTTTTTCTCGAACCACCACGGTTTCTTCACCGTCCAAAACTCATTCACATAAAGGACAGTTTCTGCGTTGGCTGAATTCATGTTTTACCCTGAAAAAATATGTATACAGTGTATTAGTATATGCCTGTATATGAATCGGGTTGAGTGCAACACTACAGGATGGGCCAAAAAAGCAGAACATCCTCCTCTTATCTCCAAGGTGGCCAGGTTTTAATAGCAAATGCACATCATATAACCTGAGATCCATACCGAAATTGCTGCACATTTTTGGCACACTCTGAAGAGGTAGGAGTAACCTTAGATATGGTAAAAGGAGTAACTCAACC
>OY744544.1:49750824-49773324 GCA_963556195.1 Sepiola atlantica
AAAAAAAGCGGATTAGTCAGAATGAGCGACGGGACTCGCGAGGTGATTGAAGGGTCCGGGGATAAAGTATGACCGCGATGGAAAACAAAAGTTAAGGTCTGACGTCATTTTCTTCAGAGAGGTTTGTGGTTTCTTTCATCAGGCACACATGATAGCGAGTGGACGCAAAAAGTAGGTTCTCGCTTAAAACCACAATGGTGGGTGCGGATGAGTAATACAATAATCTAGCACAAAGGCGTCCGATACCAGTCTCTATCTTGCTGGAACCAGAACTTGCTCATGAGCGACGGGTAGAGGGTCTGGAGCTCACTCTTGAAGGTTTTGAGGACCTCCACATACCGCTCCTTGGTGACTGTCACTGCTGCGCCAGATTCTTCGATGAAGATTGGTCCGATGATGCCTCTGACTGAGATTGCAGCCCACACCGTGCAATTAGGAGAGTGCAGGGGCTTGGTGGCTACTTCCTTGGGTCTGGACGACCACAAGAAGACATTTGTCTTGGAGTTCGCCTTTCGGTCAAGATAGAAGTGGGCTTCATCTGAGGTCCAAAGGAGGTTAAGGAAACCTGGTGTCTCCTCGATCTTATCGAGCATCTTGACTGCCATAGCGCTCCTCTGTTTCTTGTCTGAAGCTGTAAGGGTCTCCAGCGTCTGTATTCTGTATGGGTAAGCCCTGATATTGTTCATCAGCACTCTCCTGGAAGTCTTACGGGAGATACCGAGGGACTGACTTCGCTGTATTTAAATATGTGTATATATGCATATATATATGTATATATATGTATATATATAAATATATGTACATGTATATATATAAATGTGTATATATAAGTATATATATATATATGTATATATGTATATATATATGTATATATGTATATATATATGTATATATATGTATATATATATGTATATATATGTATATACATATGCATATATATGCATATATATGTATATATATGAATATATATGCATATATATATATGCATATATATATATATATCTTCTATTATATAAAGGTCAGTTGTCTGTATGTCTGCCTGTCTGTTTCTCTGTTTGTATGTTCAGCTACTCCTCAAAAACTACTCGGAAAACTGTCAACAAGTTGACATCTTTAGGACCGGACAACACCTGGGAGCATAATATCTCAAAATTACAAAAAAAAATGTCCCCGGGGGTCAACGGGGCCAGTTTTCGGGGGTGGGTCTGGTTTTTTGAAACTTTTTCAATGTTATTTACTGGTGATTTTGAAATCAGCCAATGTATTCATGTAACAACTGAATATTTGATTTCAACCCTAAGTGAGTTTACTGAACTTTTTATTTGATTTGGTTCTTTTATCGTTTCATTAATTAAACATAAACATTGGATGCATTTTTAACTGTCATTTATTGCATCGATTGCGGACGCATTTCCCGACTGGATAGACTTTTTCAATTTAATCAATTCTTTCATTTTTGGACTGTCATTTACTACCTGGGTCAATCTTCAATCAACCTCTTAGATATCTTTCCTGAATTTGTTTTGAATTGTATGACTTGGATTGTATAGCTTTAACAAAAGTATGTTTTGGGCTGATATATTTGATGTGTTATATACTTTTATGCATTTTTGCATATATTTTTATATATTTTCAAAGTGTAATTTCATCACCTGCAGTGGTGTCACTGAACTTTGAATGCTAATAAAATTTGATTTGCATCATATTTTATTATTTCATTTTATATTATGCTATATGTATATGCATACATATAATATATATATACATATATATATATGTGTATATACATATATATGTATATACATATATATATATATATGTATATACACATATATATGTATATACATATACATATGTATATACATATATATATATATATGTATATACATATATATATGTATATATATATATGTATATACATATATATATACATATGTATATACATATATATATGTATATACATATATATATATGTATACACATATATATATATATATATATATATATATATATATATATACATAGGAACCAGGACATTGACCAACCTATAAAAAAAGAACAATAGAAAAGGATATAGAAAGAAAGTAACAATAACCACACTTTTATTCGTGGGAAGCCCAACGATTGGCTGAGAGAACAACAAAGAATCTGATTGGTTAACTAGCCACCCATATATATAAAAACACCATGCATTTTAGCCTGAAGATCTCCCCGGGGATGAAACGCGGGAGCCTCTGTGTAGCTTAATAGCCATAAATATATTTTCATAGCTTACTACCTTGCTCTACTTACGTATCGAGCACTGTTAAAGTAAATACTGAAAAGTGATACATAAAAAAAAATATATCTTCTTATAAAATTTCATGTGGATATATATATATATATATGAGAGAAAGAGAGAGAATTTTGTATAAAGCAAGTAAACATCTTTCTGTATGTATGTTTTCCTCTCTGCATTTGTTAAGTCTTATAAACGAGATTTGGGGTGTTGGAGTGGTAGCAAACTACACCGTGGGGATCACAGAACGGAACAAAATACTATATATCAAATAACCGTATAAACAAATGAATTCGCTATTTCTAGTTAAATTCTGAACAGCCTTGGCTTTTGTGTGAAATTTACTATCATCATTCAACAGTATAAAGAATAACACACTCAGGTCAAATTCATTAACGACCTTTTACCGCTCTTTAAAATGACAATAAGAAAAGCTGAATCGTTTGGTCAAATTGAACCGTAAGAGAATTCTAAAACATGCATCTGAGCTATGTTTCGAAACAACTAATCATGCCATAAAACCATAATATTTAAAGATTTTATAGCTATTTGAATCGTATACGTAACCTAGTGGACACATCTCTTCACCTCGTATTTTTAATAGATGCTAATAAATTGTAAAAGGAAGGGAAATACGTTCGTTCGTAATATGCCACAATGAAGATTAACCTCCATTACTTAACATTTTTTTACAAAATAGAAAAAATAAATGACGTTTTATTATCTCCCTTGTGTAATATTGCAAACAGACTCATTTTACTTCCGTCCTAACCATTTATTTATATATTCCATATAAAAAAAAACGAACGTGACGAGATGTTTCTCAGCATTTCGCGTGTATGATTGAAAATGCCAATAACAGTAGATATAAAAGAAAACCCATGCAATCGCAATGGAACTCTGATTTTGGTGTCAACATGAATGAACCTTCCACCAAATGGAACCATAGAGGCTCTACCCGCCCTCTTCGTCGTAATCTAAAAGAAACAAGTCGTGCCTGAATGTAGTAGTATGTATATATCTATACCACATTCGTTAATATTGCAAGTCTACAATAAAACTGGGAGGTATACAAGGATGAACTCATACACAAGTTGATTCGGGACAATGATACGTATATAATGGACACAGCCCAACATTTGGCAATTCATACCAAGTTAGTCAAGTTATGTATATTGATCTAAAATGTATAGATGCGTCAACTTATCTTTGTAAGATGTTTTGTTAGTCGGCATGTGATTCTGATGTTTAAAATAAGGTTTTAAAAAAGGTCCACGCATATTTACACGAGGCTCTGTCTGTCAGTCTGTCACGCTTTAATAGAATGTTGCATATATGTAGGTAACAGAGTAAATATGTGTGTAAATATGCATGCTTTGTCTAATTCAACTAATTTTCCAAATATTAAATAATTCTTCGAAAAAATTTTCGAATGGACTTATTTAGTGTTTAATAACTATAGTTAAAGTTTCAAGCAAATCGGATATATTTCAATAGAAAATGTCCTTTTTCACTGACACCCACATTTAAAATACTCAAACCGTCTTGAAATTTTAGGAACATTTCTTAATTAGTCTCTTATATTTACGCTCTTTGTTTATATCTATCTATCTATATATGTATATATATATATCTAGATATATATGTATGTATATATGTATGTATATATCTATATATATGTATATATGTATGTATATATATGTATATATATATGTATATATATTGTATGTATTTAGGCAGCATTTTCTTATTTATGCAAACATTGTAAAAATAACAGAATTTGTCTGTTTAATTATACCTTTTTTATTTTGTATAGTTTTCTAATGGTCTTTTTAGTAGAAAAATAAATAAAAATGCTTTACGTAATGCGATTTTATTCTGTAATGCCACTCCGACGTCACTGGATTTAAATCGTCAAAGTCTTACCTGGATCAATGCGAAATCGTGCTCTGCGTGTTTCATGACGTCTTTTAAAAATTTCTCTTCTTTCCATAGTTTTTTGTTCATTTGCTTTTGACACCTATCGGACATTTATTAATTTTAATACAAAAACGACCATTAGAAAAAATGTAAAAAAAGCTAAATTCTGTTATTTTTAACAATGTTTGCATAAATATTTATATATATATATATATATATATATATATATATATATATATATATATATATATATATATGGTGGGCAAAAATAAGGGTCCTATTTTTAAAAATTCATAACTTTTTTATTTATTGATTTTTTAAATTTTTCTTTTAGAATAAGTAAAGGACCCCTTCCGAAGCAAGCATGAGCCGTATTAGCCCTAAGGAACGTACCCTCATTTAGAAAACATTATTTTTGCTTAAAAAACTCAAAACAGTGTAAATAACAATACTTTAGTTTTTGTAAGTTTTAAGAAATGTTTTTCGGCTAAAATTTGTTTTGTTTATTTCAAAAAGTCTCGGAAGTGTCAGTCTACACACACATAAAGTTTGGTGAGTTTAACTTTTATTTTGTGGAAGTTATGCAAATTCATGTTATTCAAATTTAAAGATAGGACCCTTATTTTGGCCCACCCTGTACATATTATATATATATGCATATATATATACACATATATATATATATATATATATATATATATATATATATGTATATATATATATTTATATATACAGAGAGATCGAGAAAGAGAGAGAAAGAGAAAAAGGGAGAGAGTGATTGATTGTATAACGATCGTATGGAGAACATTTCCTTTATTGTGAAGCCCATAACACATCTATACTTTATTTATGGACTTGAAATCAATACCCGATATCCAGATCAAGCACAAGTTTTGACACGTAAAATTTTGTCTGAGTAAAATTAGTTTTTCTGCTGTGTACTTATTCATTTCGATATATATATATATATATATATATATATATATATATAAAATAGGATAGAGAGAGAGAGAGAGAGAGAGAAAGAGACAGATCAGAAACAACATCTTCTTCAAGAAGAATATCAGAACAACATCTGTACCGTCCGTTTCTAAACTCAAACAAATGGGACCTGTACTTCGTCTCCTTTACAGACTCTCTTTAACCTTTGTTTATGCCTACCTTCCCAGAAAATTGCGGCTCGCGCGTTGTGTGACCTTTTGAGGATATATTTTTATTAACATGGCATTTCTTTGCCATTTTTTTTTTAGATATTTACATAGCGGGCAAATACAAATAGTTTTCTCTTTGGCCTGTGTATTTAAGTCGAGGTCACGGTGACATTAATTAAACTTTAAAATCTAAATCTAAAAATTCTAAACATTCTAAAAATCAAAAATTAAAAATTGAAAAAGGAAAAGATGGGAAAACTGAATTGGGAATTAATAATGGGTGAAAATAGTCTACGATAAATCATCGGAAAAACCTGCCAAAAAACTGCAATAAGTCAGACTGATTTTTTTGTTTTTAAATAACAAATGCTTACACACACACACACATCCACACACACACATATATATATATATATATATATATATATATATATATATATATATATATATATATATATATATATATATGTGTGTATATATATACATATATATATATATGTATATATATATATATAAATATATACTATAGATCAGATTAAATGCACATTTGATACATTTTCTTACTATAGATACGATTAAATGAACATTTGAGATATTTTTATATAGATCAGATTACATGCACGTTTGATATATTTTTTTTACTATTAATCACATTAAATCCACATTTGATATATTCTAATTTGACTCATAATCAGATTAAATGCAAATTTGATATATTTTAATTTGACTATAGATCATATTAAATGCACATTTGATACATTTTAATTTGACTCATAATCAGATTAAATGCACATTTGATATATTTTTAATTTTTAAATGGGCCCATATTATGTTCCCTAAAATACTTTTAAATTCCTAAAAAAGCGTGAAATTTTGGGAATATTTATTAATTAATGCATTATGCTTATTGTTAAAATGTTACAAAAATCGTTGGTATCTGAATTTTCGTAGAATATTTTATCAACTTTTTTACCCTATTGTGAAAAGGTAAATTAAATTTAATATAGCCTACATTTGGAGCCCTTACGCCTTGTGTTCCCAAATTTATAAAGATCGATTAATTAGTTTAGGAGTGAATCTTGTACATACATATATAATGATATAACCATACCTATATAGATAGACATATCAATAATAAATGATGAAAAAAATACCTAGCTTTACATATTACTGCAGTTTCATGGAATCAACGATCAAATTTACCCAACTAGCATCAATGGAAAAACTAACCCGAAGCCTCAACAGCATTTATCCATATGATATCGCATTTCGCTCGCTGTTATCCTTACGCACTAAAGTAGACTTAGTTTTTCATTTAATCCTGTTTAAAGGCAAGTGTTTATTTATATTTTAGGTATAAATTATTGCTTTTTATTATAAAACTAGCAGGCCCACCCGACGTTGTCTGGGTCCATAAAAACTAGACAGAAAGGGGTTATAACGTCTGTGTAACATTTTTATATTAAGACTTCCATTTCTCTACCTATTCCAATGGTCTCTCTATCTTTCACCACCGCCCTTCCTTTTCCTCTCCCTTGTTTTAATGTATTGAAAATAATAATAATTTAAGTCATTCATCTGAGCTTTCAACTTTAAGTTATTGCTCCCGGACAACACCGAGTTAGTTGCCCTACCACCTCTTCAAATATAATAACATCTATATTTGTTTTAATTTATTCCCAGGCAACGGTGTGTTTCTTATCTCCACTTAGAATATATATTTATTTTAGTGTATTCTCTGGGCAACGCTGAGTTTATTGTCTTCACCTTCTCCATCAAGCATGCATCACATTAAGAACATGTATTACAGTGTTTTCTTTCCAAATTATGGGGTCGAGTGTTTCAGCCATAATTTGGAAAGAAAACACTGTGATTTCAATGTATTCAATTCCGGAAATGAACTAGGCATTTTACTTAACAATTATTTAACATTACGGGAGGGGTGGTCTAAAAAAAACTCAGAAAGCGTGGTTTTAGTAGTTCTCTGGAGGGATCCTAAATTTTATTTGGGTGATTTCAACAGTGCCTTAAACGGGAGCAATAAATGTAAGATAACATTTTTACAAACGGTATATAGTAATCCAAAGGTGCTCAACATCCTAAATAGAGCCGAGTGTTTAACCGCAGCGTTGTCCGGGAGAAATAACTTCTCTATTTTTTGTCTACCCGGGGTTGTCCTGGGTCTTAATAGTAATAATACAGTATTTATTTGTTAATCCAAAGTGCTCAGTATCATACATGGAGCAGGTGTGTTTACTTAGCGTTGCATGGGAGCCATTAATATCCTAGATAGAGAATTCCTAAATAGAGCAGGTAATTTTTAATACCGCCTTGCCCCGGATAAAGATTTTCAATGCATTTTGTTATACTATTGTATACCAGAAAAGATACTCTGCGTGGCTTAGGCGCCAGTGTTCAATATATTTGACAGTGAATCGGGTGTACAATAATATCCGGTTACATTTTCTTAATGTGATGCATGCTTGATGGAGAAGGGGAAGACAATAAACTCAGCGTTGCTCGGGAATACACTAAAATAAATATAGGTTTCATTATATTATTAAGGGGAGATAAGAAACTCACCGTTGCCTGGGAATAAATTAAAACACATATAGATGTCATTATATTTGAAGATGTGATAGGGCAAACAATTCGGTGTTGTCCGGGAGCAATAACTAAAAACTGAAAGCTCAGCTGAATGACTTACATTATAATTATTTTTAATACATTAAACAAAATACAGGAATAAGAATATATATATATATATATATATATATATATATATATATATATATATATATATATATATATATATATATATATATATAGGATCAAATATAAACCAAAGTAAAACTTTTAGTAGATGGAACCTATTGTGAAGAGGATTAGCTCAATATACGAGATAGAGCAATTTTAATCATTCACTGTCCCACATACCTCTATTTATTTTACCATGCTTTTAACTAATTCTATTTTAACCCTTTTAAAAACCCCAGAAACCCTAACCAGTAACTACAATTTATTTTGCTTTTAGCTGCCTTACTTGTTACCTCTGAAATATTAGAAGCTCACTCATTAGAATTCTATTTTTAGAATCGGCAATCTCTATACTCCCATTCCGCTTCAGATTAATCCCACCCTCCAAAACATATTTCCTAACCTTGACCACCGCCCGCCCACACCCTCAACCACCTTGTCACTTTAACTTCATCTCCATACCAACCCTTTCTCTTTTTTCTTTTTTCCTTCTTTTTTATTACTTCCCAACTAATACAGCGGCTATTTATACAATTCCGTACCTCATAACCCCTCGCGCTTTAAACATTTCCCCCCTAACCCCAAATCTTTAACAGTTTTGCTTTTTTTGTTTCATTTGGATTTAAACCTTGAACGAGATGTCATCTGCCTTGTTTGGTTCAGGAAGTATATAAAAAATGGCCAACTTTTCTCTTTTCAATCCCTTTTAAGTGCGTTTGGATTTACTTGTAATTTTAAGCACTTTCTCCACACTGCTCCCACGCAAAGAGATTTTTTTTGTTTTTTCACGTTCTACAATTCATCGGACTTCTTTTCAACGGAAATTTACCACCCGGACAATCTGCATATCTTTTTTACGGAACTTTTCTTTTCATTCACTGCGTTTTTTTTACAAAAATTCTTTTAAAAATAATTTTCATATTTTTCAAATATTTGAACTTTGGTTTTTTCGAAAGCCAACTTATCGATCTGTATTTCTCCTCTGATGATAAGATCTCGATCTTTGAAAAGCCTTGGCTTAAGGAAAGAATAATAAACACTAGTTTATTACTGAATACACCTTGCATTGAACGATTGAAATTTGAAATAAATTTGGACAATCGTCGCATATTTATCACTCTTTTTTCTTGTATCTATCTATCTATCTCTCTATATATATATGTATATATATATATATATATATATATATATATATATATATATATATGTATATATATATATATAATAGTTATGGAAATAATAATACAACGTGATTGAAAAAAAGGAAAAGGAAGAAGGAGTAACTGAAAATTGTTATATATTCTTCAACATTATGCATTTTTCAAGATTTTGTCAAGATGAGTTATTTGAAGAAAAACATAGAACTCAAATATTTAAAAATACGTGATGCGTATGTGACGTGAAAAATGTTTTGTTTCTTCTTTCTTTTTTCGAACGAAACAGACGTATCAATGAAAATGATGTCGTGCGATTATGACACGAAGTGAATGTTTTTGTTCTTTTATTTCTCGAACAGAAAATAAGACGTTACTATTCAAAATACACAGTGAGTTTATTGAGTTGAATCAGTGTTCTTTTTTATTTGTAATATTGGAAATGGTATGCCATATAGCTATCGTGTTTATTTGATTTCTTCTATTATATATACATATTATATATACATATTATATATATATATAAATATTATATATATACATATACATATTATATATAAACATATTATTTACATATATACATACATATATATACATATTATATATACATATATATATACATATACATATTATATATATACATATTATATACATATATAAATATATCTATATATATATACATATTATATATACATATATATACATATATATACATACATAAATACATATATATACATATATATATACATACATAAATACATATATATACATATTATATATACATATTATATACATTGTTTATAAGCTGTTCAGAACTGGCCTAGCGGTTAGCGACGTTGGACTGTAGGTTGAAAAATACTTGTAGTCCAGGGTTTCGAATCGTGTGACCGGTGGTGAATAGTCGTACTTCTATGCTGATGAGTCTTGATTGAAAAGAGACGAAACGTTTACGTCCATAGATAAAAATATAAACAATAACAAATATTTATATATATACATATTATATATATACATATTATATGTATATACGTATTATATATATTATATATACACATATTATATATACATATATTATATATGTATACATATTATATATATATACATATTATATGTATACATATTATATGTATACATATTATATATATATATATATAGTATAAGTGTTACTACAGTTTTAGAAGCGTCGTTAGTAGATATATTTGAAAATTTCTTTGAGAAACCAGTAAACAGACGCGTGAATTCATATCAATAAATGAAAATTTATTTAATCATTTTTTTTTTCTTTTCTTATAATCCCAAATTTTCGGTTTTATCAAACTATAATCATGGTAAACAGACATTGTATTTCTTCTTTTTTTTTTCCTGGTAAAAATCTGACGGCGTGGCCGAAGATGTACGATCTCCTCCGATGTTTTTGGGGAGTTTTTTTTTTTTTATATGTCCGATATTGTAGTGAAGGCCCTGGTTGGCCGAGGTGAATATTATATATATATATATATATATATATATATATATATATAAAATGTCTTCAATTGATGAATACTATGTATTTGTCGGGAAAATCAACGACAGTCGCTTATCTATTTGGCTTCTCTGGCGTTATTCGCCATGACAACACGCACAGTAATAATATGTGCGGTACTTTCTTATGGCAATCGACTTCTACATTGTCTTCAACATTACTAGGATTTCGTCGACATATTATTTCCAAAACTAACTGCTACATTGCTTAAAGTTATTTTTTTTATCTGTCTTACTTTTCTTAAAGTACATCTAAATTTAAATTTATGTGTCACGTGATCGATTCTCACAAATGACTGCCAAACTAAGCAGAAGCCAAAGAATCGTGATTGTCCTCAGATTGTCGTTCTGTTCAAATCTTTAATGGAATCTGATGCTAATCAGACCACTACTTTTTTTCATTCTCTCTTTCTTTCTCTCAAAATTGGTTCATTACTTTTCGGAATTTGTAACATGAGTATTGATAATTTGTTATATTTGGATTATTCGGACTACTGTCTCATCCTAAATATTATTCTTACAACGTTTCGGCCGATGTAATCTCCAACACGTGCATCTTGGCGAACTCGGTACTCTTTTCGTCGAAATATTTACCGGCTTGCTATCGCTTCGCAAAGTTCGCCACTTGAAATACTTGAAACATTAATTTAAAATAAAAAAACAATTTCATTCATAACTTTGTTGTAAACACGAAACATTTCTTTTCTTTTTTACTCATATAGATAAATAAACATCAACATTTTAGACATTTCTAAACAAATTTATTCATCCTTTAAATTTGATCGTAAAAAAAACAACAGAAATCAATTTGCTTTTTCACTCGCAATTTAAAAATGGATCGCAACTTGTAGAAAATCAAGTCATTAAGAAATGAACAATTTGAACCAAATTGCAACATATATGTCGGGGAAATCAAACAATATTACGAAATAGAACTATATAATTAATCAAAACAATGTCTTTTTTTCAAAACCAATATTCAAATTAAGAAAATCTTGCTCCTGATATTGCGTATACATAAGCAGTATATAAGAAAGACGGTGCATCTTTTGTACAAAGTTGAATTAACTTGAAATAAGCCATTTTGACTTTACCGAGTCAAAAAATGTGTCTTTTGCGAGAAATAGACACACTTTTCGCATTTATTTATTTAGAATATCCTGGGAAATCTTCGATGTATCCCTAGGAAAGAAATAACTTCATTAGAAATTACATTCCTCAAAAGTTAATTATCGTTTACATAAGGTAAGTAATGGTAATTCTATGAATATATTGTTTTGACCTGTTATAAGTGATGAAAATGCCGCATGAGTATATGAAAATACCGTTATTATTTTCACATAAAAGTCCTTCAAATGTGTATTCAATAGTTGTTTGCACGAATCATCTACTGGTGATTCTAGTAAAACTGTTTTCCCCGGGGATGGAAATACCTTAAAAATTGGATACAAATTTCTGTTTTGCAAATATTTACAAATTAACTTATTTAGTTTTTATCATAAATCAATAAAAGTGTGATCTATGTTTTTTATCGTTGACCTTATCGTTGATTCAAATAAAATATATCTACTAAATGGACACACAGTATATCAATTCGATTTGCCGTAAACCCATCAACATTTGTGACCAATACATGCTTTAAGAATAAACGATGACAGTAAATATCTGTGTTGTCTCTAATTGAAGTGATTGGCAGAGTCTAAATTGTATATAAATACGGAAAAACGCAATCTTTTGCTAATATCTAAATATTTTGTAATTTGTCTTCATACCAAATATAACATTTTCTATTTGAAAGGTTATAGCATTGGAAAATTCTGACCCACACTTTGGAGTGGTGGCTGAAAATGTTTGCCTTTTTAATGAAAATTGATATCTAACAACTTTTCGAGGAACCAAATCCGAAAATAACATTTTTCTTTGTGAAAATCCGTTTATTAATGTTTTCTCCAAATCCAACAAATGTATGATTAGTTGCGCAAGAACAATAATTATTTTCGTATATGTGACATTATTTATCTTGACATTTTCAAGTTAATTTTTTTCTGTTTTATTCTTTTTGATCGTTTTATTTAGTTATTATTTTTGCATTTATATACATATATCTTTTAAATAATTAATTGTAAATATATCTACTATTGAAATTCTGCATACTATTAGTATTTCTAATAATTTTATTTTAATAATATAATATTAAATTTGTAATCTATCAATATAACTAAGTGGGTTATTAAATTATTATTCCAGGACATTTTTGTTATTTTTTCTCTTTCAGGTGTGGGGGCATAATTGTAAATCTATGTACTAAGTGTGTTATTCTATTAATATATTTTTTAGAATTGTAATTAAACAAGCCGCGCGTGCGTGGCCCCCCTCTGTATGTGACTCTATGTGGCGAGTGTAAAATGCAATAAATTTGGTCAATTTGAGGAAATTTTGACCCCCCTTGGACGCCCTGGGGGCGCGAACCAGAATATTTCTGAGGTCAAGGATGCTCATTTTATATCCAGAACAATTGCCTCTACATTTTGGCCAAGTTTCAGAAAAATTGAATGGATGGATCAAACGTTATGGGAGAAAAGGGTCATTTTTTGCCATATTTTATATAAATAATGTGGTAATTGTATTTGTCTCAACTTACTCTCTCTTTCTCTCTCTCTCCATCTCTCTCCTTCTATGTATATATAGCATGTATCACAATTTAAAAACTAAAGTGCTCGATATTAAGTTCTACAAGAGCTAATATAAAGCATTTTATTTAAAAATATGCAACCAACAGAACATTTAATGTATATTTTTTAAATAATATACTTCATGTCTCGATGCTGTTGTGGACCTCGAATTATGGTCCCGCAGTTGTGCACGGTAGAACCTCAATATGAATTGATTTGTGGAGACCATTTTAATTGAGAGAGAGAAAGATAGAGATAGAGATAGATAGATCGATATATAAATCAATACATCTACATTTAAACGCGTACACATCCACCATAGAATCAATTTTTACATCTAGTCATTCCTCTTGATAAATATCATGATCTTTTTTTAACCTACAAAAATCCAAGGCCATTTTAATTACACTTATGTACACAAAAAAATCGGTTCAATCTTTTTCTTATACATGTAAACAATTTCAAGGTGCCTTTCACAAAGAAAACCTGAATCTATACAGCAGCATATGTGCACAGCAAACGAATAAAAAATTTTGCATTTTATGTCTTGCTTTTGTAAACTAATAACAATCCAGTCCAATATTACTTGCTTTACTGATATACAGGAAATCAAGCATTTTGGCTGAATCAAAAGCTACGTTTAGGTTCTTACGTTCATTCTCTTGGTTAGGTAGGTAAAACTTATAAAAAGTGAGCTGAAATAAATATAAGCGTAAACGACGGTGTGATCCCCAAAATATAACCCATGAAAAGATTAATAAAATCCACAAACTTTTCTGCAATCCAACCCTTTAATCTAGGCCTGGCTTGTCCACAAAATTGCAGTCAATAATGGTCAACGGTCGTTGTTTTATCGCCGTTCAACGATATTCGGGGTCGCTTTGGTGATCGTCTTATTAGTAATAGGCTTTACACTCACCGAACCATCATCCTCCATCTTTTTATCAGTTTGGTTATCATAAAGATAATGTTAATCAAAAAGCTACCACAGCCACAATCTGTCGTATCCAGCTGTGCTTGCAACTCAGAGGTGCACATTTAGTGCCTATCATTGAACGGCGATAAAAAAAAGTCTGTTCAAAATTCATGATAAAAACTTGCTGAACAAATCAAGCGTAAACGGAAGTTTATTTGTACGAAATATGATTGGATTGCAGGAATTATTGTGAGTTTTATCAACGGTTTTATGGATAAGTGGCATTTCATTTTGGTAACTATGTACATATTCTATTTACAGTAGATTGATTTTTCTTAACTGTGAGTAGTTTCTGTTTATCGTAAGCGGGAACACGAGGGGTCTAAAACCTCCCTCCCTCACAAGATTATACTATGTGATTATTTTTACTAATCACCCTTTTACCAAACTCAACTAGTCTGCTATCTAGTTTCGCATCAGGCGATAGGTGGATCTTGGACCAAAGCATGACAACCGTACACAAGTAACTCCACGCATTTGGAAAATAATTTCTGTGGTGTACGGATATAAGTGTTTAGTATAATCAAGATCTAAGTTCAATCCTCAGCGCGGTCGATACTAAAAAATACAACTGCGAATTACTAAAGATTCTATCCGGTCTTGACTGACGAAACGAGAGCAGACGACCCCGTTAGGCTAACTACGCATCCATCGTATTTATAAAATAAATATTAAATCTGGGTCGTTTTATTTCTTCAATTGGAATAACAGGTTCAAATAAATACGAGAATCAACATCATCATCATCTAAATAAATAAATGCGAAGGTTTTTATCATTTATCATTCCTATATTATAATCAAAACGAGTTAATGTGATTTAAATCAATAATACAATGTAAACTATTGACGTTCTGTATATATAGTGCAGATAAACGATTAAGAGTGAACCCTTTGACTGCTTAATTAGCCTACATATTTTTAAAACCGTTTATAATTAATTAATGTTTGGTATTAATTATTTAAAATTACATTAGCTATCTATATACAATAGTTTCGGCTATATTAACAGTAATTACTTAAAGTTATTTAATAAATAAATCGGGAAAATAACTAAAACACCTTAAGTTTAAAACTACATGCGCTGACAACCTTATAAAAGTCGAGGCAGAAGCGAAAAGAGAAAAAGAAAATGTCGCTGTATCACTCTCTCTCTTTTGTATTAATTAAGTTAATGCCTTATTTATAAATTTTACCGAACTTATTTTTTAATGTTTACAAAGATCTTTTCACTATTTTCATTGACAAATAAAAGAAATAGTACCAGTGAGTTGATCAGGTTAGGACAAAAATAGAGATTCGTATTTTAGTATGATTGTAGATTAACATCTTCCGCTAAAATGGTAGAATAATTTTTTTTTTTTTTGGGGGGGGGGGCCCCCCAAAAAAAAATTATTCTACCATTTTTAGGCGATCACATGTAAACATATTAAAAGGCTTGACAGAAAGAAAAAAAAGAAAAAAACGATCATTTAGAAATTTTAAGTGGTGGAAATTTTCGTATATAAATTCAATGTAAAATGATCTCCATTTTTCTGGTCAGCTTTCGAGCAGTTAACTAAATTCTTTTTTGTTATGGGAGTTTAATCCGCTGTATTGTTTGGGGAGAATAGTGCTACTTTTTTTAGATATTAAGTGTAGATTTATGACCTTACCACTCGGACTTATGCTTAATAGTAACAACAATTTATTAAGTTCCCCAAAAAGATAGAATGGCCCGGAAATTGGGTAACGTTTTACGTTAAGTATTTTTAAAACTGATCCCACACGCTAAATTCTAAAATTTTTGCTTTTCTTTCTTTGTTATCCACCGTGTTAACGCGTAATCACCTAAAAATGCAGGGAGGTGGGTATTAATTGACAGTGTTAATCTGCAAATTTAAATCTTATACTATTTTTTTTAACTATACGTCCATTTTTTATTTTAATTTGAAGCAATTGATTTTAGTTTTGTAAAAACACAACTAAAATCAATTTCTGTAAAGTTTTAGAGGTAGTGTCAAAAATATATTAGTTTACTGCCCTAATAATTTAGGATGACCCTAAAAAGAAGAATCTCATTTTTTTTAAGGGGGGGGGGAGGTTATTTACCAAATTTTGTTGTTAAAATTATGGACTTCTCTGAGTAAAAACATTTTTTAATTAAAGCCCCCCTCCCCTCCTTTCAATTAATTGCTTCTCGGATAATGGGTAGGTTTTGCTAGTATATTAATAACATCATGAGACAATTTCTCGTGTGTCTGTGTGGTTTAATTTACATACGAAATAAAATCAAGCATTTCTATTCTTTGTAAACAAGTCAGCCAGTTTAATGTATTGTTAATAGTTTAACAAATTACGAATAAATTACTTCATGACCCTTCGAAATTTAAAGTATTTAAACCTCGAATAGGAAGTAACTTCTGATTTTAAAATTCTTAGCAACTCATGTATTGAATATTTTAAAGCCAATTAATGATTTTCTAGATATTAAAAAAAATTATAGAGATTAAAATAAAATTACCTTAAAAATACTTATAATTTATAGCAATTTAGTTTAATTAATAAGTTAATAACCAAATGACACCGTAATAATAAAATTTAGCTTTCAAAATCCTATTAAAATTAATTTAGTAAATACACGAATGACATAGTTGTAAAAAGCGAGACAAAAATGATAATTTTCAAGAAACTCCCGGGCAACGCTGGGTTATGTATAGGTAATAAACTGCTGAACTAATATTTCGAATGTTTGATATTTTGCATTTTCATCGTTTAAATGAGATTTTGTTCAAAATATTCGAATGTTATCTAACATTTCAGTAATGTGGATTCTGTTGAATTAATCTCTCGTTTGTCCAGCTTCCATTCTCATCACTTGATTCTTGTTTGGCTGCACCTCATTTTAAAGCCACTCAATTCACATTGCTGGGATGGAATCACCTCGCGAAGAATTTCGAGCGATGTGCGCCTTTCAGAAATTGAACACCAGATAAAGTAATACATATTATGGAAGCGAAAATGATTGACTATTTATTCCTAAAAAGTGTGTCGTCAAAAACCGAATAGAATGTACAAAATGAGAAAAAATTAATCCAGTTCGAAAATCAAATCAATAATCAATCGATCAATATCTACTAAATATGCGGCGTGTTCAAAAAGTGTAAAGAAATATATATATATATATATATATATATATATATATATATATATATATAAATAAATCATAAATAGTTGTTTTTATCTACATATGTATACGTTTCATCTTTTTGGGAATCGTCAGTGTAGAGATGTAGAGTTGATTATTCATACCTGTCGCCGGACTCGAACCAAACTCAAATTCCGACGCCTTAGTCCACGCGGCCACTATCCGATAAATCAGCGAAAGATTAAACCTGTTAAAGGCAGCCGTCGTCAAAGTGTTCGACTGCCGAAGGAACATGCATTTAAAACCACGATATATATATATATATATATATATATATATATATATATATATATATATATATATATATATATATATTCAGTGGCTTCAAATTATTAAGTCTGAAAATGTAACAATATAAAAAAAACTTCCATTGTAATCAATATTTGTCTCGGAAAATGACAGAAAAGATGAAGTAATTCACAATAAAAATATCCCACGTGAAATCTGGAATAAATAAAACAATCATTACCTTTAATGAGATGGTTATGTGATGTAAACAGTGTGTTTGGCTCTTTCAATCATTTAACTGTCATAACTCGTTCGTATGTTGAGACATTTGTTGAAGTTAAGCTATGCATGAGTAAAAACAAATTCTTCCTGTGGAGAATTCAAACATCTGCACCATCCAAAAGTTACAAAAATACACACTTTTAACTGATTCTACAATTTGGATCGTACAGAAAATCATATAACAAGAAATACGCAGATAAAATTATCTTAAATAATTCATCGAATCACTATAATTTCAAATTCATTTTTAACCATTCTTTCTGAATTTATTCGGTTTATTATTCATTTTTTAACATAAGTGATGTATTTAACTTGAGGTAGCAATTTGTTCAAAAAATATATAACAATATTAGAATGAAACTTGCTTGTTAGATTTATCGCATGAAATGCTTGTTACCAATAAATCTACAGAACGAGAATATATGCTATTAATTGTGTTCTTTAATTAGAGATCTCATTAATTATTCGGAAGTTTTTAATTAAATCTAACAGATTTAAGTAAATAAGTTTAACCTACGTAAGTGTTACCATGGATTAGCAGAGTCAATAATCATTTATAACCTATTTTCATAGTTGAGGTCTTTCTTTTCCTTTATAAGTTGTTACCACATTTTTTTTAAGTCTTTAAAATTTAATATTCTATTCGAAGACAACTGTTTAGCTACTGGTCGCCAATATTGATTAGACTATTCGATATGATGTCTTGTAGGAATTGATACTTTTACAAGACATTATTACGTGGCAATCTCTTGTAGCCTAATACCGCTAGGTGAACGGTTACGGATTCAAGGTGTATCTGTGAACCAGGTTCGCGCCCTATGACCGTCTGAGATTGTTATTTCCCTGCGCTGATGAGAGCTATAAGCTCGAAACAACGTCGTACATACGTAATAAATATTTAAAATAATGATATATATATATATATATATATATATATATATATATATATATATATATATATATAAGATAAATAAAAGAAAAGGGATATATATGTACGAATGACAAATCTATTTCAACTTCGATTGTTCAATGCAAGGTATCTTTATAATTGCTGTATCTCGTATATTGAGCTTAAACCATTTCACTATAGGTTCTATCTACTATAAGTATACTTTTAGTTTCATATATATATATATATATATATATGTAATACGAGGTTAGAATTGCCGACTATCACCAGATGGTCGTAGGTTCGATCCTGGCTTTGAGCGGATGGTAGTTTAGTCGCATTGAACTGTTATGATACAGTGAAACAGTTTGTCTGTGGATGAGTCATTCTACTAGCGCAATGAAAAGCCCTTTGTAAAATAAACAGATAGAACATTAAGTGAAGCGATTAGAATCGCCGACTATCATAGGTTCTATCCCGGCTTTGAGTGAATAGTAGTGTAGCCGCACTGAAGAGTGTTATACAACGAAAAGGTGCGTCTGTAGATGTATATATATATATATATATATATATATATATATATATATATATATATATATATATATATATATAAGCTAGTTCCGCTCGAGCGTAGAACACTGTAGAGAGCATGACACTTTCCTCGCCTCCCGGGTAAGTGTATCTTGATATCAGCTACTGTCTTTTTCGATTTTTAGCGGCCCGCGTGGTCATGAGCGTTTGTCTCGTGATTCTAGCATGAATCTATACACGGCGTTCGAGCCCATGCAACGTAGACTCCTACGCTGAGAGAGCTAGAAACGATGTCGTCTGTAGGTGAAAAACACTTTAGCATTAAATAAATAAATATATATATATATATATATATATATATATATATATATATATATATATATATTCAACCTATTTAAGTTAATAGGCTTCTTTGTTTTTCAAATCTTAAGCCCATCCGATGCTTTACTTATCAGTCTTTAGCCAGAGAAGCGTTAACGAAGAAACAGAAGCCCAAATTAAACTTCTTAACGTATTTTGTGATGACTTTGTGAATTATAAATACGACTGTAAGATATACGAAGAAATGTCAAAATACACTCACACATACGACGTTGTCAACAGTTTAGATTTCAATTTGGATTTCTATTAGATTTATTTTCAGATTTTCTCTTTCGCTGATCTATTTTCAATTCGTGCTTGATGCTAAATGTCTTCACTCTTTGATTGGAAGACCAATCCTCATGAAGAATCGCCCATTCAACTGCCAATCATCGATTTCGGTTGCTTCTTCTTCTTCAAGGAGATGACGCGCTCAAAATGGAATTTTCTAGTAGTTCCTTATTATTTATTTTTTTATTTTTCAAAACAGAAAAACAAGGATTGATAATATTAATAGCCGTCCATTCAAGTTGCGCGTTTACCGATGAAAATTATATTTAAAAGTAACAGACCAACGAACGAATGGTGGATGTATCAAAGAAAGACATTGCAACCTGTAGCGTGACATACTAAAGAAAACTTTTACTTCTAAGTGTGACAGACGGACGAAAATACAAAAATACAATTTCAAACTTAAACGTGACAGACTGAGGAATAAATAATTCACATCTATTAGTGAAGTTTACGAACAAAGTATTCGCTGCTCAATTTGCTCGAATTATACCCAACAACTGTTTTAGATAATTGTGATTTAAACATTATTATTTAGTTAATAGAGAATGGTAGTTTGCTATTTAGTTTGATAAAGCAAGGCACAACTTTCTGCATTTAAATAAAAATAGTGGATTTGATTAATTTTCTGCTGCATCTTGCATCACAACAGTTGAGAAGACCTGAGCGATTTTATGCTTGTCTATTTTCCGGGGAACGGGGGGCCACTTACCCTAATCACCTGCTATCAAATGCACATTCAATGGGGAAAGTTGTAGTTTTTTAGATAGTTATTTTATACTAAGGATTTGATTATATTTATACTGTGCCATTGTCTATGTAACAAGTTACTGCAGTTAACAACTGACATCCAATCAACGGAAAAATGTATATTGAACTTCTCTCAAGCGATATGAAAAATGAGGAGTTATATTGCACTAACACTGTAGAATAACATTTACATGGTACTTTTAAGCTTCATGGAAAATATCAATATATATATATATATATATATATATATATATATATATATATATATATATATATAGTAAAAAGACGACTATATAGAGTATCGTATGAAGACGACTTAACCTATTTTAGTAGGGAAAAAAGCCATATTTATTCCATATAAGTTTTCGATATATTATATATTATATACTTTCTTCAGATATTTAAACACGCAGAGAAAGTGAAAAATAACTTTTCACATAGCCTTATGAATTAATAAAGAGTAATTGAAAGTAAAAAGAAAAAAAGGAAAGAGGAAAAAGGCATGTAAGCAGCATGAAATTGAGTTCTGTTGGCTTCTTAGATAACTACAGATATTTTTACTCAACTGTCTAAAAATGTTTGATATGTTTGTGAGAAAATTTCTGTGAAAATTGAGGAGAGGGAGATTAGCGGTACGTACGTAAAAATAAAACCGTAATAAGAATGGTAGAATAGATGTAGACGGAGAAATTCAAATATACATTTTAAATATCATATATATATATATACATATATATATGCAAACATTGTTAAAAAAAATAACAGAATTCGTCTGTTTTATTATACATTTTTTATTTTTTTCAATTTTTCTGATGGTCTTTTTTGTATTAAAATAAAAAGATAATAAATGTTCAATACGGTCCACGAACGTTTTCGATTCTTTGTCGAATCATCATCAAAAGCAAGTTATTTGTGCGTTTCTCCGCCGTCCTTTTAAAAATTCTTTTTTTTCTCCAGCGTTTTTTGTTAAGAACTGAAAAATAAAAAAGGTATAATTAAACAGACGAATTCTGCTATTTTAAACAATGTTTGGATAAATGAGAAAATGCTGCCTAAATACATACACAATATATGTGTGTATACTTATATAGGATCTAGTGCTTTCCCAATATAAAACGTATATCTAACCACATTACCGCTTTTAAAAGTAATACTGTCGAAATTGCAATGGCCTTCCCTAACTAATTTAATAACATTTTTAATAATATCCCTTACTCTCTGCATTAGTCGACCATGTAAAAAATAGTCCTATATCTTAGGATCTAGGATTTGCCAACTATGTACATTAGAAGCCGTTATGATAATCACTGCTGTCAATAGTAAACACATTATAAATTCTAAAAATGAATTTCTTTCGGCATGCAGACATAAAAATAATTTAAATACATCAAGTTTATAGCCCGAAATGAGACCCCCACCTAATAACTATGCTTCTCATATACCACAACTTATTTACAATTACCCTACATTAAAATCACCTAAAACAATTTATCAACTTTATCCTTTTCAACTTCCTGTTATATTACTTATTAAGGATCACGCGTATAATTTATATC
>OY744544.1:49778324-49780824 GCA_963556195.1 Sepiola atlantica
CATGACCACTCGGCCAATGGTGAATAGCGAATAAACAATGATAATTTTAACACTTTATCTGGCGGCTTGATGTCATAAGAACGTTTTACTTAATGAACGGAACATAGTACATTAGTAAGTTATTAAACTATATTTATGGCAATTAAGCTACACAGAGGCTCCAGCGTTTCATCACTGGGGGAATCTTCAGGCTAAAATGCATGGAGTTAGTTTTGCTGGGTGTTTTTATATACACAGCTAGCTAGTCAACCAATCAGATTCTTTGTTGTTTTGTTAGGTAATCGTTGCGCTTCTCACGAAAAAAGTTTTGGCTGGTTTTACTTCCTATTTCCTGTTCTATTTTTTTGTTTTCTGTAGAGTGGCCTATATCCTGTTTCTTTGTTGTGTCAATATAATGGGTGAACTTATTTTAACACGTGGTTCCTTGTATTTCTATTTTAGGTTTTAGTTTTTAAGTTGTTAGTTGTTTAGTTTAGTTATTTCACTTATTTCTTTATTTATTTATTTATGTATTGTTAGCCTGAAGATTCCCCCGGGGTAAATTTTATTCTGTGCATGCAGCTGTTTGCTATCTTACTTCTACAGTTTAATAGATTTTGGTGGTCTTTAGCTAGCCGTGTATTTAAAAACACCCGACAAAACATTTTAGCCTGAAGATTCCCTTCGGGGATGAAGCGCGGGAGCCTCTGTGTAGCTAAATTGCACTAAATATATTTTCATAACTTACTACCTAGCACTATTTCCGTATCAAACACTGTTGAAGCAAATAGTGAAAATTGATACATAAAAATCATATCCCTTATAAAATGTTATGTGGATACATGAAATAGTAATATATATATATATATATATATATATCGAGTCCGGTGACCGGTATGAATAATTCTTCTCTACACTGACGATTCCCGAAAAGATGAAACGTATACTTATGTAGATAAAACTAATATTTATAATTATTTGTCGCCCCCAAAATCTAAGCTGGTCTCTGTAGTGAGTAGTATTAACACAGCCGTTATTGGGGCTTCAATTCATGTTCCTTTCAGTCGTCGGACACTTTGACGATGGCTACCTTTAAATAGGCCTACTCCTTCGCTGATTTAATGGGTTGTTGATACCGACCGTGTGGGCAAAGATATCAAAATTTGAGTTTGAAACATGACTCGCGTTCCGGTGTTCGAATCCAGCTACTGGTATAAATAGTTCTTCTCTACACTGACGATTCCCGAAAGGATGAAACGTATACGTATGTAGATAAAACAAATATATATATATATATATATATATATATATATATATATATATATATATATATATATATAGAGAGAGAGAGAGAGAGAGAGAGAGAGAGACAGAGAGAGAGAGAGAGCGATAGAGAGAGGAAGAGATGCGTATCTAATATATTTTCGTTAAATTTGAAATTGTGATCATAAATATTCTATACATATGCGAATCAGATACCATGTACAATCGCCACATCAAAGCCATTAAGGCTTTCCGTATGAATTTCCTGCAATTTATTTTGATAATAACTTGGTGAGACAAAGTGCCCCATACGAAATTCTCCACAAGCAGAATCGTGTCAGCATTGAGACTACAATCATCTAACATCAACTTCGCTTTCTTTGATTATGTCATAAGAATTCCGAAGAGCGCTTTGCGCGTAAATGCAGTGTGATCAATTACGTCTTAGTCGTCGTTTGGCAGGGGATGGTTAAATGCTATGTAAGTCAACTGAAGATCCATATGAAAAAGTCATTTAAATGTAAGCCACGAAGAAACACTGCAACTCAACTCTACAAATAGCGGCAGATAACAACAAAAAGGAAATGAGCTCAAATAAAGCCGAAACAGCGACAGAAGAAAAAACAGCGGAATAGACATATCACAAAAGCCGGATCTGTATTCACTTTCAGTGCTCTCCCCTGTTCCGGTGGTAGCTGAGCGTGTTGATCAAAGATGGAGCTGCACGGCCATATGAAATCTCATCGGTAGAAGATGCAGAATTCTCATGACAATCAACCAAATAATCGTCCACTCTATAGTAAATAGTAATACATAAATATATATATATATATATATATATATATATATATATATATATATATATATATATATATATGTCACAAAAAGGTTAGCGATTAAAAATGCTCATCGATCCATTTCAAATATTTAGGGAAATTGAGAAAGCAAATAGCGAGTAAGCCAACCCATTTTTTGTTCTTTCTCTTTTTTCTTTTCTTTTTCTTTCTCTTTTTCTTTCTCTTTGTCTTTCTCTTTTGCTGTCTCTTTTTCCTTCTCTTTTTTCTATTGTTTTGTTTCTTTCTGCTTTCTATACCGATTTATACGTTTTTCGTTTCTTTTATCTTTTTATTACGTTTTCTAGTTTGACACGTTTTCTATTTTATATGATTTTTTCTTTTAACTTCGCCCATTGAGACGTTGTTTCCTATGAATATGAATATTTGTGCGAAGGATAATGTTTCTTTCTGCCATTTTTTAC